>ML803353.1:0-35175 GCA_009831015.1 Picea engelmannii | reverse complement strand
TTTCATTTTGAATCATCTTGTACTTGAACATTTAAGTGGGGTAAAAGGAGGTTGCCCCCTCGAAGAGGCTTATTATCTGAAATTATCTCTTTTTCAAGGCGTTGAGTACTTTTCTGAGGTTTTTCTATGCTATATTGATATTTAGTTCTTAAAAGATAAGAACCTTATGTCATGGGAATCAAATGAATGTTGATCCTTTACCTTATACATCCATGAATTTTTCTCCTTCTCATTCTCCCTCTTCTAGTGAAATTCTTGCTACTAGTAACCAGAAGTCTAAAAGGAATAGGAAGAGGAAGGGTAAGAATAAGAAGTAACCAACCTCGACTATCCATCCTGGAGATAGGTCAACAACCTTTATGAGTCATGTTGAATACCATCACCCATCCTCTTCAATTCATGTTGAGGGAAAGATCCCAGTCCCTGCAAGTCATACTAGAGTTCAACATCCAGTCCCTACAATTGTACTAGAACTAGGTCTGTAACCTCCGGGAGTCATTTTGGAGATATGTCAACAACATTTTTGAATCATGTTGAAGGAAAGAAACCAATCGTTGCAATTCATTATGGGGGCATGAATCTAGTAACTTCTAGACATACTGGACAAACATCACCAACCTATGCAAGTCATGTTAGACATCACCACCTAGCTACTGCAATTCATGATCCAAAAATTCTTAGATACCAATATTAATCTTTAAAAATCCATTTTAGCATCTAACTTGATTCATAATAATTCTTGATCATATTGAGGTGATTTAAAGAAAAATGATGTTTTTCTTCTTATCCAAAATATCATAAAATGATTGAAGAATTTGAAGAATAATGGGATAACACAACAAAAAACAAAAGAACTCAAGTCATACAATATTGATGAAATAATTTACTTCATCTTCAAAGTTTCGTTCAAACCAATGATATTGTTTCTCATAATATCAAAATGTCAAATTACATTACAACATGGTCTTACAAACGCAATTTTGAAGTCACTTCTCAATTCCACTGCTCAAACTAAAAAATAGAGCTTACCATTGAATTCCTTGTGAAATTCTGAGAAAAATGAGTATATAGTCGACCATATTTTGAACTAGCTCAATTTTACCCTCTTTACACACCAAACGATGCACTATGGATCTCATTAATGTAAATATGGACTAAGACTTTCATAGAAACATATCCGAAAAAAATAACATCACCATTGAACTCCTCTCTAGAAAACAGGAAAAATGAGTATAAACAAGCCTATGTTTGGACAAAGTACCTAATGACTCACAAATTTATACAACACATAAACTTGGCTTCTCTTTGGCACACACTCTAATGCACCCGTACCATACCTCGATATAGGGATCCATACAACCTTGAAATATGTGTTGGCCTCATTCCACATGCCCATAAATAGGCCACAGGAGCAACCTCCATGCACAAACTTTGGCAACATAATTCTAAATTTGGTGGAATCTCCGTAACATAAGGTGCCAACGACGCAACAATTAAAACATTTGAAATATGTGGAAGAGGTTGTGGGTTCGATCCCCATGAACCTCATTTTTGTTATAAATTTCAGTTAATGTATATAGTTTGAAGTTATTATATATATGTGGTGGTTTAAATATATACGGTATATAGTTTAACAAACCCTCGTTGAATATATGTGTTGGTTACACTGTATTACACATAACCAAGGGTGAAGGGCTTAACCCTTGACCCTTTTTTCTACAAACTGTACCTTTAAACCAAGTAATATAATATGTTTAACATATGGCCATTAAGTCATATGTGACAGTCTATTGGTAATGTATGCGTGTTTAATGCTATGGGAGGTCACAAGTTTGATCTAGACTCCCAATAAAATTTTAAATGACCTTATCCATAAATGGCCAATGGGAGGATTCCACATCGTAGCCTCTCATTAGTCTATCATTTCCACGTGTTGATCTGTAATTGGTCTACCTATTCCATACATATTTCCCAGTCACCTACTTGGTTGGATGTACGAAGTGCCATGTGGCACCTTGGGGTGTTTCCATGCCAACACCATACTAATGTATGGTCATGCCACGTGTCACCCTTACAGTGGTGATACGTGTCACCTTGACTTTGAACTTTCAATTTTTTTCCTTATTTGATCTGAACTTTGACCATCCATACATTTTTCATACAAGCTCTGTTTGAGGTGATTTTTGTGTCGTTGGAAATCTATCGTCCAACTCTACGCAATGATGTAGTTTTAGAGATCATTTGATATGGTTAAATTTTAATCTTTTCTAGATCCTCCTGGACCTCTATGAGTGTTCTCTACCCTCTTGTACCTCTGTGAGCATCCCAGATCCTCCTGGATCACACCTCCCCACTGAAAAAAATTTGGTCCTCCAAAAGAATGAATATTGCAACAACTTAGTTATGATAACTCTTAATCACTCTTGAATCTTACTGTAATTATCTTATCCAATAACTTAGTGATGATGAATCTTCTTCACTCTTCCACCTTGCTGAATATTCTGGGACTAAATTTTCATCTTGGATCTTATATCTTAGATTCTATATCAATGTACTTTTGTCTACTTATGAAATATGGCTATGACTTTGGCTCTTTGACATGTAACACTAGTTCAAATATAGTTCTAGTTTTGGCTCATAGATTCCTTCACAACAAAAGTTTGTTAACTAAACCTTTACAATATCCAAATCTAAATCCTATACTCAACATCCACTCCCATCTCCTTGTCTGTTGAAGATAGTCTATCTCGACCAATCATGAAACCAGGTTGAATGTTGATCTATGCCTTTCCCTATTGGACTCTCTTTTATTGTACTTTGGATGTATATGTAGGAGTCTTTGAATGAATTCCCTGTCCATTTATTCTCTCCTTCCTATAAAAAAATTCAAAACATATTCTTTGTATACATATGCACCGTTTGAACTGTTTCTTCTCAAGGTATACATCTCCATGAATATGACATAATATCTTGAAGATGTCATGGCATGCATATTTACAAGTATATACCTCTTATAATTTTACAAAGAAGATTATTTCTCCCTTACTAGCTCTAGGAATATCTACATTACTTCGATGCTCTTCCCACTTTTGATCTACATACTCCAACTTCCTGCATCCTTCTGTTCCTTCACCTTTGGTACTTCAAAATAAGAATGTTAATTTAGACAATTCAATCCATATATAGTCCTTAGATGATAACAAGACAATTACAATTGTCTACACTGTTGTAGAAAGGCTTAGAAATCTTTTTAAGATCCCTCTCAATCTAGAACAAAGAGACTATATAGAAACCCTTTACAAGATTCCTCTCACTTCAAACAATATATAAGGTGGCTATATAGAAACCCTCTTACAAAATTCCTCACACTCTTAACAACAAATAAGGTGGCTATATAGAAATTTCACAAAATTCCTCTCACTCTTATCATCTACAATGAGGATCTTACAATCCTTCTAATACAACAATAGACATAGAAGGTATCTACATATTCATATTATCTTTCATTTTACAAATATACATATTTACAACGAAATATTTTCTAATATATGGTTTTCTTTATGGACTCATTCTTCCAATTATACTAGAAGGAGTCTCACAAATTCATATCTCTGACAATGCCTCTGACATTGATGTTGTATTTGACATTGAGTCTCATGCAAAATATGATGTTGAATCCAATAAACCATTAGACCAAATTATAGGTCTTCCTGGTAACCTATATAACCACTCCTTGCGAACACCAAGGACTATTGTTGTGTCTTGAGTAGCTTCCCTTGAATACATAAGTACCTGGCCATTCTAGAATATGACTGCATATCCTTCATCTTCAAAATCTACAACTGAGAGTATCTTTACTTTCAAATATGGAACATATAACATCTTCTCCATTTCCATAAATCCTCCCAAATTGAGTTGGAATCTTACATATCCACACCCTTTTATTTCTTGTCTATTTTTAGTTCTAGATCCTACATAACAATCCATGTCAATCTATGAGAAATTCAAAAATACTTATCTCATCCCGGTTGATATGAGACATCATCCATGAACCATTTCTCGATGTCATCATATGTCACTATGTTAAGACCGACCATTAAGAAGTATTCTTTCTCAAATATTTTTACAAGACTATTAACTTCATCTGGGGATATTGCTTGTATTCTTGCAAGTGCCTTTACATATTTTTGGTTCTTCTTCAGACATAAGTGTGGATAAAGTGTCCAACACTTCTCTATCTGATGTCCACTCTTACGAAAATAAACGAAGAGTGTCTTGTTCCCATATTGGAAGCATGATCCCTTATTATCATTCCCCTTTTTCCTTTGCTTTGAGAAATTCCTTTTACCTTTAGCCTTCTTATTGGATGGATTTTCTCGCACAAACTCTCTTTGTCAAAATTTCTCCATATTATGGTTACTAGTTCCATAGGAAGGACATGGATACATAGAACATTTATTCTTATCAATATTACTAGTGGGAAATGTCTTCATTCCCTCTTTACAATGCACATATTTTTCTCGATATGTCCTACATCTATTACCTTTCCCTGGGATGGAAGGTAAGTCTAACTCCTTATGAAAACCTCTTCATATAAATTTCACCTTTCTTCAACCATCCTTGATCATTCTCCATCTCGACGGGAAAATGAATAATATGAGGAATCATATTTATTGATCATTCCTTTTGAAGGAGATACTTTCTCTTGCATTGGAGACTTCACATTCTCTACTTTTAAATCCTCATGGAATGGTACTATGGTGCCAATACCTAATCCTTGGTCTGCAATTTCGTTTCGAACTCATAAAAAATACCTCTATGTAATTCCTCATCACATATCAGTCGATCATGAAACTTCTACATCTTTTCCTCGAGAGTTTGCAGTTGCATCCTTAATTCATAATTCTCATTCTGAATCTATCAGTTAATGTTCTTCTTTAGCCTTAACTTCGTGAGAGATTTAGCCATTTTGTCCTCTCAACAAGAGTCTTTAAGACCTTCACCAATCTAAAGTCTTGGACCTTGTGACATCAACAACTTTCAAATGCATGTCAAAGCTAGCTTTGATTCCACTTGATCCAAAAATATTTAGATAACAATATTAATATTTAAAAACCCATTTTAGCATCTAACTTGATTCAAAATAATTATTGATCATATTGAGGTGATTTGCAGAAAAATGTTATTGTTCATCTTATCCAAAATCTCATAAAATGATTGAATAATTTGAAGACTAATGAGATAAAACAACAAAAAATAAAATAACTCAAGTAATACAATATTGATGACATAAGTTACTTCATCTTCAAAGTTTCCTTAAAACCAATGAGATTGCTTCTCATAATCTCAAAATGTCAAATTAGATTACAACATGGACTTACAAAGCCAATTTTGAAGTTACTATTCAATTCCGTTGCTGGAACTCAAAAATAGAGTTTACTATTGAATTCCTTGTGAAATTCCAAGAAAAATGAGTATAAAGTTGACCATATTTTGAATTAGCTTAATTTTACTCTCTTTACATGCCAAACGATGCACTACGACGCTCATTATTGTCAATATGGACTAAGACTTTCATAGAAAGCATATTAGCACAAAAATAACATCACCATTGAACTCCTCTTGAGGAAATGAGGAAAATGAGTATAAACAAGTCTATGTTTGGACAAAGTACCTCACGACACACAAATCTATGCAACACATAAACTTAGCTTCTCTTTGGCACATACTCCAATGCACCCATACAATACCACTATCTCAAGATCTGTGCATCCTTGGAATGTTTATCGACCTCGGTTTGTGCACCCATAAATAGGTTGTGGACCCAACCTCCATGCACAAAATTTGGCAACTTGATCCTAAATTTGGTGGAATCTCCGTAACATGAGGTGCCAATGGCGCAATGGTTAAAACATTTGAAATATGTGGAGGAGGTTGCAGTTTTTATCCACATGAACCTCATTTTTTTCATAACATTCAGTTGATATATATAGTTCATAGTTATTATATATATGTAGTGGTTTAAATATATGTGGCATATAGTTTAACAAACCCCTGCTAAATATATGCATTGGTTACATTGTATTACACATAACCAAGGGTCGAGGGATTAGCCCTCGACCTTTTTTTATGGTCGACCAACTCATATATTATGTTTAACATATGACTTTTAAGTCATATCCAATGGTCTATTGGTAATGGATGCTTGTGTAAGACTATGGGAGGTCACGGGTTCGATCCTCCAGACTCCCAATAAAATTTTAAATAACCTTATCATAAAAGGCCAATGGGAGGCTGCTATGTGGAAACCTCTCATTGGTCTTTCATTTTCATGTGTTGATATGCAATTGGTCCACCTATTCCATATGGATTTCCCAGTGACCTTCTTGGCTAGACGTATGGTGTGCAACATGGCACCTTGGGGTGTTTCCACATCAGCACCGTACTGATGTATGGTTGTGCCATGTTTCACCCTTGTAGTGGTGACACGTGTCACCTTGAATTTGATCCTCAATTTTTTTCCTTGTTTGACCTAAACTTTTACCATCCATAACTTTTTCATACGATCTCTATTTGAGGCGATGTTTGTGTCATTGGAAAGCTATTTTCAATATCTACGCAATCATGTAGTTTTCGAGATCATTTGAGATGTTAAATTTTTTCGCTTTTCTAGATCCTCCTAGAAATATGTGAACATTTGGATCCTCCTGGACCTTTGTGAGGATTCTAGATCCTCCTGGATCAATTCATGTTGGTAACAAACCAATGACCACTGTAAGTCATGTTGGGGGCATTGATACTATTGTGAAACCTAGACGTATAGGACGTAATCCCAAGTTCCCTTGTAACCTTTGTGAAGGATATCATCTTACTCATTTGTGCCATACTATTGTCATGGTATGAAGAGAGTGGTCCTTCTATAAAGGCCCTTCTATTTATGTGTTGTCTTCAGCTTCCCAAAAGAATATTTAACCATTGGTTGATGAAATGGTGGTGTCGATGTAATATTCAACTGACACCATTATCTTTTTTGGGGCTGATGCATCTGTTGACCATGTTGTCTCACATCCTATTCAACCAGTGGTTGAGGAATTGGTCACGCTAATTGGTCTCACATCCTATTGATCCCACTCTTATATTGTAGAAAGACAAGTCTAAGGAAGTGATCTCACTGATGCAATATTCGAATGATCCCACTATTCTCTTGTAGAGTGATAAGTCTAAGGAAGTGATCTCGCTGATGTAATCATTGGTTGATCCCACTCTTATTTTGGGGAGTGGTGTGTCTTTTGACCATGTCCTAAGAATTTCGATTTTAGTAACTTCTGAACAAGGGGGAATTTCACTGTCTTTGAGTACGCTCCCTCCAAGTCTTGGGATGGTTTCCTTTGATTGGAATGATCTTGTGGAGCCTTTCCTTCCTTCTTCTGCACCTTTCTAGATAATGTTTCTAGTTGAAGGATCCTATGCAATAGATGAAGGATCCTATGCAATTGTTTTATCCTCCTTAGCTTGGAAATCTTTGGGTTATCCCAATATTGTGTTAACTACTAGTGAGATGTTGGATTTTGACAGAAGACCTAGTGAATGTTTTGGTATTCTTCCTTACTTTCCTATCATGTTAGGTGGGAACACTATCCTTGTTGATATTTTAGTGCTACCAGACCCTTTGGACTTTAATATCCTTCTTGGGTGTGATTATGTATATGCAATGAATGTCATGGTATCTACACTCTTTCATCTAATGCATTTCCCTCACAATAAAAGCATTTCCACTATTACTCAACTTTCATTTGATAACCACCATCTTGGTTCAACTTTAGCTCAAGTTTCCCCTTTATATGTTCCTAGTGTTCGAGTAGAATCTTCCTTACCACGACTGAATTATGTATCATCTTATCCTGTATGTTCAATTGTTCCTAATAAGGAACCTTTATAGTTATGTTTTCCTTCTTGAGACAAGGTCTCAACATTTGATCATATGTTTTATCCAATGGGGGAACTAGAGGCCTCGCTTCTCCCTATTGCCCCTAATAATATGTTGTTTCCTCTTGAGTCTTATATTACTATTGGTGAAACCTTGAGATGTGTTGTCGAGCCCCAATTTCATGGATGTTGAGTTTCCTTCAGATGAGGCTATGCTTGAAGCTATGATTATGGATTTTCGGACTCTTCCTGAAATGGAAACTTTACAGGTTTTTTACCAAATAAACCCTTAGCCTGAGCCTAGTAGTGGGCTCTACCTGGAGCACTACAATGAATAAACCTTAAGGATGTGTGTTTCTATCTACATATTGTACTTTTAAGGTTTCTTGTTTTCAAGTTTTGTATCCCATAATGCTTGTTTTTATCATAGGTTTCTATATTGGACTTATTAACTTCTATGTGAGTATTGTTGGTATTGTATGCAGAACTTTGAAGATATTTCTTTGGTACCTATTCTTCCATGTCTATCTGTTCTGACATGTAATGATATCGAAACTAACATATAGCTTATATTTTCTCCTTCATGAATTTTTGCGTTATCCATTTCTTGTTTCATTTATCCCTAGGATCAACCCCATTGAATTGAATTGAAGTGTTGTAATTCATGTGGTAGAGCCTACCATTCATGGGTTCCCTAGTTTTAACCATTTTTGCAGTTTGGCTCCCATGTTGAATTACTTTCATATGCTTGGGAGCCCTTTTTAGTCCCTCCATGACTTTTCTTTGAATCCTCATATCTTCTTCTCAATACTATTATGGCCAATACCTATGCGGCTTCCTCATTTATGAGTTAAGTTGTAATACCGCATTACATTCCACTACTTGCACTTTTGATTATAATGTCAACTTTATATTGTTGTTGCTTAGCCACTTTGTTATGAATTCTCATAAGTTACTAGCCTTGCATATTTTTTCCTTCGCGACTTGACACCTGTATCCCTGGAGGAACAATTCCCCCAACTGTCCATATCCTACAAATGCTTCCTTGAATTATGAATAGGTACGTTATTTTCACTCGGAACTAGTTTAGTTTCCCGTGACACTCATTTCATCCATTGTATTATAGAAATATTTTATTATTTTTCAGGATTTATAATACGAAAAATACCAAAAAAAAAAAAAAAAAGGATGGGAATGAGTCGAGTCTTTTATATGGAAGCTACTTATGTCTCCCTTGAAAAGAGAATAATATCATGAGTCTTTATCTCATTAGTATGGGTTTAGTATGGATTTTGGAGACCCTTCCTCATTATTGAGATGGATCTCCTCCAACTAGTTATTCTTCCAATCATATGGGGTGTTTGTTGAAACCTCTCATGTCACAGAGATATCCCAGTTTATAGCCCATGCTTCCTAAGTCACATTTCGTGTCATGTCTCTATTCAAGGGAAGTTAAGTTGTGTTGACTATTCTGCAGAAGCCTTGTCTTTTCAAGCCAACCTTCCTATGTCAGTTAATTTTTTTTGAGTTTCACAAGTATATTTGTACCTCAATCGTGCTAGTATAGAAGGTCCTCATTGACTTCTCACTGACAGGACTATTCTTATTGAATACAACTCATTTATCTAAGAGTATGATCTAGAGTTTCACCCTAGGCCTATTTCCATTATTGATAGGTGACCTTGCACTCAACAGATGACAAACCATCATTGGTCATTGACTAAGCAGTTTCCCCTATGTTTGACGTCAACAATAATCATCACACATAGGGATTTGTGCAATATATTGGTTTCCATTTGACCCCATTGGTGTATTCCTCGACTTTGAAAGTAGTATCCACTATTGGATACTATTCATAGAGTATTTTTTGTGTGCTATTCCATCTGGTTCATGTTGAATTCATACCTCGGTGTGGTCCTTACAATATAATGCATCTGATTCCTTCCAAACTATTTGGCCTTATTATAATCCTCATGCTAGATGATGGACAATGCCTTAATGTCTTCCTTCGAATGGATATATTCCTATCGACTTCAACACATCTTTCTCTAGGACAGGGATCTAGAGTTTTTATTAGTACCTTTGGGCTTGGAGTCACCAGTGAAAGGTTCCCTCACTATTGATAGTGGGAATACATCAATGTCCTTTGATCAATAGGTTCTCTCAGGTATTCGACATCAACTCATTTATTCACACTTGTTAGATTGTACTAGGTACCTTGACACCCATTATAATAATCAGTGTGTTGTCTCATTTTTGTTAATGATATACATCAATGAACATAAATCAAATGGCGTCTCATTGTGTTCAAATTCAACTCCTTTATTCACATAGTGAAGACTCATACCACGACCATTGGATTGAAGAATTCAGGTGAAGTATGAGAATCACCTCTTTTGTTCTCCTACCTGACTTATATTGACTATACCACCCCCAATGACGTTGATACTTAGAGAGGATCATTTCGTTCACTTCCTTAGATCTATATATCCTTTGATTTGATCCCAAGACACAGATCCAATGTGTATCTATTTGTGACTATGATCTACATTTGCATGGATCCACTGTGTATTTCTTCATGCCCATGATTGCTTCTTTTATATATCACATGGATCCAATATGTATAGTTTTTTTGTCCATGTACATCAGTTATATTTTCATCATTCATGGATTTGTAGTATACTCTATTTGGTGACCATGCTTAAATCACACTCAAGCATGAGAATTCCTAACTTGAGTAGAGAGTATATTACTTGTTTCTGTTGTAGATATTGTTCCAAGACTAGTATTCAACTACTCCTAACCAATGACTCCTTTACTGTCTCATGAATTTTGTAATGTATTTCAAACATCAATTCCCTCTTCTGACCTCACATATTAGGGGGAATATGTTCTAGCATCATTTTCCACTATAGATGTATATGATGACTCATTTTTCTATATTACATCCCTTTCCCTACTTGCAAGACTTAAGCCCCCTTTTTCCTCAAAAAATTATTTTAAAACCCCATTTATCAAAGTGTACATGAATTTCGTTAAATAAACACATCTACGCACATGGGTTCCCTGTTGGAAACCCACGTACATGTTAATTTTGGCTAAAAAATATAATCCTGACATTTCGGGTGGAGTATACAGGTTATTACGTTCTCTAACTTCCTAAATCCTATATATAATGACTCCAACCATCAAAATGGAGTATAAAATAGAGCCTTGGGATGGAGGAAAAGGATAACTAATATGGTCAAGAAATGCATCCTTATGATGGAATTTTGAAGATTTTCCTGCAAGTCCCCTATTTCCCTAGTGTCTAAGATTGTCCCCTCTACTTGGAAACCCTTGTTTCTATAATTTTCATTCTCCTTATCTTGTCAGGAAGAACACATGTTTCTTCCTTGGACCTGCTAGAGTGTAGAGTGTTGGAGGCACTCCTATACATCTTCAGCCTTGGGTGGAGGAGCTTGGAGCCTATTTTTTGGGATCGTGTTGTAGTGGTTATAGGTTGTAACCAACCCCTTTTTCTATTATCAATAAAGGAACTCTCATTCTTGTCCAATTCTTTGTGTTAATTTTTTATTCTAATGATATTATGTGTATGTTATTTTGAATCTAACATTGAATCTACATTGATTACATTAAGTTAGTGAGAAGATAACTACTTTCTTGCAGTTGCATCTTTCTTTTTCCACAAGACTTTCAGAGGCTACGAGTATTACACTATCCTTCCCTCACTAACTACAAGTGAAATTTTTTTAGATCTTACCTCAATTCTTGGAGACACACATGGGGTCGTGGGTTTGATGCAAAGTTTGGCATGAGTGGGATGTAATGGATGCTATTTTACTAGACTCAATTGATAATCCTTTTCCTTTTCCTGTCCTTCGGTGTGAAATATTCCTTTGATATGGAGTATTACACAAATGTCTCTTTACTATATCATTGTGTTTCCCTACTTTCTCATCCACAATCATCTTCCTACTATGCCTAAATATCTTACCACTGTGCAATACTCCAATCTCTTATTATCTCACACCTTCTTCTTCCCTTGACATATTCATATCATTCGTTCCTTATTTATTCTTTCCTACATTCCTCTTCTTCATACACCTATACCATCCCCTGGTCATCCCCTAGTCCCTTGATGCACATGAAGACACTTATATTCCAAGGAAATCATATTCCATCTTCATAACCCCCTTATCACACAATAGCATCTTGATCCAAGTAAAGAATTATTTCAAGTACCTTCCACATAGTCCCTTGGAGAACTCTCTTTCTGCCACACTATATGAATCGGTACATTATATAATAAACTTAGTAATACAACCCCCTAATATATTATCCAACCAAAAATCAACTACGTGTGAGATCTGATTACTTATAGTATTCAACTGTCGAATCAGATCAAGGTTCCAATTCGTCAAAACAATAGTGAAAAATGTTTTTTTCTTTTTATCTAACCTTCATAACCACTCAGTAAAAATATTCGGTAAATCAAAAAAGAAAATATCATGTAAATATGTAAATACATACCTCTTCAACCATTTTTCCAAACTGATCCACGGGTTTTTATTCTGACTTATGGAAAACTCATGCTCCTTGGTTTCTAACCATTGCCCAATCTCTTCCTTAGTCAACCTTCACATTCCCCTTAGTCGTAGATCCCAGTCTAAAAAACACAACCATTTGTTATCATGCAGTGGGAAGACTCGGGGTTCAAAATGTATTCACCAACAAAATTCTTAAGATACTGACCCTTTCAACATCACCCACAAGTGGGTGAAGTCTCACCCGAGGTATCTATGGGGACTGTAGAAACTAGGTTTCCGCAATCATGGAGGAATGTGAGGCATTCATTCTAACCATTCGACTTAACATGCATTAATTAAAACATTCATTAAGTGCAAAGAACCATAACAACATATAACGAATTCATATTACCCAATATACATTAAGTGTGCGCAATAAACAAAATATTAAACAAACACATCAAAGAATAACACAGAGACACCATATTTTAAAATGGTTGATGCAATATGGGATACATCCACAACATCAAACTTCTTATATTATCATTCAAGATCATTTCTTACAAGAGGTGGGCACTATGCTCATACGTGATATCTCAGTTATACCCAAAATTCCCTTGTCGTTCGTGCAAACAATGCACACTTAACTCATTCTCTCTTTTCATACCCTTATTTTCTACACAAAACCCTTACATATTTATACATTTACATTAGGGATTATCTCGTTACAAAATTGACCAAAATGCCTAACTAACTTCCTCCTTTCACACGCATCGACCCCTAAAAATGTGTTAATTTCCTTCCTTTCTTTCATGTGTGCTTCTCATTATCTGACTGGTTGCATGGTTTTCTCCTACATGATTCCCAAACTGGTCCCAAAATGTCCTACTCCAATAGGAGGTTCCCCCAGAATATGCTATGCCTTTTTAGGATTGGTGTCCAGACTCAGATGATGAGAAAATAGAAGAAATATTTGTGGAAGATGCACCAGTAGCTAAGGAAGCTCCCAAGAACTACAATTTACACAACAAGTTTCCACCTCCTTTCATATCTTCCAAGGATGGAAATATCACTGTTAGGAATATTACTCCTCCCCTTTCTCCCCTGAAACCAAATGTCCCAACCTAATGGAAAATCAATGGAAAATTGGATAAGGATGTTTTAGCCAACACAAAAAAATGAAGTACATCTAACTCAGCTGGGAACAACACTGAATTTAACACAAAAATAAACAACTACAAAACATGTGAGACAAAATCAAGCCAAACAATGAACAACCCAAACATGCATGCTCTAGACTATAACATTATAGAAGACATGAAAAAGATAAAGGTCAACATATATATGTTTGATATCTACTCATTACCACAACAACGTGACCTACTGCATGATTCTTTTGATCCCAATAATTCTTAAAAACATATCATTGCTACTATTGATAGCATCCCTCCGAATGGCGAGTCAAAGGAAGTACACAAAGTGGAAATCACGACATCCATAAATGCAAAATTTATAGGAGTATACTCAACATCATAGTTCCACCTTTTCTGCTCACTTATGATATTTTCAATTTCAATGTGCATAATTGTTTGGTAGATTCAGGTGCGTCCTCTAACATTATTCCATTTTAAGTCTGACAAAGGATAAATTTTATCCCACATATGACTAAAACGAGGATCATGTTGGACAATTGGTTTAGATTAGTGGAAAAATGGTTTGGATAGTTGGTTTTCATTGATGTCAACCCTTGGAGTGTGACCATGTATAGTGATGTCAACCTTTAGATATTGATGTCAACCCTTGGAGAGTTCAAGTGATGTGGACGAGATCACTGGATAGTTTATTATCATTTGTATGGTTGAGAGTAATGGTGAGTTGTGTCAAATACGTTTGAAGGATTCTGATAGCATATTCTGGTAGAAATTTTGAATGAGGAATATGGACTTGAAGGATTGAGTAAATGAAAGTAATACACTTACATATAGATAGTACTCGTCATGTCATTTTCGGTAATATGCGGAACTTCATATAGTTCCTCACGATTAGGGAGATATGGTCTTGCGAAGTTGAAGTCCCCAAAGAGTGGTCAAGAAACCCCTAGTTGCTTACAAGTTGGTTAATAAAGGGGTAACGTTGTTGTAACAATAAAACCCTAGAAGCCTTAAAGTAAGGAGGAGAATTACCTATCACTTGTATAAATACACTTCTTGGAGTCATTCATTAGTACATTCACATACATTTATATTGAACGTCTATCTAGTGAATTGGTATGGTTTAATGAATGGTTTAGTGATTGTTATGGTCTAGTAATTTGGTAACGGTTTACATTTCTATTGGAAATCATACTAGTGAATTCGAGGTTAAATCTGACGTATCAAGTTTGAGGCGGCGAAAAGTCTGAATGGATGAAAGTTTTGGAGTTGTAGAAATTTAAAAAAGCCTAGTTTCTGAGGTGTGAACATGTTGATAGTATAACATGTAGCATACATACACAGGTTGAAAGTAGAACAAGTAGCATACGTACACGGGTTGTACATGAATAGGTACTATACATTTGAAAAACTCATGAAAAAATTGAGTGGATTTTAGTACCAGGTCCCTGAAGTCTAAAGCAAGTTCCCAGGTCATCATTCTATAGGTTCTCATGAGTAAAGTTATTTCATTTATGTATTTGTTTGAGGCTTGAATATTGGATGATGTGGCACATTCTTAAGGTATGTCTTGGAGCCCCTTGATGGTACATGGTTGAGGTAATATTGTTATATGATTGAGACACACTCTTGGTACTTAGTATATGGTTGTTATGGTTCATTGTTAGAGGAAAATATTTGTGGTATTGGGATATACTTGAGGCTTGGCATATTTTGTTATGAGAATACATATTTGTGATATTGAGGAACATTCTTGAGGCATATTAGTATAGTAATTTCATGGTATATGGTACATGTTGGGTGAGACACATTGTTGGTACACTTCTTGGTTTATTGGTGCAAGGTGTATGGTTGTTGTGTTAGGTTTCTACCATTTATATTGATACATTATTGAGATATACACTTGGCATATGGTAGTACATGCATAGGATACATATCTTAGTGGTGATGGTACTTGGTTGAGATCCACTCTTGGTATTACTTGTTCAATATATCTTATGATAAATGGTATAGCACATGTTTGATGCTTGATATGGTATATGAGATACATTTCATGGTTCGCACATGGTATGGTATAAGGTATAGGTATTGATGTGCATGGTTTATGTACATTCTTGATTTGCATGGTTGGCACATGGTATGGTATATGGTACATCTACATGGTTGGTACATGCTCGATGGTATAGGTTGATGTATGGTACATGTTTGGTACATGATTTCTAAACTTGTGATTATATATGATTGTGTTGATGGACGAAATTGACCGTCCGTCAAATGGAAGAGTGGATCCGGTCCGGGGTTGTCTAAATAACCCAAGCCGTTTGGGATAACCCACCCTGACGGGTTTAGCGGCTGCGTTAGCCGATCTAAGTCCTAAGAAAACAAAAGAAAACTACTCTAAATCAACTAATCTAACTAAAAATAACAATTAAAACAAACTAATAAACAAATCTAAACTATTAATATATACAATTTACTAACTAATACTACACAACTATAATTCTATAAAATCAAATGTTCAATTACTAACAGAGTCAAATTTAATTACAAATATACAATATTTACAAATTACAGATTTGAATGAAAACCTGCAAAACTCATTTGTAATCTGTCCTAAGACAGCGAGACCATTGTTTTTTTATTTTTATAATTTTATAAAAAAGAAATAAAACGAAAACTAACTAAGCTAAGCAAATAAAATAATAACTCTAACTATGAATCTAAACTAAACATAAATCTATCTAAACTACTTATACTATACTAACAAATTAACTATCAAATCACAAACAACACACTGACCTGAAGTAACGCTTCAGGTTTGTCCTGTGTATGATGGTCGATTTATCTGTTTGGTGGGAGAAAACCCGCACCAGATTCTCCACGATCTTCTCGTAAACGAGAAGTTGTTGTTCTCTTCAGATACAATTACAGGACAAACAAGACATAAAAATTACAGCAATCTTATGATTTACAAATCTTCACAGTTAGATAAATCTGCATGCAAAGATCTATACAAAATGATTCAATTAACGAAGAAGAGAAATTTGTAATTCATTAACTGAAACAAAGTAATTGTTGTACTTTTAAAATAATGAAAGAGATAAGATATGGATAACACATTAATCAAGTCACATCAACCTACAATAGATTACGATAGCTAAAGTAGTCTATAATCAACTGCAAACTGATACGAATACAACTTGAAACAAAAATTTGATATATTGAAAGCGAAAGGTGTTACAAGACATCAACTCTCATCTCAGTTTGTATCATAAATCCATAGTCTGGTTCTCCCAAAGTGAGGATGACGATTATTAAAAAAAATAATAAGTATTTAAAGACCTCACACAGGGTAAAACATTCCTATGGGAATTATCAAAACAGTTTACACAAATCTGGGAAAATATCCCAAGTTTCTGACTCAAGCTAACAACCTAAGACAAAACCAAATCTGAGATACCTCCCAAACTGCCACATTATGCCCAATAGATCATTGTAAATTCGAATGTACCTGAAAGAGGACAAAAATAGACAAGTTTAGAGGATATCTTATTGAGAAAATTAATAAAAATCTAATTTCTAAGACTAGCTACAGAATCTTGCGATTCTGTAGCTGGTCTAAATTTAACACAGAATCATTTTAAAATCAATACGAATCTTTAAGAATCATATTCAAACTATTAAAAAAAATTTTGATGGCTAATAAGAAGCTACACGAATTATCCAAATAAAAAACTGTTATGCTAATTCGAGAGAAAACAAGATTATGATCAATCAAATGATAACAGAGATACATGTACTCTGTTCAATTTGTTATCACAATTTCGGGTAAGAAAAATCTTATTGGATAACTCGACAGTAATGGAAACGTTTTCATAAACCAATTCCAATCGATACAATTTAACAAATCATATGCAATTGTTTATGTTGCCTCATCCATTAACATAATCACGGTCGAATCCACACGAAATCAACAGGATCATTTTTTCAAATTGATATAACTATATTAAACAAATACCAACGATCATGCTAACAACGATCTATTTGGAAATCAAATCAAAACAGGAGTGAATCGAAACAGTTTGGGGTTGACACTATCGTTGTGAATCACCACAGCTTCCACGATTTTAGCAAATAGAACTTATACACAGGTCGAAAGTAATCAAAACTCAAACGAGAATAATGATTCGACATAGAACAGAGTCATTACTGGTAACTCGAAATCAACGGGATCATTTTGAGTTTGTTAGGGAGAAACGAAACCAATCGAAACCAAAAAAAACAAACCGAATAAAAAACTAATCAATTGCTTATACTAAACTGGGCACGACAAAATCACATAACCAAATCGTAACTATTTTTAATTTTAAAATGAATCTACTGTACAGGATCAAACTATAACATAATCATTTCGAATTAAAATGAACAGAGCTAACCGAAATCAAAACCCAATTATATTAATTCGACTAAACTCACAAAGAAAAATTCATATCGAAATTCATACCTAGACAATCAGAAAACAACTCGGTCATGACAATTTGGAATTGACGAAGGCTGTTGAAGCTTCGACATTCCTGAAAACAATCGAGCCAGTGGTTTTCTGCTTGTTGTCGTTAGTCCGTAGTCTATCGTTCTCCTTGGCCATCACTGTCACCTGTTCTTCTAATTCTTTGATCCTTGATTGCAGCAGGGGGACGTCGACATAGTAGCGCTCTAGCCAAGCATTACACCAGATACATGACGATTGCTCGGGATTGGATAACACGGGCGAGGGTTTGTTTAAGCCACCAGGGGTTTCACTATGTAGCCTGATTCCTGCGTAATTGGGGTTGTTTTTTAGGCACGGGGGCAAATTAGATACATAGTCGTAGGGTTGCTTGGAACATAAGCCATGGGAGTAGGGATACTCTTTAGCTAGGAAATGCTCAATATCTGAGTCTGAGTCCTCGCTTAGCATTATGGGGTTTTGTTCAACGCTTGGCTTAGGTTTGTTCTGGGCAAGTCTCGATATCAATCAAGCGTTTTTCTTACCCTTGCTGTCGACAGTAGGATTACCCTTGACCTTCTTACTCACACGCTTCTTGACAGCCACAATATTGTCCATTAGGATGTCGGGTAGGTCGATGTCAGGACAAACTGAGGGCTTGGCCGAGGGTAGGAGGATATGGAATGGAACGGGTGGCTCGACCATAGTCTCATTAACCACAACCTTATCAATTTGGATAGACTCTGATTCAACAAAGCCATTTCGAGATAGAAAGGCTTGCCAATTTTTTCCGTGAAGGTTTAAATGGTGAACGATGAGGAGTCTAATCAGGCCATGGTGGAACAAGATGCTATCGGATTTCTCTCTTTTAAACCTCTTTGACATCTTGTACAGACTACGCAAGAAGTAATGTGGCATATTCAAAGGATATCCCATGAAATTCATTAACAACTGGAGGTGATAGAGAAAAACTAATCCATACTGACCTTCACAGGTCACAAATTGTTTAACCATTATCAAAATATCGTGCGACCAAGGTTTGAGGGTGGAAATAGGCATACGTTTATCATAGGATGTAACCTTTCGTGATACGAATAGTAATGGCCACGACACCTCATCAACTTTGGAGTTTATAAAGCATCGCTGGCCCGTGGCTGCTAATCCTGTAGCAGAGCTTATGAATTCTTCATTGAGTTCAAGCTGTATGTCACCCACTTTAGCTCTACACCCATCGAAGGTGAGAGCGAATTGTTGAGCAACAAAAATATTGAAACCCTCGAACCGCTATATAAACACCAGCCAACCATTGTCTTCCAAATCCTTTCGAGCATCATCAAATAACAACAGGGATTGGTTACCATTCGGCTCTATGAGAACCACCGGTGCTATAGATAGGAGCACTCATTGAGCAGGGTGTAGGGGCTAGGGTTCGAACATAGCACATGCAGGGGCATAATACTCACAGCCTTACCCGAAAATACCAGGGGTGACCCAGGATAGGGGGAAACATTTATGACAGAACGTGCGAAGGTGGTGGAGCTATTTCGACCCATGCAGAATAGTCATTACTCTCAGTACAACTGCCCGTTCTTACAACTATTCAAATCACAATGCATATGTGTTAAAAACTATGCCATTTTAATCAACCAATCGAAACCTTTGGTAAGTGGATAAAACATTCGTGCAACCAATAGTTATAGTTTCAAAACCAAATCCATAAATCAAAATCACACCAAGGGTTTGGTAATATAAACTATATGTCGTATGAAACGATTTATACCAAGGGTTTAACAAAAACGTATTTTCATGGAACCCATGTGCCAAGTGAATCGATCAAAGATGATACAAATCAAATCACCAATGCATCACAAACTCTATTAAAAGAATATCACCATAGTCTTGTAAAATGAAGTCTCATTAACAAATAAGAATGCCAAATGAATAACGATCTTGTCAACTATATAACAATAAATAAATTAGAAATGCAATGAACATAGAGACAAGAGTAATCAAAACAGTCCAGCGACAATCTTAATACGACTTCAAAATCAAAGTTTTCACGCTTGTAGTCGTGAAAACAAAGACAAGGACAAGTGAGCAAATGCATATAAAACAATAGTATCATTTTAATGCAAAGGTTGCGACGAAAATCAAAGTTTGCAAAACTCTGGTGTAGGCAGCTTATAAGGACAGTATAAAATTGTGAATTGGATTCCAACAATGGCGACACACTGGTAGAAGCAGTTATCTCTACCACAAGAACAAGTTCAGATTAGGATAAAGAGAAAAATTCTAACTCTAAAATAACAACCAGAAAATCGTGTAAACATCATCATTAACCAAATATTTTAGCAGTGTTTCAAGGATGAAAATTGATAACAGTCTTAAGACAAGCGAGCTACGATATTAAAGATAAAATCCCCAATACTGTTGACAGAGCCACTGCTGCCAGCAGGCGTCCATAGCCTCGATAGGGTTGCAATTTAACCCACTCTGATATCCGTATCCTACCAAGAAGTTCCAGATCAGAATAAAGGACATGTTAAATTTAAGAGGTCTCTATTTTGCAAATTTTCATATACCCGACATTGCTTCGCTGCCAACGGGCCTGTTCAGTACCCCGACAAAGTTGTCTTGGCATCATGCATGAATTTACCCACTGCCAGTAGACCTGTTCAACATCTCGGCGGGTTTACAAGCACTTCTCACAACTCTTTTATTGATTTTTTGTTTTCTAAAGACATATAGTCGAGCGGGGTGACGCTGAAAATTATGATATTTTAACATATTTTTTTTAGACCTCATCATAATTGTTTTTAGAACTGTCCTTCAGTGAGATCTAGAAATGGTTGATTTACAAAACCAAATTTCTAAGGCAGGGAGACATCTTCTGAGTCATTCCCTTAAGGAAAAGGGACAACATAAAAAGATAAAAGATGATCATGACAGGCTTTACTCAGAGATCAAAACCAGTTCACTTCTTTCAAACAATAAACTTTTTTCCAACACAAATGTAAATTTCAGAAGTATATAATTGATGTTTATACAATTTTTCAGTAGTCATTTCAGCGAAGGAATTTTCTGTTTTCTTAGTCCAAATAGTTCAGCATGCAGGTATGTGTATTTCAAAAACAAAAATTGATAATCACAAAGGAGATATCAAAACCAAAACAACAAAAGGAAAAGCAAACAAAATCAAAATATGTACATAATATACAAAGCATCATCATCAAGAAAAGTATCTTTTCAGGGCATGGCCATTGACCAGATAGGTGTCAGGCTGCCCCTCTAGATTTTGCAATCAGAAAGAGATGGGACCCAACTTCTCAGCAATTAAAAATGGTCCAAGCCATAAGTTTTGAAATTTCATGTGTTCTCCCTTTCCCTCATGCGGTTTGTCCCATTTTAGGACGAGATCACCTACTTTGAAATTCCTATCAGAGGCAGAGTTAGAATCAAACCATCTTTTAACTACTAGTTGATGCTGATCTAACTTATGTTTAGCTTGGGCTCTTACCTCTTCTAGCTTCATCAAAGAGTTAATTCGGTTTTACAAAGGGGGACAGTCTTCTTCTTGAATTTTCTGCGATAACTGAAGTGAGGGAAGAAGAATGTGTGGTGGCAGAATTGCTTCTCTACCATAAACGAGAAAAAAGGGGGAGTTACCTACAACAGTTTTTGGTGTTAACCTATCATCCCAAAGCGCGTTTAACAGTGCATTGTGCCATTTTTTGTGATTTTCAGCCACCGTTCTCTTGATGATTTTTATCAAATTCTTATTTGTTGACTCTGCCAACCCATTTCCCTGGGGGTAATAGCTAGCATAATACTTCAATTTAATTCCTTTTTCTAAAGAGAACTCGCTCATCTCAAGAGACGAAAAATAAGAAGCGTTATCGAATACTAAACAATCAGGGATACCAAAACGAGTAATAATGTTCAAATTTAGAAAGGCAATTACCTGACTGGTGTTAACAGTTCTTAATGCGTTAGCTTCAGACCACCGGGTAAAGTAATCTGTGGCTATTATGATAATAACTTATGTTGTTGCGAGGATGGTAGGATGATTGGACCTATGATATCAAGGCCCCACTGCTGAAACAGAGAGTCTACTGAAATGGGTTGCAAAGGAAAGGTTGGTTTCTGTAACCGTCCTGATGCTTTCTGACAAATAGTACACTTACGACAAAAGGCATGGGTGTCTCTAAAAAGAGTGGTCCAGTAATAGACAGCTCTTAAAACCTTATGGGAAGTGGTGTCACTAGTAAAATGACCACTGGCATCTCATGAATGCAACTCTAGTAAGAATTTTTCTGCTTCGTCTTTCTCAAGACAGCGCATCAATACGCCATCAAAGCTTTGACGAAACAGAATACTATTAACAAAATGAAAGGAGGCAGACTTTAATCTTAATGCTCTTCTTTTAGTGGGATCCAGGTGGCGAGGGTCTGACCCATGTTCAAGACAGAATTTTATATCGTCATACCAAGGACTGACAGAGTTTTGAGCGTAGCAGATTACATTTTGATCGTGCTATCCTAGGTTTTATGCATCACTTTTTTCTTGGTGTCCTGCAGCTGAATCAGAAGCTAGCTTGCATAACCATTGGCCTCTCACTATTTGAGCTGGGGTAATTTCTATATCGTACTCCTGCAAGGAGGTGACCCAGTTAGCCCTCTTTTCTCCTAGTTCTTTCTACACTAACAGGTTCCTGACGACTGGGTAAGGGACAATAACTTTCGTCCTTGATTTCAAAAGATAAGACTGGAAATGCTTGACTTCTTTGAAAACAACGTAGGCTTGCTGATCTACCGCTGGGTAATTAAGTTCAGCACATTTGAAAGCAGATCTCATAAAGGCAATGGGTACTTCATTGTTTTCGGCGTTCTTTTGAGTTAGGACGACAGCGTAGGAATGGTCATAAGCAAAAGTGTAGAGCGTAAAGTCTCAGGAAAAGTCGGGGCTCATGAGATACAAAGCGTTTATTATGGACTTCTTTATTGCATTAAAAGATTGATTTTCTAAGGGTCCCCAGTGATATTGGGCGTCTTTCTTAATTAAATTATGTAAAGGTCTGACCATTTCGGAGAAGCTGGGGACAAATCTCCTCACGAAGTTTATTTGGCCTAAGAAAGACTGCATAGACTTTTTGGAAGTAGGAGGGGGAAGTTTCGAGATGACTTGAGTCCTTTCGGGATCGATAATCACCCCCTTGCTTGACACAATAAATCCTAAGAGTTTACCCTGTTCTACTGCAAAGATGGATTTTTTAGGATTCAAGGAAATGTCATATTTACGACATTGTTGTAGAACGACTCGTAAATGAGTTAGATGATTGGTTTTGTTTTTAGAAAAAACAGTAACATCATCTAAGTAAACTACGATGAACTGATTGATTAAGCCTCGGAAAGCGATGTCCATCGCTCTCTGGAAAGTAGCACTGGCATTAATCAATCCAAAGGGCATTTTTCGATAAGCGTAGGTGCCCCATGGAGTGCGGAAGGTGGTTTTAAGTTGGTCTGGAGGAGACATCAGGACTTGGTTGTACTCTGAGAAACCATCCAATAAGGATAGCCTCTCAGAACCAGATACATGTTGAAGGATCTATTCCATGGGTGGGACAGGATAGTTGTCTTTATCAGACGCTCTATTAAGGTTTCAGAAATTGACGCAAAGTTGGATTTCCCCGCTTTTCTTCCGGACAGGGACAAGGTTAGAAACCCATTGAGTGTTCCTAGCTAGAAAAATTATCTTAGCATTTAGGAGCTTATTCAATTCTTTTTGGACGGTGGGTTCAAGCTTAGGGTGCATTTTCCTCAATTTCTGTTGAAAAGGTGCGGTTTGGGGTTTCATAGGAATGACATGTTGTATGATGTTAGGGTCAAAAGTTTTAAGGTCATCATAGTTCCATGCAAAGACATATTTAAATTCTTTAAACAATTTAATAAATGCATCTTTTTCTTGTTGAGAACACCCCAACCCTAAATTAATGCACTGTGGATTTTCATTAGTTCCTAAGCTTACTTTTTCATATAACAACGAGGAACTATTGGTTTTATAGTTGACCTATTTTTTGAATTTATCTTGAACATCATAAAATTTCTCTAATCTAACTACAGATTTAGGGATCGAATTTACCATGTCCGATGAAGATTCATGAGTTCTCGGATCTGGTATTACCGTGAAATCGCGCAAATTGTTGTCGTGAGTGCATTCGTCGATCACCCCGCCTTGAAAAGTTTCTTCCATGTGAAGAAATCTTATAATCTATTGATCATCGTCGAAGACTCTCCAGTTCATGATGTTGTCGGGCACTGATGGTCTGAACAACAACTCAACGGAGAATGCGTCTGGGACAAGCCTTCTACAGGAAAGAGTTTAGAAGCTACATTAGCTAATAGATCTGCTTCAGAATTATGTAATCTAGGAATATAATTTATATTGAAAGAAGAAAACTTATTCATTAAATTCCATACCTCGGATTGGTAGCTTTTAAGATGTGGAGACAGACAGTGGATAGAATCTCTTACCTGTCTAACCATGATTTCGGAATCGTCGAAAATGACCAGATTTTGAATGTTCATATCTAAAGCTTTTCTGAGGCCCTATAGTAAAGCCTCATATTTTGCAGTATTATTAGTACATTCAAATTCTAGCCTACATGCAATCAATGTTTTGTTACCTTCTGGATCGATAATAATGCAGCCTGCACCAGCTCCTTCTTTGGACTTTGACCCGTCGAAATAAAGAGACCAAATTTGATTTTTATCGGGTACATGAGACCGTTGTGTAGAAGCTGCTCGCTGCACATATGCCACAATCTCGGACTGTTGTTCTGGGTTGGTGACAGCTAAAGCCTCAGCGATGAAATTGCCGAAAAAGGTATCCATCCCTTGTATTTCGGGTGAATCGACAGAAGGTGTAAATGGTTCATTGGGATCGTTCAAATCCATGACTGTGAACTTAAGGTAGCGTTCACGATTTACCTTGATCTTGTCTGGAAGCCACAAGTGAGACCAATCTGTCGTGAAATAACCGTGTAGCTGCTCCGGCCAGTCCCCTCTTAAAAACAAACCACACACTTCTGGAATATCCACAACAATAATATCAATAACTTGATGGACCTTGGGGTTAGACGATAATCTTATAAGAACATTTCTTAATTCACCTATAACTTTAACACTGGTTCGATCAAGTTGTATGATTTTTAAAGTGGATGGTTCAACTTCAACGTTAATCTTCTGACACACAGACCATGGCATCACATTGGATGACGCTCCTGAGTCTACCATACAATTGTGGACATTTCTATTAAAGATTTCGAAAGTTAACAGAAATGGAGGTACATTTTTGCGAGTACTAAGGGTGGTAGTCTGTGGCTTTTTACTCACAGTTTCTACAACTACTTTATCTACACCATTTACATTATTAACATTATTTACAGGAAGACTTCCTTTGTATTGAGGATCAGGATTGTTCTTAGTAGAAGTCTTCTAAGGAACTTTGTTCTGAACAACCTTGTTACTACTTGAATTACCATTTTTTCCATTCTCAGAGATATTCTGTAACATTTTTTGTAGCAGAAATGGAAACTTCAATAACTCATAAACAGAAATGTTAGCCCTTAACTTTTTAAGACTTCAACTAAATCATAATCTAAGTTTGGGTTTACATGACTCTGTTTTGTCTCAGCTGGTTTAGATTGCTTTGGAGGCAAAGTCGTAGTATTTTCGGCAAAAGTTTTGTTTGTTGTCTTACTCCTAGTATTATAGGGAAGGACTGTCTCGAAGTTATCTTGAAAGATGCTATCCAAGAAGTGTCCAAATTTTTTTGGAGAAGATTCTTCTTCTTGAACTGTCTCTTGTTCAACAACCTCCTCAGGAATCTCAGGAGGCACCATGTTATCCTGGGCTTCTAGAATTGTTTGAAGGGCGTATTGAAAAATTTCTAGATTAAGGCCTTCAGTAGTTGGATTAGGTCGGTTGGTGGGAAAAGGCTTCTTGAATGGGGGTTTGTAAGGCCCTTTGCTCGAGGAAGCTTCTTCAGCCGTCTTTTTTAAATCTATAACTTGATTCGACAGTTTTTGAATGACTTTAGTTAAGTTTTCTAAATCATAACTTTCAGGTTGTGTTTTACTTTGAGTAGGTCTAGGGAGGATTTCGATCTTCTTTTTGGAATATGAACTAGTTTCTGTTTCGTTGCTAGTAGTGTCTTTAAGAGTAAGTATGTCTTTTTCAATATGGCTGGCCTCCTCGAAGGCTTCCAACAACGTGGCTTTCTTAGATCATTTAACCCAAATGTATATACTTTGATGCAAGGCTTTAGTATAGTATGCTATGATAAGATTCTTGGCAGGAATGGAATCCGTAGGGATTCAGTTTTTAAGTGTTAAGAATCTTTGATTAAAGTCTTTAACTTTTTATTTTGGGTTCATTCTTAAGTTAGAAAGCTCCATGACTAAGAGTTCCGGAGGCTTACCGTCTTCGAATTTTTCCATAAAGCATGATTCGAATTTCTCCCAAGATGGGATGGTATGGGGTTGCTATGTAAAGCACCATGTAGATGCATTGCCCTGGAAAGTGTAGGGGAACAACCTACAGACTACGTCTTCATGCTCGACATTGCAGAGTCTTATGGATAACATAAATTTTTTAATGTGATCTTTAGCGATCTGTTTTGAGTCAGGATCAAACTTGGGGAGCCACTTCTCCGGATGTTTGGGTAAGGAATGCTGGTCTCCAGGTACAGCTACCGCATCCTGGTCGAGCCAAGGTCTAGCAGGGTTTTTCTGGTTTTCCATTGGTGTAGTCAGTGTGGAAGGCTAAGAAGGGGAACTGCCTTCGTTCAAAGAATCTTCTCCTGAAGAAGAAGGGGATGATGGAGGTGGTGAGGGAGGTATTCCAGATCCTCCTGCAGTAGGAGTGAGGATTGGATATGTACGATTCACAGTGAGGTTAGTGCCTCCGAGTTTTTCTCTGATATCAGAGAAATCTAAAGGTTGGTCCAATGGACAGTTTGGTTGCCTCAAATGGGCTAAGGCACTTTGATTTCTTATGAGAGATTGGCGGACAATCTCTTGTATATCACCACCTGTAGGATTTGGGGTTACTGGCTCAATTGTGATCCGTGGATCATCATTTGATGTGGTTTCTTTTTGAGGGGGAATTTTATCATTCGAATGAATTCTTGTCATTATAGATGAGCGATGAGGTGGTGGAGGAGTCTTACGACCACCTCGTGCCATTAATTAATTTCAGGCCCTCCTTCTAGCGCCATTTGTTGACGGGCGAAATTGACCGTCCGTCAACTGGAAGAGTGGATCCGGTCCGGGGTTGTCTAAATAATCCAAGTCGTTTGGGATAACCCACCCTGATGGGTTTACCGGCTCCGTTAGCTGATCTAATTCCTAAGAAAAAAAATAAAACTACTCTAAATCAACTAATCTAACTAAAAATAACAATTAAAACAAACTAATAAAAAAATCTAAGCTATTAATATATACAATTTACTAACTAATACTACACAACTATAATTCTATAAAATCAAATGTTCAATTACTAACAGAGTCAAATTTAATTACAAATATACAATATTTACAAATTACAGATTTGAATGAAAACCTGCAAAACTCATTTGTAATCTGTCCTAAGACAACGAGACCATTGTTTTTTGATTTTTATAATTTTATAAAAAAGAAATAAAACGAAAACTAACTAAGCTAAGCAACTAAAATAATAACTCTAACTATGAATCTAAACTAAACATAAATCTATCTAAACTACTTATACTATACTAACAAATTAACTATCAAATCATAAACAACACACTGACCTGAAGTAACGCTTCAAGTTTGTCCTGTGTATGATGGTCGATTTAGCTATTTGGTGGGAGGAAATCCGCACTAGATTCTCCACGATCTTCTCGTAAACGAGAAGCTGTTGTGCTCTTCAGATACAATTACAGGACAAACAAGACATAAAAATTACAACAATCTTATGATTTACAAATTTTCACAGTTAGATAAATCTGCATGCAAAGATCTATACAAAATGATTCAATTAACGAAGAAGAGAAATCTGTAATTCATTAACTGAAACAAAGTAATTGCTGTAATTTTAAAATAATGAAAGAGATCAGATATGGATAACACATTAATCAAGTCACATCAACCTTCAATAGATTACGATAGCTAAAGTAGTCTATAATCAACTGCAAACTGATACGAATAAAACTTGAAACAAAAGTTTGATATATTGAAAGCGAAAGCTGTTACAGGACATCAACTCTCATCTCAGGTTGTATCATAAATCCATAGTCTGGTTCCCCCACAGTGAGGATGATGATTATTACAAAAAATAATAAGTATTTAAAGACCTCCCACAGGGTAAAACATTCCTGTGGGAATTATCAAAACAGTTTATACAAATCTGGGAAAATATCCCAAGTTTCTGACTCAAGCTAACAACCTAAGACAAAACCAAATCCAGTATATCTCCCAAACTGCCACATTATGCCCAATAGATCACTGTAAATTTGAATGTACCTGAAAGAGGACAAAAATAGAAAAGTTTAGAGGATATCTTATTGAGAAAATTGATAAAAATCTAATTTCTAAGACTAGCTACAAAATCTTGCGATTCTGTAGCTGGTCTAAATTTAACACATAATCGTTTTAAAATCAATACGAATCTTTAAGAATCATATTCAAACTATTAAACAATTGTTTGATTGCTAATAAGAAACCACACGAATTATCCAAATAAAAAACTGTTATGCTAATTCAAGAGCAAACAAGATTATGATCAATCAAATGATAACAGAGATACATGTACTTTGTTCAATTTGTTATCACAATTTCGGGTAAGCAAAATCGTATTGGATAAATCGACAGTAATGGAAATGTTTTCATAAACCAATTCCAATCGATACAGTTTAACAAATAATATGCAATCGTTTATGTTACCTCATCCATTAACATAATCACGGTCGAATCCACACGAAATCGATAGGATCGTTTTTTCAAATTGATATAACTATATTAAACAAATACCAACGATCATGCTAACAACAATCTATTTGCAAATCAAATCAAAACATGAGCGAATCGAAACAGTTTGGGGTTGACACTATCGTTGTGAATCACCACAGCTTCCACGATTTTAGCAAATAGAACTTATACACAGGTCGAAAGTAATCAAAACTCAAACGAAAATAATGATTCGACACAGAACAAAGTCATTACTGGTAACTCAAAATCAACGGGATCATTTTGAGTTTGTTAGGGAGAAACGAAACGAATCGAAACCAAACAAAACAAACCGAATAAAAAACTAATCAATTTCTTATACTAAACTGGGCACGCCAAAATCACATAACCAAATCGTAACTATTTTTAATTTTAAAATGAATCTACTGTACAGGATCAAACTATAACATAATCATTTCGAATTAAAATGAACAGAGCTAACCAAAATCAAAACCCAATTATATTAATTCGAACAAACTCACAAAGCAAAATTCATATCGAAATTCATACCTGGACAATCATAAAACAACTCGTTCATGACAATTTGGAATTGACAAAGGCTGTTGCAGCTTCGACATTCCTGAAAACAATCGAGCCAGTGGTTTTCTGCTTGTTGTTGTTAGTCCGTAGTCTATCGTTCTCCTTGGCTAACACTGTCACTTGTTCTTCTAATGCTTTGATCCTTGATTGCAGCAGGGGGACGTCGGCATAGTAGCACTCTATCCAAGCGTTACACCGGATACATGACGATTGCTCAGGATTGGATAACACGGGCGAGGGTTTGTTTAAGCCACTAGGGGTTTCACTATGTAGCCTAATTCCCGGGTAATTGGGGTTGTTTTTTAGGCACCGGGGAAAATTAGATACATAGTCGTAGGGTTGCTTGGAACATAAGCCATGGGAGTAGGGATACTCTTCAGCTAGGAAACACTCGATATCTATGTCCGAGTCCTCGCTTAGCATTATGCGGTTTTGTTCAATGCTTGGCTTAGGTTTATTCCGGGAAAGTCTCGATATCAATTGAGCATTTTTCTTACCCTTGCTGTCGATAGTAGGATTACCCTTGACCTTCTTACTCACAGGCTTCTTGACAGCTACAATATTGTCTGTTAGGATGTCGGTTAGGTCGATGTCAGGACAAACTGAGGGCTTGTTCGGGGGTAGGAGGATATGGAATGGAACGTGTGGCTTGACCATAGTCTCATTAACCACATCCTTATCAATTTGGATAAAATCTGATTCAACATAGCCATTTTGAGATATAAAGGCTTTCCAATTGTCGCCGTGAAGGTTTAAATGGTGAACAATGAGGAGTCTAATCAGGCCATGGTGGAACAAGATGCTATCGACTTTCTCTCTTTTAAACCTCTTTGAAATCTTGTACAAAATACACAAGAAGTAATGTGGCATATTCAAAGGATAGCCCATGAAATTCATTAACAACCGGAGGTGATAGAGAAAAACTAATCCATACTGACCTTCACAGGTCACAAATTGTTTAACCATTATCAAAATATTGTGCCACCGAGGTTTGAGGGTGGAAATAGGCATACCTTTATCATAGGATGTAACCTTTCGTGATACGAATAGTAATGGCCACGACACCTCATCAACTTTGTAGTTTTTAAGCCATCGATGGCCTGTGGCTGCTAATCCTGTAGCAGAGCTTATGAATTCTTCATTGAGTTCAAGCTGTATGTCACCCACTTTAGCTCTACACCCATCGAAGGTGAGAGCGAATTGTTGAGCAACAAAAATATTGAAACCATTGAACCGCTGTATAAACACCAGATAGCCATTGTCTTCCAAATCCTTTCGAGCATCATCGAATAGCAACAGGGCTTGGTTACCATTCGTCTCTATGCGAACCACCGGTGCTATAGACATGAGCACTCGTTGAGCAGGGTGTAGGGGCTAGGGTTCGAACATAGCACACACAGGGGCATAATACTCACAGCCTTACCCGAAAATACCAGGGGTGACCCGGGATAGGGGGAAACATTTATGACAAAACATGCGAAGGTGGTGGAGCTATTTCAGCCCATGCAGAACAGTCATTACTCTCAGTACAACCGCCGATGCTTACAACTATTCAAATCACAATACATATGTTTTAAAAACTATGCCATTTTAATCAACCAATCGAAACCTTTGGTAAGTGGATAAAACATTCGCGCAAGCAATAGTTATAGTTTCAAAACCAAAGCCATAAATCGAAATCACACCAAGGGTTTGATAATATAAAATATATGTCGTATGAAACGATTTATACCAAGGGTTTAACACAAACGTATTTTCATGGAACCCATGTGCCAAGTGAATCGATCAAAGATGATACAAATCAAATCACCAATGCATCACAAACTCGATCAAAAGAATATCACCACAGTCTTGTAAAACAAAGTCTCATTAACAAATAAGAATGCCAAAGGAATAAGGATCTTGTCAACTGTATAACAATAAATAAATTAGAAATGCAATGAACATAGAGACAAGAGTAATCAGAACAGTCCAGCGACAATCTTAATACGACTTCGAAATCAAAGTTTTCATGCTTGTAGTCGTGAAAACAAAGACAAGGACAAGTGAGCAAACACATATAAAACAATAGTATCGTTTTAATGCAAAGGTTGCAACGAAAATCAAAGTTTGCAAAACTCTGGTGTAGGCAGCTTATAAGGACAGTATAAAATTGCGAATTTGCTGCCAACAGATTGATGCACTTGTTTTGGTACATATTTGATGTACTTGTTTTTATACATGATTGATGCACTTGTTTTGATACATAGTTGATGCACTTGTTATGGTACATGGTTGACGCACTTGATGGTATAGGTTGTGGTACTAGTTGATGCATGGTACAGGTTTATACATGGTTGAGACACATATCTTGTGATGGTATGTGGTGATGTTGGATCATGTTTGGTTGAGGCATGTGTTTGTTTGAAATCTAGTTGACATGTGTCTTTGGTATATGATCCATGTGAGAGGATCTGGGTGATTATCAATGATAGTGGCCACGAAAGAGATAGAGATAGTGAAATATTTGTGACATAGTTTGTAACAATGGAAGAGTTTGTGAAACTTGGTCTTAATTTATATTTCAGGGTGACATGAAAAGGAAAGGAAAGGTGTTGGTAGCCTCCTTCTGGTTGGAGCCAGAGAATCAAGGAGTTAGAGCTTCCTTCAGGTTGGAGCATGAGAACTAGGTGGTTGTAGCCACTTTCTAGTTGGATCCAGATAACTTAGGGGTGGTTGGACATATTGTCATTGATGTCAACAATCGATGTCACTATGATGTGATGGTGAGTTTTTATGAAAAACATGCAGAGGAATCTACCTGAATCTTAGGAGAGACAGTGTATTATATTTCAGGAGATCAGTGTAATGCACAAACACCATCAATATCAAATTCCAAATAGACCAATGATCTCGATCAGTTAGAGTCCAAGTACAAAACCAAAAATATCAGAAGGGAAAACACATTGTAGTGATGATGATTTTTTATGAACAACATGTAGAGGAATATACCAAAAATATTAGAAGGGAAAGTGCATTGCAGATACACGATCATGATTGAAATCCCCATAGTAAAACTACAAAAGAATCGAGGGAGAATCTTGTTCACTGATGTATATTTCAGGACAAACCAGGACCATTAGATCTAGGAGTTACAGAGGAGGACCTTCAGATCAAAATTCGATTAAGTCATGACCGTTAGATCTCAGTAAGGAAATATAAATGGTGGGGAACCATTGTCAATGCTGTTATCACCCCATAATTTATGGAAATCATCTTATGACTTGGATATTATCTGCATCTGGTAATCTGGTTCACAAATGATATTGCATTCTTCAAATAATTTGTGAAAAAGAAAATAAAAAAGAAAAAGAAAAAGAAAAAGAAAAGAGAAAAGAGGGCAGAAAAGAATTGAAGCAAAGGCCCCATGCAATAATAGAAACTTGGTCATACCTTTCAAGCATGACCAAGTTCTTTTAAACTTTCAATGTTAATAGGTTAGCGAATACATCTGATCAGACCATCTAATCCTGATCACATAGCCCCTAGGTTAGAATTAGTGAATACATCTGATCAGACCATCTAATCCGGATCAGGTAGCCCCTAGAGAGAATAAAGTCTTGACTCAACTGTTTAATCTGGGTCAATTGCCTTGTGACAGTAAGTTAGGACGTAGGTTAATTGCCTTGTATCCTTTGCCCAAGTGAAGCCAGAACGATAAAGATTCCACCCTATGACTCCAATGCCTAAATGCAATTGAATTGATATCCCCCTTGGTGGTGTATGTGAGAAATATCGAAAGAAAACCCATGAAAATACCCTTATCCTAAGTTTTTCCMCACATAYGACTTTTCCGCCCCCMACCTATGTCTCGTTCACTTTTCAAAAGCTTAGATCATGGCGCAGCAATCAAYGRCTCACGGTYGATTTCGGACMCCCCCGTCCGTTCTGMTTTTAACGGAGGGGGGGGGGGTCCGATGCCGTCGTTACCTTTTGCGCAGATCTGGACGGTCCAGGATGGAGCGCGCAAATCCACGGTCTATAATGAAAGTCAGACCCCCCCCTCCTTTCTGCCTTTAATGGAGGGGGGGGGTCCGAGTTAGTCATAATGCAGGCGCAGATCTGGACGGCTCTAAACAGAGCGCTTAAATCAACAATCCACAATACAGGTCGGACCCCCCCCTCCGTTCTACCTTTAATGGAGGGGGGGGGGTCCGAGCTCGGTGTTAAAAAGCGAACAGAGATCTGCGGTCAGAAATCCAGCACGCAGATCAACGGATCGTGATGATCTTCGGACCCCCCTTGGTGTTCTATCTTTAATCAAAGGGGGGGGGGGTCCGGGAATGAATCTTCCTCACAACGGGCCCCATGTTACATGTGTCGTCACCCTATTGGTTCACGAGTCTCATCCTTTCTGACACTCCGTACCCCCAGGACGTCACCCTCCACTGAGCCCACTTGTCCCACTTACGTCTGGATCTTAGTCCCATCCCGTTATTACTGCCAGCCCCCGGTGTCAGCGCCATAACACCCTCCACTCATGAACAACCCCCTTTGGCGAATTTACCACCAATCACAAACCTCCACGTCAGTCGTCCGTATATATTGTTCACCGTCACCTACCATATCACCCCAAGTGGCCCGTTACACATTAATGACCGGATAAAATTCCCGTTGTCATGCTGACCATTTTCCTGCGTCCGACCGACCCAGTTTCGAATAAAAACACCGTTGTGCCCACTTTCACTCGTTATTCATCCCTTGCGCCAGAAACTAACCATCGCACCAGAGAACCTATCTATCCTTTTTCCATCGCTTCCCAGTCATTTTCCCTCCACCACCAGCGACCCCAATAACGTTGTTTGTTGCAGGTACAGTTGCTGAGATGGCATCTAAAACGAGGCCCGCTGAAGAGGAAGAGAATCCATTTGTCCCTCCTCCGGTCGATCTTGATAAAATTCCCCTGGTGGACAAGGACCGCTTGGTAGCGGACACAGCATGCAGCTTTGATTTTGCTGATCTGCATTCATGGCTCCGACAAATTTTCCTAGATCAGAGTGATGAGATTGGGCTCTGGGAGTCCAATCTGCCCCTATATCTGTTCCCCCAAGTCCACCATTTCCCAGAGCTTGCGCTCAAGTGCCAAGCTCACTACGTCCCCGAACAGAAAGACATTGTTTCCTCCCTGGGGGACGTCCTTTTCTTCATTACCCCGGAGGATATTGACCAAATGATGCAGATAACCTGCCCTGATTCTGCAACCCCATTCAACCTAGAAGTTCTAACCGAGCTCTACCAGAGAATGACTTTCCCGCAAAGAGCTCAGATTTTCGAGCTATTTCCCCCCCCTTCCACTCCAATCTCGACCACCATTCCCCCGTATCCTTCTTCCATGTTTTCCATCAAAGGGAATCAGATTGTTTCGGCTGTGTGTGCTCTACTTGGATACTTTTCTGATCAATGGGTAGATGAACCCATCCTTGGTTTCCTATCCATCTTTTCGAATGATGAACTACCCACCACTCAATTCGATTACAG
>ML803352.1:329506-341674 GCA_009831015.1 Picea engelmannii | reverse complement strand
AGGGGAATGGTCTCTCAAGACATTCACAAGAAGGTTGGCAGCACTGTTAGAGGTCACCAACCTTCTTCAAATTTGTAACTTTCTGATTCCGACTGGCCAAAGTGTCGATTAATGCAACATAACCGTTTTCGTCAAAAAAAAAATTGTTCACTTTCTAAATTGATATTGTAAGACAACCCTTTACTTAAATCCAATTCTATAAATATTATAACATAATTAAAAAAAATATGGGGTGGCAGGAGCGGGTGGGGTTCTTCTCGACCGTAGAGGAATCAAAAAGTTTACTTTTTCTTGGAGTCTCAGCTTGGCAACCAAGAACCAAGCAGAATCTTATGCCCTGTTACAAGGGGTCTCCTTAGCTTGTTACCAAAATGTCCAAAATCTTATCATTGTGGAGGACTCGAAAAAAACAATCCATCACCTTCAATTGGGCTCGATCCTAAAAGACGCAAGGTTGAGCTTCATCCTCCATCGCATTCGATTGGCACTTCAGTCTATACCATAGATGGAATCCTTCCATATCTTATGAATAAATAATTCATTAGCCGACCTCCAAGCCAACAAGGCAATTCATGGAAAAATGGGGGACATCTTGATCAACAATGAACATTCCTTCTAGCCTATTCCTTAATGACCATCCCACAAATTTTATATTATTTAATTTTAATCCAGGTGGAAGATCCACGTCGTCATAGCATCATGCAGTTGTCATGCCCCTCGTCACCTCGAGTTAGTCCCACGTGTATGTCTCATCATTATAATTCACTCCCACTGTCTCTTTTGGATCAAGGTGGGATTATTTAATTTGTGATGGATTTGATTGTCCAATGAAGTCGTCATGGGTTTGAGTGGGTTTATTCTTGAATGTGATGGGTCGTTATGGCTCAGGTGGAATACACACACCCTTCAATTTGCTCATTGGTTTCTCGTTTGGTTGGTCTGGTGGTGTCACTCTTGCTCCCTTCTTGTTATTGCAATCTCACATAGGCTTTTAGCAGCCTTTCCTTGTTGGAATAAGGTTGCTCTATTGGTCTTGCCTTCATGTCCCACTGAGAATTTGAAGAATCCAGGGTGGCTCGTTCTCAGTATGAATGTGACGTCGAAGAATTATAAAACTCATTCATTTTCCTCCATATTCATTTTGCCAGCTTGTCAACTCAGGTGGAAACCATATTGGACATTTTAATCCATCACGGGGAATTAATGAAGTAGGTCCAGGACGAGTGTGGAGTGCTTCGGAGCCAGATTGAGGTCCTGTAGGATGGACATCTTTCGAAAGTGCAAACTCCCTCTTCATCACCTCAATCTGGCATGGCTTCTTCACCTGCTGCATATTTTAATTTACTAGTCTTGAATGCTCCAGTTCCAGGGGCAACTTTTGAAGACATTGGTTTGGCAGGCTCTCCTCCAACAAGTTAATTTGGATGCAGTGTTCCTTTACTTTTGTCCTTGGAGTCTTTTTTCCGGGTTTATTTTGTAAATTTCCTCTATGGGAAGATCTTCTATGAACATCTAAAATATTCACTTTTAGTTTAGTTTAGTTACTCATATGAACCCTCTACTAATTTGGTTTTTATCAGAAGGTGCTGTTCTTTATTGTAATTATGTTGTGTGCTTTTGCACGTAGATTTTGCTAATATAAAATCTTCCAACTCTTGTTATAAAAAATAGGTATAGTTAAAAAATTTATCTTTCTCCATAATGTTATTAGTTTTTATTGATATATCCATCCAAAAAGTTTCTCATTGCCTCTAAAACATCCCCTTATTGCCTCTAGAACATCCCCTTCCCAATAATGAAGTAAATTTGGATGCCTCAACTACACTTTATATAAGATTAAGGTCATGGTGATCATGTTGAATTCCGTGAACTAAACCGTGTTTTTATGAAAAGACCAACCTTACCCAAAAAACAAATGCCCTAATTGCATGACCTAACTTTTTTTAAAAGATTTTGAAGTAAACTATAAAGAAACCCTAAACATTAACTAAACATTAACTTAGAAACCAATCTTTTATAAGTGTTCATTTTACAATCAAGATATCTAAAATTCTTGGCCAATATATATTAAAGTGTTTCCCTATAAATATAATAATTTTTTTTGAAATTCTTGGCCAAGATATATTAAAGTGTTTCCCTATAAATATAATAAAAAAAAATTGAAATTCTTGGCCAAGATATATTAAAGTGTTTCCCTTGAAATATAATACATTTTTTTTAATTTGTAAAATGAGAAAATTCTCCTTTATGTGACAAAGAATGCTTTGAAAGGGGTCGACATTGTTGAGTATGCACTATCTTGTCTAGATAAAGAGCATTGTTAAAAGAGCACAACTATAAAAGGCACATAGGGAGGAGAACCCTAAGAGTGACACAAATCATGGATAAAAGAACACGTGGTTGCATTCTCAAACAAAGGCACTTGATATTTCCATAACACGTTCTTTCTCATTTGAGTGGCAAGGCAGAGAAAGCTTCTCACCCTTCCTTATGCTTGAAAGTTATCCATGTTTATTGGGCATCAATGTAAAACATCAAGAAACACATGCTCTAAGGTATGAAACCCCATGAGGGAAAATCACCGAAGAAGAGGATCGCTTCTATCACATTTACTCGAGGAGAAATGTAGTGGGTTGGGTAATGTGAATATTGACAATGATAGATTTTTTCTTTGGAGTATTCACAACGACATTAGTCTCCCTATTAATATAACGATTAATTGACTGTGGAGTAATTATGCATGTTTTCTCATTGTTCTCCACTTTCTCTTGTGTGACTTGTGTACTTTCTCTTGTGTGATTTGTGTGCATATGTATGTGAATAATAATAGTTGATTACAGTTATCATAGGGTGTTTTACAATAACTTTTATGACAATAAATTATCATTTTTGTTCTCTTGGCCATATGAGTTGATGAATGTTATCTATGTAGATCCATCTTAATTAGGAAGGGTTTTCAACTTCTGAGAGAGTGGTTTTGAGAGTCGAGCTAGGGTTTCGACTCTGTGGGCTCTACGACTATCCTAACCACATCCCTAGCCTCCATGGAGAAGGGCGGGTGCGGGCGCAGGCATGGGCATGAGACATTACTAGGGCGGGAGGCTTAGGCGGCATAGCGGGAGAAGGGCGTTTCGAGGTTTAGTGGTTGGCGACGGAGGATTCGTTCCTTGCGACTCTGCGGTGTGGCGGGCCGCAGATCACTGCGTCGGTTTTCGATGTGCGTATTTTAGTGGTTGGCGGAGGTTGCCATGAGGCGACGTTTCGGGACCGAGGCGGCTACTCAGGGCCAATTTTTCGGGGAAGCTACATTGAGCCTATCGTTTTGCCTATACTCATGAGGCTCGCTTCCTTTCTGAGCCATCTTCATTGTGATCGACGACTTGATTCTGGGTGTGCGGGCTTGATTCTGGGTGCACGGTGCTGATTAGAACCGGAGTTTTGCGGTGGTGGTGGCTTCGGGTGTTTATTGCGGTGGGTTTTTGGTATTCTCTTCGATTTTGTTGGACCCTCTTGACCTGTTTCTCCTTGGCAAGAGGAGGCTTTGGACCAGAGCTTTGAGGTCCACACTGGGGGCATGTGGTGTTATGGTTAACACTTTGAGGTCCTTTGGGGGAGTGTGGTGTTGGGTAAACACTTCGAGGTCCTTTGGGGGCGTGCGACTTCTGGTTTTAGCTTCCTTTCTGGTGTTTGTTGGGGTTTTTAGCCCTGTTTTGTATCTCATTCTGTAGCATGCGTGTTGGTTTTCATCTTTGGTGTCTTTCTGGTTTCTTTAGGGGATGTATGTGATTGTTTATGAGCATGGTACTGGACTAGTATTGTTATGAACATCTGTGTGGTCAAGAAGATGTAAAAAATTATATTTTCACTAATATAATTGAGCTAATTTTCTATTGGAAAAAAAGATCCATCTTAACTTTAGATTTATCAAATGTCAAGAGGGATCAAATCCCTAGAAATGCAAAACTTTTTTGGATTGCAAATTTTTTTTTTGCATTTTTAGAAATTTGATCCCTCTCGACACTCAATAGATTCAAAGTTAAGATAAACCTACACTCATTGTATTTTAGCAGTTGAATTGGTATTTTAATTTGCAATATTTTATAAGATTCAAAGATACTACATAGATTTGATTTAACAATACATTATGATATTAAAGAAACAACTTAGTATTATTTAAGGATATAAATAAATCATGAAATCAAAACATTCAACTTGTGAAGTTATTTTATGATGTTCTATTTTTTTATTTCATTTATGTTTATGTGATTTTCAGATATTCTTAAAATCTTTGTGTTTTGGAATTATTTTTATGACATATTTGTTTTCTTCGATGGAATGCACATCTCAAGAAACCCTCCAAGTACTTCCCCTCATTTCAAGGATGGTACGAGAGTTAAACTGGTCGGATGCAGTTTTGGCAACTTAACTTGGCGGAGACATCGAGTGAAGCCCAATAATACCTACAGAGATAGCTAGCCCGAGGACTTGACCATGTAACCTCCTACTTGTAATTTATAACACTCAACCACTCAAACTAACCAACCAAACTTTACGACATAAATATATCTCTCTTTACATATACTTTTTTTTATCGAAATTAACATATCAATTAAACTTCAGATTTTTATTTTTATTTTTACAATTTATTTATTTAAACTATTATATTTTACCAACTTATATTTTATTGAGACATATTACTACACATTTTCCTCCAACTAAACTAAATTGTAAAAAAACACCATCAATGCCATTATCATGTAAAAATCTCATCTCTACATAATTATCAACAAGTGTCACAGAATATTTTATAAAAAAAATCGAAAATGTATGATGAGATGGGCCATTTGAAAAAAAACTCTTTGAAAACATCATACAATCTCCTTAGCAAACATAATCACTACTCAAGCCAATGGTTGAACATGGTAGAAGCAAGTGCATGATGGACAATGGTGATGTCACACTCTGTAAAAAGATGACATTGTTATTTAACCTTTTCCATATATATATATATATATATATATATATATATATATATATATATATAAAAGAATGATTTTATGGAGTTTTTTCCTTTGTTGATTTTGAGTTGAGTGAGTTAATAAGTAGTTTACTAATTTTATTTTATTTTTTCTTTCATTTTTAATTTCTTTATTTTTTCTAAATTTTAATGATTTAAATCATTTTAAATATATCAAAATATATGAAAACAAAGTTATATGATCAAAGTTCTTGTTAATCAAAGTAAAGATATTTAGAACTATTATTAAACCTAGAAATCAAAGTGTTTCCCATGCAATATAAAATCTCTAAAGTAAAAATAAATAAATAAATAAACCTCAAAAAATATTATGAAAAGAGTCAATGATATTTGAGTGTTGTTTGTGTTAACTAGCAAGAGAGCATTCTTAAAGGAGTGCACTTATAGAGAGCACACACTCCCAAAGGGAGAAGAATCTTAAGAGCAACCTAGGTCATGGATAAATGAACATGTGGTTGCATTCCTTAAAAAAAGGTGTTTGAGATTTTTTATATATGTTTTTTTAAAATGAATGGTATGGTATGGTATGGTATGGTATGGTAAGGTAAGGTAGATAAACTATAATGTTAACATTGTTTCTTTGTATTTCATCAATTTCATGGTAGATTTGTAATAAGATCTATCTTTAACTTATCAATTATTGTTGAATGATTAAATTTCAATACAAAATATTAAGAAATATATTATTTAATTTTTTTTATTTTTACAAAGCAAATTTATTGAAGAAGAGGATTAATTCTTTCCCATATTTGTTTGGAGGAAACATAATGGGTTGGAAAATGTGAACTTCAACAATGATAGATTTTCCCTTGCTAATATTTATAAAGGTAGTGCCCTCCCTACTAACATCATGATTGATTAATTTATGTAGCGATTATACTTGGTTACTTAATGTTCTCTTTACTCTTTTGTAGGACTTGTTTATACTAACATCACGATTGATTAATTTATGTAGCGATTATACTTGTTTGCTTAATGTTCTCTTCACTCTTTTGTAGGATTTGTTTACATGTGTATGTGAATAAAGACAATAATAATAATAAATAAAAGAATAATAAAGAATTACACTTATCATAGGATGTTTTAGAGTAACCTCTATAACTCTAAAATCTCCTCCTCTTTCTCTTGAACATATGGGTTGATAAATATTATCAATCTAAATATATCTAAATTCTGAAACTATCAAGCATTTAGAGGGATTAAATTTAGAAGTACAAACTTTTGTAAATCTTAACTCCAGATATATCAAGCATTAAGAGGGATCAAATCTCTAGAAGTATAAATATTTTTTTGCAAATCTTAAAAAATTGAAAAATAAAATTTCACTTCTAAATATTTAATTTCTCTTATCACCTAATAGATCTAGATATTTGATCCTTCATGACACTTGGTAGACTTTGATTCAAGATAAATTTATAGTAGTTGTATTTTAATATTTGAATTGGCATTTTAATTTGCAGTATTTCACATTATTCAAAGACACTACATAAATTTGATTTAACACTACATTGTGATATTAATTAAACAACATAGTATTTGTTATCACACAATCTATAGATTGGGAAAATCCCAACCCAACCCACGGAAGTGTGACAACTATGGTAGTACCTACCCACGGTCACCTTAGATAGACACTCCCCTCGCTTTGTGATGATGAAATCACCACAAGGGGGGAATATCGGTGACCCTAGGGGGATTGAGATGAAAAGTGTGATGAGGATGAGTGAAACCCCTTATAGGACAAGGTTGGAGATGAAGAATGGCTTGGAAAAGAGTCTTGTGAAGGAGGAGAAGGTTGTTAAGTGTTTTGTACCTGCAAAACAATGTTAGCCCTACCCAGAACACGACAAATGGTCATAAACCAAGCCTTAAATCAAATGAGAATCAACAAGATAAACTTGTTGTCCCAAATTGCAGAAGTATGGAAATATATAGATCAACAAATAAAGATGTTACTAGCTACAAAATTTACCATCCAAAACATCAGATAATTATTGGGTAACCAATCCCTAAACATGTAGATAATATCCCAATATTTAAACACAAGTTTTGATGGCTAAAGAGGGATGCAAAAAGATGGTATCAGCAATAAATTAGGGCAGCCTTGTGGCTGTAGCAAAATTTTTCTACAACAGCAAGTTCTAGCCACTGAAATTCACAAGAAAGATACTCAAATACAAGTCCTTGACAAGGAGAATAATTAGCACTAATTACTTGCAATTTTCAGCGGTAGAAGGAGTGATAAAATATTATGAAAGAGTAATTTTGTAACAACTCTAATGGCTATTGAATTTAATTTATGACAAAAAGAGAATCACTTGGCTAAATAAGACACCTTAGAGGCTCAAGCAAGCTTATAGCATGAAGAACAACTTCCAACCTAGACAATTGCAAAATCTCTATTTTTCACGTATGATTTTAGATCTCCATTGCAAATTAGATTAATGCCTTATCAATTGGGTTATGGGGTCTCTTTTTATGATGGCTAGTTTTGTTACCTCCGTAAGGGTGTAAGTTTTTTTACTCCCTAGGGCAAACCAAACTAGCAAGGTAAATCTAGGAGGGTGTAAGCCTTTTTACTCCTCCTACCAACCTTTGCAATGTGGCTTATTCAAGAAGAATGTGATAGATCTTAGTGGAGGGTGTATGTATTTATACTCCTGCAAGGGTTTAGACAAGAATAACCATGAAACAGGAAGAAACAACAACAATATGCAAAATATTCCTTACCAATTTCAAGAGATAGCAAGATCAGCCCTCTTCTACCAAGAATATTCAACCACAAAGCAAGAACGGGCATCCAAAAAAGATAGTGCACCACATTTTCCACCAAGAGACAAGTACTAGCATCCAAAATTGCATAAGAGAAAGAAAGTTCAAATTACCCAAGTAGGGCGAAAATTTCAACCAAGCAATATGTAATTCTCAAGTGCGTTATGTCTAAAACGAAAGTGACAAGGTATTTATTTTTACAATACCTTGTAAACCAAATTTGTCCACATACTTAGGGTAAAACACAAATTAGGGAGGCCAAGCTCCTTAATTTTCCCCTTTACAAATTATAATTCAATTTTAAAAAAGAAGAAAACTCTAAATAATGATGCCATGCCCCTTAGGGGTGATGTTTTGGCATAATGAGCAAGCCATTGAGCTTGTTGAAGGAGACATTGGGCCTCCAAAGGCCATATCTTCAAGTGCAGGGGTCTTCCTCCATCCAAATGTGCCAAGTCATCATCAAATCATCCAACACCACCGATCCCTAGCCCTCCAAGTGTGACGTTACCCTTAAACTCGGCAAATTCAATCTATAGGGTAAAATGGATTTGGAGCTATAGAATGTGAAACGAGCTATGAGTAGTCAAGATCACAAACACTAGATCCATCGAATGGAAGTATAAACCCATATGTCTTTTCCCTATTTGTTCGATCATCATAAGGCCAAGCCCGAATAACACAAATTGCAAAAACAACCCGAGCCACTCGAACAACTCGAATTGTCATCCTAACAACGTGCTACAACACTAAAATACCTATTGGTTGTAACAATCACCACCATACAATAATCCATAATTACACAAAACAACCATAGGATAAGTAAAATATACTTATATAAAACCTCTAACATAAAACTCCCTGGGAGCAGTTGACCCTAGAGAGTGAAGAAGTAGAGGTAGCATCTCTTCTTGCTCAATCGAAAGTAGTGAACCCCTCTTCTGTTGCAGCAACAGTCTTGAATGATTCTAAATTTAGTCGGAGTGGAGTCAATTCTAAATCCAGTTCTAGGTCCAGGAGTACAACAAGTTTGACTAAATTAAAAAGGTTTCCTTAATGGGTAACCTAGTAAAGAAAAAAATTTGTTTCATGCCGCAAAAGAGTAGAAACTAGCCTCCAAAGGTAAACGTTGGGGTTAAGCGGGTTAGCAAGTCACCTCCAAGGGATAATCAAGTTCCTCCAAAGGCAACATCCCTCTTCCAGGCTGTCCAAAAGAGAGGGGGAACATCATCCAACCTGTGGGATTTATGCCCCAAATGAAGGTCCAAGTGACCTTGTGCCTTCACGATCAAACTTTCACCTGTCAAGGACCTCCAAAGACAAACAAGTACGCCATCCAAGGGTCCACAAGTCACAATGTCATGCCAAGTAAGCCATATCTAATAAAATAACCACCTGAACATGTGCATCAAATCGCCCCATTTCAAAATAAACAAATGCTCAAAGACCTTATACAATTTTTCAAATTTAGATACTGGGTAACCTATCAAGCTTTCACCTGTTAAGGACCTCCAAAGAAAAACAAGTACACCATCCAAGGGTCCACAAGTCACAATGTCATGCCAAGTAAGCCATATCTAATAAAATAACCACTCGAACATGTGCATCAAATCGCCCCTTTTCAAAATAAACAAATGCTCAAAGACCTTATACAATTTTTCAAATTTAGATACTGGAGGGGTGTCATAGTGCCCTATTAGGTAAACCAATTCCTCAAGTAGGCGAAGTTTCCAAGGAGAAACCTCTCTAGGCCATGTATTGAATGTGAAGTGGATGGGGTTAGACTTCTAGGTATGGGGTTTCATGACATACAAGAGCTCGTATTGTCTCATTTATGGGTGCCTTTGTTGAGAGATAGCCATGTCTCTTTTCTCTTTTTGTTTTTAAGGCGTATTTTTTCGAAACCCTTTATTAGCCATTTATTTTGCATGTGTCACCAAGTTGAAGACAATAAGGGGCACTAAAAAATAAATGCATAGCCCACATATGTTCTACCTTGGTTTGCATGCCTTTCCAAGTTGAAGTCAATAAGGAGCACTAAAAAGGAAATGCATAGCCCACAAACGCTCCACCTTGGAAAGTTTAAGCAATTAATTAGTTATTTATTTAATGGGCCCCTTAATTTTATTTTTTGAGAAGTGTTTCATTACTCTCGAGATCCCAGGGTGAGCCTTTATTATGTTATTGCTAGGGCACCTCCGAGCCTAATGGCCCCTTCTTCCCGTGAAATGAGGTACATGCCTTTCTTGGGTCAATAAGCCCAAAAACCTAAAATGTTGGGAGACGAAAATGAAGAAGTGATGGAAAGTGGCAAGTATGAGAAGGAATGGTACAATGAACCTTCAAGGAGACCCCCTAATAGCAACCCATTCCCTAAGGATGGACTTAATAGGAAACCATCACACTCACCAAGGTGAAACAGGAAAAAAATCATAATTTCCAAGCAAATGTTTTCAAAATCAAGAAAAGATTCTTTGCAACATGTTCAAATGCTTGAAATATTAGAATGACACTTACCACAATATCAGACTTGTTTCCTCATCGAGCAAGACTTGTTGTCCTCTTTGATCCAAGCTAGGTGTGGTGAATGTTGTTGCCATCGATCATATGGTGATGTGTGGTGAATGAAGGGCTCTGTGTGCTGGGTTGCCTCTCAGTACTCCATGTATGCAATCGACGAGCCTCGAGACATCATCTTCTTAGTTATCCCTAGAAATGGGGGATAACAATATTATTTGAGTAGATAGAGAAATCATGAAATTAAATCATTCGATTCTTAAAAGTATTTTACTAATGTTGTATTTTTTTATTCCATTTTATTCACACGCATATTTTTTCGAAGGTGGAAAAACCTTTTGTAGCTCAGGTTCACTAGTAGTGGGAACATCTAATACTAAGGATTGTTACCCTCAAATGCATGTAAGTACTTTAGTGTATTTTAGTGATCCAGGGGATAAAATTTTGCTCAAAATTCAAAGTGCTTGGAATCGCTTCAAATCGAATGGGAGCGTAGGCCTCGTCGTTATGAACCCAACGCAACTCGTTTGGGTTCAAATAGACATCGCGAGCGAGAGATATCGCGTTATGTTCAAAATGACAAACATGCAAAAAAGGGGTGTTGACTGTACAGTCCGTACAGTCCGTATGGACGCTGACTTGGCAGGTCGTACGACACGTGGCAGGCAGTTGTGTGGACAGTTGGCATATTATGTGGCATGTTTTCAACAAATGAGATGGCGACACGTGGCCCAATCAATGGCCGCCACGTGTCACACACGTGTTGGTTAAAAATTTATGCATTCAGCAGGACTCGACCCCGCGACCTTCGGGCAGGGGAAGAGCCTTGGGAAGGGCCGCCGATCGGCGTGCCACCACATGTGCCTTGTAATATAAATGACACATATTATATTTATGTTGAAATGTATTATATGGTGGGCGCGGACCGGGTCGGGGCTTAGCCCCGGCCCCTGGTCCCGCGTATATACAATGTGACCACATTATTATATGCGCGCTCTATTGTATAGCCCTTTCTTTTGAACCGTCGGTCGCATGGTATGCAATGTGACCATGGGCGCGCCTATGTTTATAACCGTTTGAACTTTGGCCCTTTATTTATATTTGTGCGGTTGTATGGCGCTTCACATGCCCACGGGCCTTAGACGGTTAAGGGCCAGCGCATAACCGTGCGACAATTTGTACCGGTCGTGCGGTTGCGCCCGATGCTAAGTTTTTACGCTTAAATATGCGTGTGGGCTAGGTTGAGCCAACAAGGGTGTGTTTTGTAGATGCATAGACAACAAGTTTGAAGGGGGGACTTCCAGAAAGCCTATCTTCTTCAATTTTTGGCCAAACGAGGTGCCGAAAAAACCCAGCTAGGGGTTTTTGGATGTTCTGAAGCCATTGGAGCAGTCTATTTGGCATTTTGAGCATTGTAAAGCACATTTTTGAGCACTTTGAACAAATAATACAAATGATCCATTGGAAGTTGGACCAGGAGATGTAGCCCAAGAGAGGGGTGAACTCCTTTATCATTTGCTATGTTATGTGTTTTCTGTTCACTGTTTTTGCTGCTGTTTATATGCATCTTGAATGAGTAAATTCTATTAAAGTTGTGTTGCAAAGTTGATCCATTTTCATTTTAACACATAAAATTTAACTTGCAAATATTTTCAAGAATACAAGTCTTCTTCATTTTTAGATCAAGTTGGTATCATGGCATAGGTTTTTGAAGACTTGATTATTTGCAAGTGTTTTGTTTTTTGATGCTCACAAGGTTGAAACTCACAAGAGGAGAAGGTCAACTTGTAGAGCCAAGTTCTCATCCTTCAAGGAGGAAGCTTATATCATCACCGCAAGTT
>ML803352.1:299535-312983 GCA_009831015.1 Picea engelmannii | reverse complement strand
TAAGTGAAAGGCTAAGTCTCGTCCCTTGATTATCTTCGAAGTCATAATTGTCAAATCATGCTCCTGAATTTTGGCAAGGCAATGTGCAAGTTTTCCTAAAAGATAAGTTTGTGAAAGTAGAAACTTGACATCAGGTAAAGGGAATTTTACGTGTGTATATTTTCCCAATATAAAATGGTGAAATCTTTCTATAGCTTTAACAAGATAGAAAATATGTTTCTCAATATAAGAATATTTGACCTCGTCATCTGATAGACTTTGAATCATGTAATCTACATGTTTTTCATTATTTTGGTCATCACATTGTAAGAGGATAACAAAAATTGTTTCCTCAGTGGCATTGGTATATACGATAAAACTTTCTCAAAATTCGGTTTCGCCAAAAATGACGCAGAACTGATCTCCTTCTTAATCCCAAGGAAAGCATTCTCGACATCATTTGTCCAAGAAAAAGAACTCTCTTGCTTCAAAATATTATGGATTGGTTTAACCATGACAACAAAATCAGGAACAAATCTACGAACAAAATTAATAATTCCCATGAAATCTTGAACTTATTTCTTGGAGGTGGGGGCAGGGAGGTTTAGAATGGTAGTAATCCTCTCAGGATCTATTCTAATCCCTAAATCAGAAACAATGTGACCGAGAAGCTTACCCTTCGTGACATAAAAAATAGACTTGGAAGGATTTAAAAAAACGCCAAATTTTCTGCAACGCATAAGAACTTTTCTAAGATGACCAAAATGATCCAAGCGGGTTTTAGAATAAACAGTCAAATCATCAAGATAAACATGGATAATCTTACCGATTAGATCTTTAAAATCTATCTTCATAGCTCTTTGAAAGGTGGCACCTGCATTAGATAAACCAGATGGCATATGTTCATGAGAAAACGTGCCCCAACGTGTGGTAAATGTGGTTATATATATATATATATATATATATATATATATATATATATATATATATATATCAGTCCTTTTTACCTTGATTTGATTATATCTAGAAAAACTGTCAAGTAAGGACATCATTTGAGACCCTGCAACCTGTTGTAAAATCAATTCCATATTAGGAAGAGGAAAATGGTCTTTGACACTTGCCATGTTTAATGTGTGGAAATTGACACATAATCTGATCTGACCAGTAGTTTTTTGAATAGGGACCAGATTTGAAACCCATTCAAAATAATTAACTGGAAAGATTATATGAGATTTCGATAATTTTTCCAATTCTTTCCTAATGGTGGATTCAAGCACAAGATTAATAGGTCTTTGCCTAACTGGTTTTCCCCTTCCTTGATAGGAATGGCATGTTGTATAAGAGCAGGATCAAAACCATGAATATCCTCGTATGACCAAGCAAAAACATCTTGAAACTCACGGAGTAATTATGTGAATTTTGCTTTCTCTTCATCAAAACATTGGGCACCTAATTTAATGATCTTTGGAGATTCAGATGTCCCAATATTCAAGGAAATGGTATCACCAACTTTCCTTTTCGACTCCTCTTACTTATGTGTTTCTTTGTTGCCTACATCACTTGATGAAAATGAACATTCGAGAGGATTCAAGCCTTTAGAAATTTTTTCATCCTCAACAGAGGTTATTTCTTTGGGCTTAAAAGGTTCATTTTGTATGAAAGCGCAAATTCCTTCGTCACTAGGGAAAACTTGCCATGATTCCATGTTGTCAGGGAGGTGAGGACAATATAGAGATTGGAATGTACAATCAAGTCTTTGAGGTAAAAGATGTCAAGTAGGGGAAGCTACAAAAACAACTAATCTATCAGCCATTGAATTAAGTTCCCTTTTAACATGAGTGATGTTAAATGATAACATATTTGAAATCAACATCCAAACAACTTGGGTATAACGCTTAAGTAACTTATTGTTTGGTGCATAAAATATTCCATATAAGGTTCACAACAAGTTCAAAATCACCAAAGATTGTAAGGTCACCACAACCAAGGTTATATGCATTTTCAATGCCCAACAACAAGGCCTCAATCTCAACAACATTGTTTGTACAAGCAAATTCCAACCTACAAGAGAAATTGTGAATTTTTCCTATAGGGGAATATAGAATGATTTTGGCTCCATTACCTTTGTTTGAGCACGAGCCATCAAAATGCATGTTCCACATGCCATCATCAAAATCAATTGGTTCAAGTATAGTGTCACCTTCATCAACAAAAATATAGTACACCGCTAAATCTTCTTCAAGATAATTTACATTGGGTTGGGGAACACTCTCTATATAAGGTGAAATTCTTCCTTAACTAAGAACTATAATGTTATTTCTATTTGGAGGGATGGATAAATGTGAAACCATCAAGTGAAAGGTATCCACCAGTTAAGGCTTGCCAGTCCCTTCCCAAAATAATTGAGTAGTTACTCATCGACATGTCGATTACTTGGATATTGAGAGTTGTCCTTATCTCAGGATGTGCACACAAAACTAAGGTCACATCCTTGATTTCACCTATAGTTGATTGCTACAGATTATTATAAGATAGCATGCTTCTAGAATTTTTGTTGGTACAAGATAAGCCAAGCTCTTCCATGATAATTTTAAACATCACACTTGGACCAAACCCGCCATAAATTAGGCAACAATGAGCTATTTTATCCATGATTTTTACTGAGATATAGAAAGGGGGATTTTTTACATGGTTCCTAAAGTTATTTACACCTATCATATTTATAGTTGAATCTTCTTCCTTTGACTCTTCAAATAGGTTGGCTATGGTGGAAACCTTACCTTCCATAAAGTCCTTAAGATGCTTCTGTTGTTCTGGGATGAAAACCATGTCCAAAAGGGTAGCATCATCTTTGATTAGCCAATTGGTTAAGGATATTGTACTTAGAAGAGGGAAGAGGACAAGGTAATCCTTGATTACTTGAAGTTCTGATAGTTTGTATATCAACACTTTGAGAAGATGAGCTTGGGGCAGAAGAAGTGCGGGGAAGATCAAATTTGCTCTTGGAAGTGTAAGATTTATTCCTAGTATTGACTACCATAACATCCTCTAGTTCAGCCCAATCTAAAACAAGGATCGTGGTATCGAGACTTTTTCCAAAGTTCTTATCTCTAGCATTTATTTTAACTTTGCTAGTGTTCTCATCATGATTTTCTTCACAGAAGTTACACCAAGTGCGAGTCATTGTGGCCTTTGGCTGAAAATTGCTTTCATTAGTATTTCTAAAAGGTGTCAGGGAAGAAGAAGAAGCGACGAGGGAAGAGGAATATGAAATTCCTTTTCATTCGTAGGCTATCATCCTATTATTCATATCTTGCATGAGTTGTAGAATGGTCGACATGTCTATTTGCTTGACCAAGTCTCCCTTAGGAAGACCCATTCTTTCAAGTTGCTCTTCATATTATAAGGAAGTATGAAGGGCAGAACTGAGATGGTCAATAGCCTTTTATTCAAGTCTATGGTGATAAGGAGAAGGTAAATCATTATGATAATGCATGAACACAACTTGATTTTGAGGACAAATTAGTTTGGGAATTTGATTATATAGCTTGGTGAAACGAAGGTTAAAATACTTAATGGTTTCACCATCTTTATAGGCAATATTTTTGTATTTCCTTAACTGATCAGCTGGAATCTTGGGTTATCCATAAGTGGACTTGAACCAATAGACCAATTCTTCCCAAGTTGAAAGGATTTTGGGTGGGAGATCAAAAAAATATGTTGCAACTTTCCCTTCAAGAGAATTGACAAATAAACGCATGCAAGTATCACTATCCTTAGCCCCTATGTTATGATAAGCATTAGAAAATGCTATCAGGTGTTCATTTGTGGTAACGATACCATTTCCTGAGAACCTAGGTTAATGATCTTTGAGTTTCAATAATGGTTGGGTGGATGGTGTGAGATTCAAGGGAGAAGACACGTGCCAGGGGGTGGTTGTAGCATCTTCCTCAAATTGGAAAAGTACATATTTCTTAATGACCTTAGCAGGATTGGTAGTGGATTGGATAGGGACTTGATGACTATAGATACTACCAATCATAGATGAAGCAGAAGGTTGTGAAGAGGATGAAACTCTGGTGCCACTACCATTACCTGAAGACGTCATATTGAAGGTGAAAGGTATGGGTGATGAAGATGAACTGGAAGAATCAGATAGAGTTCTCCTAAGAGCACTTTGTTGTGTCGATAAGACGATTTTTCTCCTTCCTATTACAGAAATAGGGTTAACTTTAGGGCACAATCCTCTTCTTCTTCGAGAAATACGAGAATTAAAGGACATGAAATAAAATATTAAACAGGTAAGAGGAAAGGTTACTATTGATTTTTGGGCTGCCTTTGCCTAGCTTCCCAACGTTCACGAATATTTATGTCCCTTTCAATTACTTCCCAAGAGCATTCAACTTCAACACGAGTACTAGCAGTTTCTAAATTAGTGTTGAATAAAGTCAAGGTAATGCTGGTTTGGTCATCAAGACCATTTCCAATATTAGGTTGTCTCGCAACAAGTACTGACATGGAAAAAATCAATCAAAGAGTAATCAGACAAAATAGAGAAATAAAATACAATCGTGATACAATTATACAAAGAAATATGGAAATATCTCCCCAGTATGGTCGCCAAATAAATGTCAAGGAAAAGGTAGGAAGAACCTTACTCAAACATTTTGAAATCTTGCTAGGCTAAGGCAAGATAGTTGGGAATGTTACCCAAAGTTTATAGTCTTTAATTCAAAACAATCTCTTAATCCACAAGTAATATGTACTAGGGACTAAGGCTGATTTTATATGTTATATGTAACTACGAAAAATAAAGAAAGCAAAGATATACATAAGTGTGCACAAGAAAAGAGACGAGAATAAAAGTAAAATATGAACAATATCATTAAGATACGCATGTGAAATTGAAATTAGAAATCTGATTTTTTATATTAACTTCATTCTGAGATACACGACATAACTCTCTTTACAAACCCCTATGAGGGTGGGACCAAAGTCAAACTTAGAAGTCTTCGATGAGCACCATACAAAAAGACTCTGACAACAAAAGAAAACCGAAACAAAAGATTTGGATCAACTTGCCATAAAAATGTTGTCACTTGACTCTGCAAAATATTCTTTATCAATCATGAAATCAAATCCATAAAAAAACAAGAACACACCGACTTCCAAAGATAGATCATACACCTTTAGAAACAAACTGCTGAAAGATATGATTCAATTTTGAATTTTTTTGCCTTCAATAAGACCCTGTTGTCATCGAGATGGTTTAGCTTTCTAGTAAACTCAGAATGAATGAGGAAAATAATTATCTCACAAGTATAGAGCAGACCTTATACAAGAAGTCCTCCTTCTTTTCTCTCTCCCTTTGTCTCTTCTTTTGATTGAGCTTTTATTCTTTCCCAATAAGTTATGGTAGTTCAACTACATTTCTTTTGTTAAGCTTAATTAGCTTAACTAATTAGTTGAGACAAATAAATAATAATGTATAAATAAGGGTCTATTTAAATAATAACTAAATAGGTGGGACCCCTTGTCACTCCAATTTTAATTTCTTTAATAATCATCAAAACATGAAATATAATTCCCCAAAATTTTAACTCAAATATCCGCCTTGTAACTCCCATCCTCGTATTAATAGTCAAATATTTTAATATCAAAATAAAACATGACTATATCTAAAATTAGAATCATATCCATGTTGTCCAAAACAAAACTGTCTAAATGTGTATTTGTTGTCCAAACATTCTATCATACTAATAAAAATTGTCCTCAAAACAAAATAGCATTACATCATTAAAAACCATATTTGCTATGAGATGCGATTTGCCTCTTTTCACTACTGCACTCTTTTGATCTTTATGTTGTCTTGCCTTTTCTAGCAACCTTAGGCTGATTGGAACCTCGAGGATCAATTTCACTGATGACATGGGAGAAATTATCCTTGAGGTGGAGATGAGAGGACATTGATTCATAGGAATTTTCAGAAGAGTTAGGGGAATTGGCCATCTTTTTCCCTTTATCAATATCTGGTCTGGGCATGGTAGTTTTTAGCATTTTGCTTGCATGTGAAGATTGGGCTGGTGAAGCAATGCAATCAGCTTGGGAATTTGGGTTGAATGGTGGTGGAGGAGGCGGCAATGGCAATGATACTATAGGCCAACCATTATGATGTGCAACAGGATGATGGATGATCTCTTGCCAGCCATCATTGGCAAGTGGTTCTGGTTGCATAGAAACATGAGGAGGGACACGAATACCAAAGAAATTTTGGTGTGGTTGGGAAGAAGGCCTCTCAGGCATAGGTTGCAGAATTCCTTGTCCAACTAGATTTAAAAACCTAGCTTGTAAAAGCTGATTTAGTTCTTGCAGATCAACGTCAAAATGTATTGAGAATCATGACCTTCTATGGCCTCTTTGCCAATTGTTTCCTCTACCTCTGTTTGTACCTCTACCATTGTTGCCCCTGCTAAAGAAGCTCATCCTGAAGCAATATTCCAATCATAATATGAAAACTTTTATCGCTCCATTCACTAATGCTCTACCTAAATCAAATCAAGATGTTGGTTCTATAATTCACAAGAGAAGCATATGCAATTCATCCATTGACACAACTTCACCAAATCCAATTTTATAATTAACTACAATTGAACAGGGAATGATAGGGTCATCGAGAATATGAGGGGGTTTATAATGAATGAAAAATGGTAGCGTGGACGGGAATCAACAAGGAATATTATTCAAGCAAACACAAGGTCCTTTTCTTCCAAAAACAATATCTTCATGTCACAATTTCCAACCCAGAATCATTATCCAATCCTCTTTAATCTTTTTACTTTTAAAAATGATATTCAAGATAACAAAACAAGGGATGGATAAAATGTTATTGGGAAGGTGGTGGGTGTATACTGAGCGAAAAATAAGACAATGAACATCATTATTAGAGATTATTGTTCTGTTACAAGAAATAACATTTATTAACTTTAAAATCAACATTGCCAATATCCACAAAATCATTTAAATATCCATTGTTTTCCATGCACATTCATTTCCAAAACTTCCACGAAATTTTGTTTGTGCCATAACACTCTTTTAAACTTCAACACACATAATCCATAACTTGGCAACAATCTTTTCAAATTGCACAATATAAAACCCAAGGAAAATTTATATGATAATCAAACCTGCGAATTTCATTTTTCTTTTTTTTAAGAACTATCATAACGCTTTGTAGTTTACAAAACAATTTAACTCAGTCATAGTCATACACAATGCTTCAAAACATCATGAGAGGAAGTGAAACATAAAGCTATCGTCTTTTTGTTATATTGCAACCTCCAATAATAGTTGCAAACAAACCAGGTTCAAAATCCCATGCGATTCTGGTGGGCATTGTTTCCTACTAAACTCAAATTCGACCAAATCACCTCATAGATAAATAACAAATGAGCCACGACTTTTTGGGTGGTATCAATCTTTCCGACTGTTGGGTCAAATAGTTCAACAAACTTTCAATTTTTGCATTTCTTTTATTCATTCATCTGTATATTGGAAGAGGAAACGAGACCTGGAGTAGGCATATAGGCATAACGTTTGAAACATGGGTCGTGGACAAAGAAAAACACGACTCTTTTCCATCAAAATGAAAACAAGATAAAACACACAAGCCACCCATAACATCCAAGCCATAGTAATAATAAGAATTCCCATCTTCTAGGTTGAGGTTGCTACGCAATAGTCACAAGACCTGACTGTGTATTTAGAAACCATCAAAACCAATCATACAAAATGAGCGAAACCGAATCACCTTCACCCATAGTTATTTTCCAACCGCTATATCATAGTAATACCACCTTTTCTCCAGGCACATACAACCCTATACATCAAATAGAATAATATTCCAAACAATATTTCGAGTTTGAAACATTTAAATACCAACAGGAAGAAACCCAAATCAAACTGCGAATTACACGACCACAATTCCCACAACAAATCCATTATAAACTTCGGAAAACAAACACACTCTACATGAAAACTCTAAGAGCCAACATAATAATTTATCTGGAACAGATCTAACCATCGTGAATGGAGAGATAAGAGCCAACATACCTATGAGAAGAATGCCAGAAAGCTAAGAGCACACTATTTATTTTCCAAAGGCCGAGCACAGCTGAGGCGTTGCTAACTAGAGTAACAAAACGAATGCAAGGAGAAAGTGAAGGTGGTAGCTTCAAGGTAGGGTAAGAACAACGTGTAGTAAATGCATGTCGCGTCCCCTATTTTCAAATTTAATGCCATCAACCACAACCAAATATGGAGCGCTTCCAACTCCAAACAAAACTTTGTTCGAAACATAGAATATCACCATCGTATATCCAATATGTATAAAACATAACACACCATTTCCAAATTCAAAGTTGAATCGGCCTCTCATATGAATGTCCATTTAACACTTAACACCGAAATGACATGTCCCATATACTTTTCTCGTGGAGTATTATATTCACATAATAATCATTTTCCCATGTCTGCAAATATACCATGAGTTGGATGTGGCTTATATTTGAACCATATATCAAAATCTAAGTGTAGCAAAAGCAAACTAATATGTTTAATAAAATAAACATTTCCTCCATTTTGAAATCTAATTACTTAGCACCCTTAATAGCCATTAGTTGCACATAGAAATAGGTTAGGATTTCCACTCTTATTCTCAAACTGAGAATCTTTCTCGTAAGGTAATTATGAGAACAATAATAGGAGAGATTTTTGTCATTGTTTTTATCAAGGGGTCCCACCTATTTAGTATTATATATATATATATATATATATATATATATATATATATATATATATATATGCATTGCAACGCATTTGCAGGTAGGAACTTTATGTTGCACTTTTTTAGGCATCAACAACCATCAAAATCTGAGCATGAAGGTGGTTGGAAATCTTCATAGAACAAATCTGAATCCCTAAAAGGATATGAATCAAAACTCCCAATGGATGACTGAAAGCCATCATGAGTATATTGTGACAAGTCATCCTCAAATGAATGGAAGAAATCTATGACCATATCATCCTCATGATTCCAAGCATCTGAATCATATGCACATGAAGACTAGTCCTTTGAAGATGACAACTCAACCCTCTATTCTTGAGAACTACCCTCAATGTCATAAATGGGATCTCTATCATAAAGATCAAACCCACATCCCATCTTCATCTCCCAACCTATATGAAATCATTGATGTGTTGATTAACCATGTTAGAGAAGTCCTTCACGAAATCATCTGCATCATTTGAACTAATCGCTTCTTCATCTTTATGTACATGAGGAAAGCAAGGCTGAACAACTTTGTCTTCATCAAGCGGGAAAATAGATACCGATGTCTCATCTGGATTCTCAACATGTTTCACTTCATCAAAATTTATCTTTTTCTACATGGGCATGCCACTCCAACGCCTCTTCATCACAAGGGGATTAATCCTCAATGTGGATTGCCTTACCTGATGGTTCCTAAAAGGATAAAAAGGGAACTCTTGTACTTCTCATCATAGCAGACTTCCTCTGTAGAGGGTAATTCTTTATCAAGATCCTGTACATCCTTGGAGCTTTTCTCATCTTCCTTGACCTATTCTTCAAATTCTTCCAGGGAAGGCTCATTATCATCAATATTTGTATTAGTTTCAAAAAGACCTAAAATTCCCTCCTCTTTCAGAGCTATGAGAAGCTCATGATAAGTATCTTCAAATCTGTGAAATCCTGGACCACAATGTTTGAGAAATTCTTCAACAAAAGTCTTAAGAGAAGTAATACTCTTTGGTCTACAAGAGTGTCTAATCCATGCTTATTGTTTTATTCCCAATGAGTGTAAAAATGATACCACCAAAAGGTCTTCATATCTTCTTTCGAGCATAGATGTATATCTCACAAGTGATAGGACTTGTTAGACAAAACAAGAAGGATCATAATTGTACTTCGGGATATTTTTGAGATACTCTGGGGGGAACTTTTTTGGGAATCTTGGAACATCCTTGAGATTGAGGGCAGGATACTTTCCACACCATACCCATAAAAGAATCCTTCATTATGTGTAAATAACCTCAACCACAAATAGAGACTTTGTACCTTATTGCAATGGAGTCGCCATATGAGATCAAAGCTCATAAAAAATGGAGAGGGTATCTTCCCTCAATGGAGTCGCCAGATAAACTTATATGAAGTTCATCAAAGTTAAAAAGGGATATTTCCTCAAATGGAGTTATTAGACAAGCTAAGAGAAAGGCTTTGGGAATAGTTTTCCAAAGTGTCATTAGGGCTTGAAAGATGATTCAAAATCCTCCCTGACAACGATGCCAAAATTTTATTGCACAATCTGTAGATTAGAAAAATCCCAACCCAATCCATGAAAGTGTGACAATTACAAGAGTACATACCCATTGTCACCTTAGATAGACACTCCCCTCGCTTTAGTGATGATAAAATCGCCACAAGGGAGGAAGCCCGATGACTCTAGGGGGATTGAGATGGAAAGTGAGATGCTGATGATGAACACCCCTATAGGTCAAGTTTGTATATTATGAAAGGCTTGAGAATGAGTCTTGTGAAAGGACAAATGGTTTCCAAGTGTTGAATACCTGCAAAAAAATTATAGCCCCGCCCGAAACAAGACAAACGATAGATATACAATCCTTTAACCAAAGGGGATCAAACGAGAACCCTTGCTGTCCCAAATTGCAGAAGTATGGAAATATATAGATCAACAATGAAAGATGCTAATAGCTGCAAATTTAACCATCCAAAATCTAGTACAAGATATTAGAAATGAAGATAACAATGACTAGTCAAACTTCCAATGTGTAAAACAAGACTTTGTTGTCTTTAAGGGTTGTTTAGTATGTGTTATCAACAATTTATTATGACATCCAAGTGGCTGTAGCAAACAATTGCTACAACAACAAAATATAACCACATAAATCAATAAGTAAACCGTCCAAATGATAGGTAATAACTAGTAGAACAATAATCTAGGTTCACAAACAAATTTCCACAGTGGTGACGATTAAAATCGCAACAAGGAATTTCGCCCGCAAAGTATTGCTAAAGCCCTATTATTGAAACTATGCTAATAATATAATACTAGTAGGTGGGACCCCCTTGTAGACTGGAAGCTCGAAGATAGTCATATCACACATTTTTTGTTGTTGTTTTGATGCTACTTACAAGGTCCTATTTGGTCGACAATGCAGTCTTGGTTTCACTTTGACATGATTTATTACTTGGCTACACATGCACAAGAAATATGTTAGTAATGACATATACAAAACAAAAGGAAGAAACTTATGGAAAAAATCCTAAAAGAAAGGATCTATGTTTATGCTATGTTAGAACAAATAAAACAAATATATATATATATATGAAAACAAATAACAAATATAATAAACAAATAAAACAAAAAAACAATAATATAAACATTTATTAAAAAGTAAATAAAGTAAAACATAATACATATATTAAAAAACAAAATAAATATTAAAATAAAACAAAAAGTAAATTAAAATATATATATATATATATATATATAAAACAAAAATTAAAAAACTAAAAAAAAATTATAATCCTAAGTTTTTTACCCACATACTTTCCCTCGTACATTCCAGACCCCCCCTCACGTCCCATCAACACCAAGGGGGGTATGAAAAGTGGTATTGGGAGGAACACTTGTCACCCCCTGGTGATTTCGGACCCCCCCCTCCCAATACCACTTACCACCTCAGGGGGGGTCCGAAAACCACCTTCCCCCTGCAAAACCGCTCACCCAAAAAACTCAAAACTGCCATTTTTTTAGTTTTAACTAGTCGACTTCCGGGAAGGATTCTGGGCAAATAGAAAGGAATTTTGAAAAACCGAGAGACATTTTTATCTCTAACGGGCTGAAGAACAAAAACCTCTCTCGGTTTTTGCATAGGTGCCACTAGTTGGGAGATTGAAATCCATCTTTCAGGCCCTTTTTTCAGGTTTTCGGTTTTTCCTGTTTCAGTCTTGATTTTGTGGGAGCTGGAGACGAAATTGGAGAAACCAAAGGAGGTTTTTTCTCTAGACAAACTCATCTAAAATAACCTCCTACAGTTTTTACACAGGTGTCATCGTTGAGGAGAAAAATATGTCTGAGTTGACCCCCTTTTTTCAGCAGATTCGGCCTAGTTTTCAATTCAGATCTTTTTGGGATTTACTTGCTATTTTCGGCTAGGAGGATAGAATTTGATCTCCTGAGCCTCAATATTGTATTTTTTATTTATATCCATGTTTGTAATAGAGTAATATTTGTTGGACCCGACCAAAAAGAAGCATTCACTGTTGTAATAAGCTCATAGAGCCATATTCTATCAAAACAATATTACAGTTACAGGATTCCTGTGTCATCATGCTGGTGAAGTTTTTCTCTCTGTAATTATGTTTTCTCTGTTTTTCATATGTGTTTCTTTTCTCTATTGTTTTAAAGAGAGTCAAGCTCAGGATTTGTTTAAAAACACCTTGTTCCCAGTTTAAAGCAATATTAATGTTTTCTACCTGAAGGTCATTCCCATGATTCTTAACTGCCCTGTTATGATCTGTTTCCATCCCTTTTTCTTCTTGAAAATCTACCAAACTTTAAACGATCCAACACAATGCCTACCTTGCCCTGTAAGATTCCCTGTAGACCTTGCTTTGATTGGATTATATATCTTTGACTCCATTTCCCAATGGACCTCTTTCCTTGTTCCAACCAATCATTAAAAAAAAAAAAAACACTGTATTTCATAACTAGCCTAAGATCCATATTCAAACAAATCTAAATCTGATAGAGAGATCCCTCTCTGAGTCTTGGAGGGTTGGATCCTTGACTCGAAGCAGTTTGATGTTACCTTGGTGACTGCCTCCACAGCCTTGAGCAAATTATAGAGCGCTAATAGAATGGTGATCATACTGGGGAACTTTCTCCAGTAGTGCACTTCAAGTTCCAGATCTGATCACTGTTGGTGGACAATGACCAAGCACAAGAAGGCTGAAATCTTTCACCTGGCGACTCCAATCAGCTCCAGACAGTGCCAATTCAAAGACTCCACTGGAGGAAGAACCTGAAACATGACCAGACCATCTGAAAATATCAGGTATTTAAGTTGGAATTTTATCCAAGATGTAATTGGTTTCATTTTTAATTATTTCCTCCCTCTTTGTGAACATGGCCAAGACCATATTGTTGAAACTCATGTTGATCAAATTCAACCTGAGAAACCTCAAGAGATCAAGCCTAGTTTTACAGTTCATGTACATACTCCCACACTTGTAAATATTCCAGATAGATACAAGCCTCTTATCTTACCCCCTATACTCCATGATTTCCCTGCCAATTATTACAAACATCTTCCCAGATTTGATGGAGAACATGGTAATATCATTGTTGAGAAACACATTCAGGGTTTTG
>ML803352.1:275056-293686 GCA_009831015.1 Picea engelmannii | reverse complement strand
TTATTATTATTTTATTATTTTTCCTCCTAAACTAAAAAGTTGGTTGAGTTTTAGTTAACTTAACTAAAGAGGTAGTTTAACTACTTCAACTAATTCTGATTGCTTAAAGGTAAAAAGAGAAGGAGGAACAAGAAGAGGATAGAAGTAGAAAGCATAGTAAGGTCTACTCTTGAGTTTTATTGAGATAATTCAGTTTTCATTCATTCTTTAATTCATTGAAAGCCTAATTCTCTTTTATGATAGCAGGGTCCTATTGTAGACAACAAGATTCAAGGCTGAATTACATCATCCAGACACTTGTTTTTTAGAGGTGTTGATCTATCTTTGATAGTCTATGTAGACTTGTCTGTTTGTGAATTAAATTTCATGATTGATAAAGGATATTGTGCAGAGTCGAGTGGGAAACAATCTGCGGCACGCTGATCCAACTTTTAAAGTTAAGTTTTTTACTTTCTGTCATAAGTCCTTTTGTATGGTTTTCATTGAGGAATCTAAGTTTGACTTTGGTCCAAACTTCCTCATGGAATTTTGTAAAGAGAACGATTCTTTTGATAATTTGGAATGAAATAAGTGATTGCTTTATGTCTCATCTGTGTTGATTATTGACTTGGTATTTTTACTTCTGTCTCTATATTTATTTTTGCATCTATTATATTTGGAAAATTACATAAATATTGATTTTTTAAGCAATCTTTTATTTATAAAAAAAATTAGCCTAAGCCCTTGTAACCAATACTTGTGGATTACGAAACAAATTTTAATGGCTATAAACATAGGGTGATATTTTCATCTATCTTGATTTAGCCAAGTAAGATCTGAAAATGCTCGAGTAAGATCATTTCATATCTTTTCCTCAACATTTATTTGGCGACCACAATGAGGAGATCTTTAATATCTCTCTGGTTGATTTTTATGCTTGATTATCATCAAATATATCTATTTTTCTGATATTGATTCTTTGATTGTTTCATTTCTTAATGACTGTACCTATTGCAAGGCAACCTAATATTGAGCCTGGTCTTTAAGATCAGACAAACATTGCTTTAAACTTGTTTAACACCATTTTAGACACTGCTAATACTCGGGTTGAGCTTAATCATTCATGGGCAGCAATTGAACAAGATGTAAGTGCCCAAGAACGTTGGGAATCTAGGCATAGACAACTTAGGAATCAACCATAACTTTATTTTTCCTTCAACTTTGATCTTCCTTTCATGTCCTTATACCCTCGTGTTTATAGGAGAAGAAGAGGATTATCACCTAAAATTAATCCTATTGCTGAAATATGAAGAAGGAATGTTGTGTTATCAACCCAACAAAGTTCTCTAAGGAGAACCTTGTCTGATTCATACAATTCGTCTTTCTCTCCCTTACCTATTATCCACAAGATGACATCTAGTTGTGGCTCTGGTGGCACTAGAGGTGCTTCTTCATCTCAATCTTCAGCTTCGTCAGTGATTGGTAGCTTATATAGTCACCAAGTCCCTGTCCAATCTACCAAAAACCCCACCAAAGTCATTAAAAAGTATGGGCTTTTTCAATTTGAAGAAGATGCTACAACCACACCGTGGCATGTTTCCTCTCCTATTAACCTAGCACCTGCTACTCGTCCACTTCCTAAATTCAAAGAGCATCTTCCTATATTTTTAGGGAATAACACTGTCACTACAAATTAACACTTGGTGGCATTTTCTAATCCCTGTCACAACATAGGAGCCAATGACAACAATACTTCTATGCACTTATTTGTCAATTCCCTTAAAGGGAAGGTCGCAATCGATTTCTTCGATCTCTGTAACGTTCCTGACTTGGCTAGTCTAGGAAACGCTGCTAATGTGTGTGTAGGATCAAAGGTTTACAACATATAAATGATCATACAAATAATAAACACGACAAAGGACTGTAGAGTTTGTATTATGATATCTCTGTGGATTACAAAATGGCCAAATGTGGCTGAATAAACTGACAATACTCAACTAGATCAACAGACAAAGCATCTTAGCCAGAATACAAATAAGCAACTGTGGCTGAATAAAATAACAACACTTGGCTAGATCAAAAGACAAAAGGATCTTATCCAGAATACAAATAAGCAACTAAAAGATAATACCCGGAATATGGGAGCACTGCGGAATCAATTAAGAATGATGGAAGACATTGATGATCTTCTTGGTGACTAGGGTGTGTCTTTCAACACCGAAATCAGCTAATTGGTGTCTTCCTCCTGGAATACACTGAACTATCTCTCCTGAGATGCGCCTCTTCTCCTCAATGACAATTCATAATCTGCATAATGATGAATTAGGTCGCTGACCCTTCCTTTATAGCTTTCCAAAACCCTAAATCATGCTGAAACCCTAATTCATTGTTGACTTCCAAAACTCTAAATCACCGCTGAAACCCTAATTCACTGTTGACTTCTATTTTTAGCTCATAATGACTTAAAAGCGCTTTTAATCCTTTTTAGCTCAATGTCGCTTTTTGAATATAACACCTGTGACTGGAGTGACCTCTAGTAACCCTGTTTACCCCTCTTTGGCCCTGGATATAGTCTAACGGGGCAGTTTAGACCATTAAGCCTCCTCTCTGGAGATCCTATTTGGAAAGGGACATTACAGTCCTCCCTTCCCGAAATTGCTTGTCTTGAAGCAATACCAGTCCAGGGTGCCGCAACACCTGCTCTCTCTCCCAAGTAGCGTCCTCTACTGGAAGGCCTCTCCATCTGATCAAACACTCTCTGATGACCCTGCTCCTCAGTTTCCGCTCCCAGAACTCCAAAACCTCCTCCAGAACTAACTCCAACTGTCCCTCCTCATCCAACGGGGGAAGCTCCTCTGATGTGCTAATGAATTGTCCCACTGCCCTTTTGAGGCAAGACACGTGGAACACATTATGAATCTTGCTCCCCTCTGGAAGCTCTAGCTCGTAAGCAACCTCGCCTACTCGACGCATGATCCTATAAGGACCATAAAATCTGGGTTTCAGCTTCTCGACCCCGCTCTTCTTTAGAGATGACTATCTGTAGGGTTGGAGTCTCAAGAAAATCAAATCTCCAACCTCAAAGCTGCGCTCTATCCTGTGCCTGTCTGCACTTATCTTTTATCGGTTTTGCGCCGTCTGCAGGTTCTCTTTCAATAACTTGAGAATATCCTGACTCTTTATGATCCAATCCTTGGCCTTGGGAGCTCTGATCTCCATGAAGACCAAGTCTACTAAAGTGGGAGCATCATATTCGTACAATTCTCGGAAGGGTGTCATACCAATGGACATGTGGAAGGTGGTGTTATGCATCCACTTTACCCATGTTCTCTACTGTCCTCCTACATAGTTCCTCAAATACCCTTCAACCCACTTGTTGACAATCTCGGTCTACACATCTGTCTGAGGGTGATAGCTGGTGCTAGGTGTCAACTCTGTCCCCACCAACCGAAACAACTCTCTCCAAAATGTCCCTATGAACCAACTGTCCCTGTCACTGGCGATGTTCTTCGGCAACCCATGAAGTCTGAAGACTTCCTTGAAGAAAATCTCGGCTACCTGAACTGCGTTGTACTTTTTCAGTATGGCGTAGAAGTGAGAAAACTTGGTCAATCTACCGACCACTACATAGATATAGTCCTTACCCCCATATATATACTCTCCCATTTCTGCTCTGGAATGGGGAGTGGCTGAATTAGCACTGCTGGAAGAGCATGCTCTGACTTGTTCTGCTGGCAAGTCACACACTCATTGACGTGTCTCATAACTTCTTGTTTGAGGCCCTTCCATGAGAACCTTTCTCTAATCTGTCTGTAGGTTTTGAAAAACCCCTGATGGCCTGCTAGAGGTGAATCATGAACTGCAGTGAGGATCTTATTCTTAAGCCCTGAATTTGGCACCAAGTAGACTCTATCCTTGTAAAATATGACAACGTCAATGACCCTATACCGGTCATCCTATATTTTCCCATCCATCACCTCACAAGCGAACTTGTTCTTGGAATATTCCACTAACAAGTGGGATTTCCAATCTGCTGAAATCTCCATCAAAGAACATGTCGCAGGTCTCCTCGATAGTGTATCGACCACAATGTTCTTCTTCCCCTTGACATACTTTATGTCAAAGTCGAATGCATGTACCTTCATCACCCATTTCTATTGGTTCTCATTGAGGTCCTTCTTCTCAAGGAAATACTTCAAATTGTTGTGATCGGTCTTGACCATGAATTTGCTGCCCACCAAATATTGTCTAAACTTGGTCAAGGCATGCATGATTGCCAACATTTCCTTTTCATAAATGGAGTACAAACTCTCAAGTTGACTAAGCTTCTAGCTCTCGAATAAAATGGGGTGTCCTCCTTGCATCAAAACTGCACCGATCCCTTCGCCAGATGCGTCATACTCTAGTACAAATGGCAAGGTGAAGTCTGGTAGTGCCAACACTGGACAAGTGCCCATGACTTCCTTCATGTGATCAAAGGCTTCCTGTGATTTATCGGTCCATATGAAGGCCCCATGCTTGGTAAGATCTGTCAGTGGTGCTCCAAGCTGAGAAAAACCCCAAACGAACTGCCTGTAATAACTGCACAGCCCGAAGAAGCTCCTCAATTCTATCACGTTCTTGGGTGTCAACCAATCTAGAATGGCCCTGATCTTCTCTTGGTGCACCTATACCCCCTGTGAACTGATGATGTGGCCTATGTAAAGCAGCTCTGTCACACCGAACTTGCACTTAGACTCTTTGGCATATAATGACCGTGCCTCCATGATGCTCAATACCTCATCCAGGTGCCTCATATGCTCTTGCCATGACCGACTATAGATCAAGATGTCGTCGAAGAAAACCAACACTGATTTCCTTAACTGATCCCTGAATATATGGTTCATGCAAGACTGGAATGTAGCGGGTGGATTGGTTAGCCCAAATGGCATAACCAGGAACTCAAAGTGTCCAAAATGACATTGAAATGTCGTCTTCTCTATGTCCTGCTCTTGGATGCTGATCTAATGATATCCAGAGCGTAGATCAATTTTTGAGAAGAAAACTGCTCCATGCAGTTCATCCATCAACTCGTCAATGTGTGGGATAGGGTACCGGTTCTTGATGGTTTTCTTGTTCAAGGCTCGGTAATCAATGCACATCCTCATGGTGCCATCCTTCTTCAGAACTAAGACAAATGAAGAAGAAAATGGGCTCCTGCTTGGTCTGATGTGTCCCATCGCCAACAATTCCCTGGTTGCCTTCTCTATCTCATCCTTGAACCTCTGAGGATGACGATAGGGGGGGGTGATCATAGGTTTGGCCCCCTCCTCCAACTCAATGGTGTGCTCAAACCCCCTGTCAGGTGGTCTCCCTGGTGGAATTGCCTCAAAGACTTACTGATGTCATCCCAATAAATTATTGATCTCTGTATGGTATTGTTGTCGACCTTCCGAATCCTTTTGAGTAGTGATCAAGCATTCTGCGGCATATGATACCTCCCCATCTCTAAATATCCTCTCCATCCTCTTGGCTGAAACTGTCCTGGGTGCTCTTGTCAACATACCTCTTAGAACAACCTTCTTCCCATCCTGATATTTGAATCCCATTTCCAAGGTTTGGTAGTTGGTAGTGATTTTTCCCAAGTTAATCATCCAATGAACTCCTAACACCACATTTGTGTCTGATAGGTCAACCACATAAAATTTGTCTCTCACTATGTAGTTGCCTAACTTCATCTCTAAGTTTGGAACTCTGTCTAGACACAACACTATCTGGCCATATGCTACCGCAACATCAAACCCCTCAAACTCCTTTGTCTGAAGTGCCCGTCTCGATACTAGTGAAGCGTCGATAAAGTTGTGGGTGGCCCCACCATCGATCAGGGCGATTTCCCATTGCCCTTGAATAATCCCTCTGATACAGAGGGTATCATACCTGGGAACACCAGAAAGGGTCGCTATGACACCTCCCTTTGTTGGTTTCCTCCTGTTAGCCTGTTCTGGTGGTTGTGGGACTACTAGAGGATGGGCTCCTGCTGGTGTTGGTGGTCTACGGGGAGGCTACTCCTCTGCTCGTGCTGACTCCTCCTCTTAACTAGTGGATCCACTGTCCTGCTCCTCCTTCTCATTGTCCACGCTATCTGTTGCTATCTCAATATAATGAATCTCTCCCTTGCCCATGCACCTGTGGCCTGGGACCCAAGGATCTCTGCAGCTGAAGCAAAGCTTCTTCCTCATAAGCTCTCGCCTAGTCTCATAATCCAACTTCTCCTTGCCCTTCCATTCTCTCTGGAATGGCTTCTTGTCTTGATCCCTCTGGGGCACAAATGGTTTGGAGAAAATTTTAGTCTTTGGCACTGAGTTTACGAGATCTTGAGTGCGAAGAATGGCATCCTACAAAGTGGGAGGCCTGTATGCCTTCACCCATCCTCTCAAAGGATCTATGAGTCCTTCTGTGAATAGCATGATCAGCCTGGGCTCTGATATATCTGTCACTGCCACGACTACCCGCTGAAACTCTGTGATGAACTCCTCTGTTGTGCCAATTTATCTCAACTGGGCTAGATCCATGAAGTGTATCTCAGGATCCTTCCTGTCAAACCTATCCATGAGCCTATCTGTAAACTCCTTATAGGAGGTGATGCAACTGTGACCCAATGTCACTGGTCCATGATACCACCACTCCTGTGCCTCACCCTCCAAGTGTAAGGTCGTGAAACTGATGGCCTCTGTCTCGGTCATCTGGTTGAGCTTGTAATACGTGTCTAGCTTCTGTACCCAAGCTGTGGCAGTGTATTTGGACGATCTGTTGAAAGAAGGGATGGTGAGTTTCCCAACTTTTCGGATAAAATCGAGGTTATTCCCCTACTGCTGTTGTGGTCCTCCCCTCTATGGCTCTCTGGGGTGGTTCCTGAGTCTGAGTCCACAGTACTTGACTATGGTCATGTCCTGATGGAAGTCACGACCCAATGCTGCGTACTCCCTCCTATACTCTGCAATGTCGTCGGCATGAGTGGGTGGCCTCTGTGCTATCAGTGGCGGTGCTGCTATCGAGGGTGCCCTCTGGAAACTGGGAAATAAGGGTTTGGGAATCCTACTTGCAGAGGTGTATGTGAGAGAGGGTGACTGGGGTCTACTACCTACTCCTGAGTTCCCTTGTGCTGCATGCGAGACTTGTGTATCTGGGGTGCCCACTCTAGCCAATCTATCAACCACCTGTGCCAAGGACTAAGACATGGTCCGTTGACTAGCTAACATATCATTGATAACCTACATGAAAGCTACCTCTAGATCTATGGGGGCCTTTCCACTGCCCTCTGGTCACTCATATCTGTCTCCTAGTATCCTCTCTACCTCATGCTCAGCCTCATGCTCTGCCCTTCTCTCTGCTTCTCTGCGTGCCTCTTCCTCTTCCTCTGAGCTAGGAGGAAAAGGGGGAGAATCAGGCCTATGCCTTCTTTCCCGATGCCTGTTGTAAGTGCCATATTCGTCACCTACGTGTTCACGACCCTCTGGGTCTTCTGCTGCACTCATTGTATTTAGTCACAGGCTGGCAGGACTAAAGCTCTGATACCACTGTAATGTTCTTGACTTGGCCAGTCTAGGAAACGCTGTTAATGTGTGTGTAGGATCAAAGGTTTACAACATATAAATGATCATACAAATAATAAGCGCGACAAAGGACTGCAAAGTTTGTATTATGATATCTCTGTGAATTACAAAATGGCCAAATGCGGCTGAATAAACTGACAATACTCGACTAGATCAACAAACAAAGGATCTTAGCCGGAATACAAATAAGCAACAACGGCTGAATAAAATAACAACACTCGGCTAGATCAAAAGACAAAAGGATCTTAGTCGGAATACAAATAAGAAACTAAAAGATAATACCCGGAATATGGGAGCACTACAGAATCAATGAAGAATGATGGAAGACCTGGATGATCTTCCCGGTGACTAGGGTGTGTCTTTCAACACCAAAATCAGTCAACTGGTGTCTTCCTCCTGGAATACACTGAACTATCTCTCCTGAGATGCACCTCTTCTCCTCAATGACAAGTCATAATCTGCATAATGATGAATTAGGTCACTGACCCTTCCTTTATAGCTTTCCAAAACCCTAAATCATGCTGAAACTAATTCATTGTTGATTTCCAAAACCCTAAATCATGTTGAAACCCTAATTCACTGTTGACTTCCAAAACCCTAAATCACTGCTGAAACCCTAATTCATTGTTGACTTCTATTTTTAGCTGATAATGACTTAAAAGCACTTTTAACCCTTTTTAGCTCAATGTCACTTTCCGAATATAACACCTGTGACTGGAGTGACCTCTAGTAACCCTGTTTACCCCTCTTTGACCCTGGATATAGTCTAATGGGGCAGTTTAGACCATTAAGCGTCCTCTCTGGAGCTCCTATTTGGAAAGGGACATTACAATCTCCCTCCTAAGATTTTATCTACTTGGGAGGAGTTAGTCTATTGGTTAAAATCCACCTATGGGAAATCCAAAAGCCCAGCTGAGCAGTTACAGGAACACAATAGCATCACTTATAAGGATGGTGAGACCATAAAGTCCTTCAACTTGCATTTCACCAAGTTATATAATCAAATCCCTGAACTCATTCGACCTCAGAACCAATATGCTTTCATGCATTATTATAATGCATTACCTTCCCCCTACCGTCATAGGCTTGAGGAAAAATCCATTGATAACTTTGGTTCTGCTCTACATACTTGTTTAGAGTATGAAGAACAACTTGAAAGAACAAGTCTTCCTCAGGGAGAATCAGTTAAACAGACAAACATTTCCGCCCTCTTACAACTAGTATAAGACATGAATAATCATATGATAGTGTATGAGCGAAAGGGAAATGTCTCCCCCCTTACCCTTGGAGCTTCATCCTCTTTTGCACCCCACTTTAGAAATCCAAATGAAAATAATTTTCAGCCTAAAGCTATCATGCCTCATAGTTGGTGTAACTTTTGCGAGGAACACCATGAGGAAAGTACATGTGAGGTAAAGAAGAGTGTCGGAGATAAAATCTTTAGTAAGAGACCTCAAACTACCATCATTGTCCTACATTTTGCAGAGCCTAAAGATGTCATGATCATCAATAATAGGAATACATCCTACACTCCCAAAATAAAATATGATCCCCCCCACAATTATTCTAGCCCAAGCTCATCCTCACCAGCTGCTACTATGCAGGTTCATAAGGCCCATGACAGTCAAGGAACAATCTCTCCTCTCCCCTCTTCCAAACACAATATTCTAAATCAGTTGGCCAACATCAAAGAAAATGAAACCCTTCTGAACATGGTTGTCGTCCCTGAACAACAAAAGTGTCTAAAACAATTCATGGAAGGAAAAAATTTCGCTGTAGCCAACCTCTATGAAGAGCTAGATGAAGAGACTTCGTCTGTAAATAAAGTAAGTGTACATAACTTTAGATACCCTGTAAAAAACCCCCCTTTTTATATTTCTGTAAATATTATGGATAAGATTGCCCATTGTTTCTTCATTGATGACGGTTCGGGCCCAAGTGTAATGTCGAAGATTATTATGGACGATCTAGGCTTGTCTTGTACAATTGAAAATGCCAGAAGCATGCTCTCTTATAATAGTCTACAACAAACGACCATAGGTGAAATCAAGGACGTGACCTTGGTTTTGTGCACACACCCTGAAATAAGGACAACCCTTAATATTCAGGTAATTGATATGCTAGTAAGAAACTACTCAATCATCCTAGGAAGATATTGGCAGGCTTTGACAGGTGGATACCTCTCACTCGAAGGGACACACTTATCCATTCCTCGGAATGGTAAAAACATCATAGTCCTTAGAGAGGGAAGGATTTCACCTTACATAGAAAGTGTTATGTTATCACTAAGAATCACCCTCATACTGCTAGAGGATAAGCCCAGTACCCATTAAAACGTTTATGAGATAAGTCTTAAATGTGGTGTCAAATGGATAGAATTTAGTTCAACAATGTCAAAACACAATAAATTCTAGATGAAGTGCATCAACAAAAGAGGTCTTGTTTTAACCTAGGTCAGGGTTTTGAGGATTAGTGTGTATAGGAGGAAGACTTAGAATGAAAATGAAGTGAATCTACCACTAGCTTCAGGCTATTACAGTAGACAAAGAAGATAAATGCTTCAGATACAAGAACTTCTTAAATCCAAGCAAACAAAATTCCGAGAAAGCTATAATACTAATACAATCAAATATCCATTGTCATACATCTACAAAACATCATTTGAATCCTTCAATGACAATAAAATTTCAGAGTGAGGGATATTAAGATGGAAAAAAGAAAGCTAACTTCCATTAAACAAGATTTCATCAGATCTGATACATCAAAACCAGAGTAGGCTTTGTTTCATTAACATCACTAAAAATGTCTTTTACATCAACCATTCAAGCCTGAAAAATTAAATCAATTTTAAAAGGGTGGATCAACAGGGAAGAGCAAGAAAGGTAGAGGGCAACAAACTGTCAGCAGAAGCATTCCATTGGGCATGGAGTCAACACATCCTACAAATCAAAGGCACTCAAGCTCATACCAGACAAAAAGGGATATCACTGATGGATGGAGGTATAAGAAAGATAACAAAAATAAGAATATCATCAAGCAAAGATCCTCTCTGCAAAAATGACTTAAAAGATAACTAGAACAAAGATCATGAAAGGAGGTAATTACTACAAATCATTTGCAGCTCATGAATCTCCTGCCTCATGAACAACCATTGATCTTCAATGTCTGCAATTACATTCAAGCAATATAACAAGATAAAATGATAACAAAGAACACAAAGTTTGATAAGCAAATCTCATGAATCTCTAATGGAAAAAATGCTAATTACAACAGGCCCTCAGGCTTACAATTGAGCAACTAAACTTCTCCTCTAGCTCTCTCCTCTCTTGGATCACGAATCCAACCCTTCTCCAAGAGCTCCCTCCTCTCTTAAATATAAAAAAGCATCCAAATGTCCTTAGGAGGTTGAATCCCGTCTCTTTCATTGGATTCTAAGCCTTGGAGATAGGTCGCAATAGTCAAAGAGACAAAAATCCAACAAACTGCTAATTTCCAGGAAATTGTTGGAAGTCATTAATAAATTGTTTCCACCTCACTGCATGAGGTATTTAATGGAGCTAAAACTTAGGTACATGTGTCCCTTAACATATAAATGATCCATGAGAAGCCATTCTAACCCTCCCTGATAGGTGGCAACCTCCCAACAAGGTGAATATCCAATCATCTATGCAAAACAGAGAAATTGCAGCACATTTCGCAGCGCACTGGTGTTTTAATTGTTTCTCTCAAATTCCAAAATGAGTCAGGCTGAAATTTGGTCAACATGTCAAAAGGGATATCATTTTCCTCCACAAAAATTTTCAGAGAAACACACTTCGTCGTTTTGGTTTTATGATCAAATTTGTAACAGTAACCGCTACAGGAAATTTCGTAGCGCCTTTTTTGTTTCTGTATAGGTGATTCTGTAGTGCCTTTGGTAGCTCAACTACAAAACAATCTCTGTAGACGATTCCATAGCGCCAGGTGCTATGAAATCTCCTTGTTTTTCTGTGTGATGCAGCAACTCTTGAAAAACACAAAAAATCTTAGTTGATGGATTATGAGATTGTAGATGCCTCCAGTAGGTGCAATTAGAATATTTACTTAACACTTAACGTTTGCAAAAACTAATCACCATAAAAAATGGATCATCATCATCTCCAATTTCCCTCTGCCAGCCAATCTGTAACAGATTCTGCAGCGCCTGTCTGAACTAGGAGTAGAATTCAAATCTTTGATAAAACAATTAGACAACTTTAATGACCAAATCTCAATTATTTCCTTTTAAAACATGGATGCTGAAAACAAGGAGATCGACTGATGCCAGCTTCATAAATGAAATAATGGAAATGAGGGAAGATGCACTTCAAGATGCGCTACAAAATCTCCTGATTCATCGGTGTTGCGAAATGACCAAATTTGCTACTACAAACTCTGTGCTAACATTTGGCTCCATGGGGGATGGCACGCTTCCTGCGAGCTGCCAAGAACGTAAAGACCAGTGGCCTTATACATCTTCATCATTGTCCAGGAAACCTGTATGCCTGAGAGTGCCTTTGCTCTTTATTTGAAATTGAAAATATCACATACTGGAAACAAAATCACTGCAAACAAGAAACTCGATAACCGAGCTTTATTCTTCCTACTCCTACTCTATCCAACTGCTTCCTCTAGATCAGGTAAAATCATGCTTCCAATGAATCCATATAAGAAATTGATTAACAAGACAAACTCTTTGTATGTGTTTCAACAAAATGAAGACTAGAACAAAAATCAACACTTGATTGTAAGTTTGATTTTTCAGATTTATCATGAAACGAAGACTGAAACCTTGAATCCATGAATTCCTCCATATCGATAGCAATTGGATCATGAAAAGAAAAAGAAGTGAAATTATGACAATAAAAGGTTACCTCGGCCTGATATTGTTCCAACTGAAGATCAAATATTCTCGGCATATTCTCTTTCCCATGGAGGCTGCCACTTTCATCTATCTGCAAATCTGAACATGGTTGCAGACTGATTTCACTACTATTCATAGGTTGTTTGATGTTGTCTGTAGATCCAGGATGGCTGATTTCCTCACAATGTTGTTCCTTAATGAATGAAGAAAAAGGATATATAGTATGGTCTTGAAATTCCTTCATATCCTCATCAAAATCTTATTCATAGCTGTCATCCACCGACTAGTTGCTCCTTAAGTAAAAAAAATGTGATGTAGGGATATGCTCTTCTTCATCTGAATACTCATAAAAAATAGGTTGTTCGTTTTCAACATTTGAAACAACTTATTCATCATAAGTTGGGATGCTAAATCCATTTGTTTCAAGAACAAAAATATCCTCTGTATTTTCTTCATAAGAACAATAAACAAAATTTTCATTTGATGTAGATGAATAGGGAAGAGAAAGAGTTGATTCCTCATCCAAGGCATCTTCTTCATCCTCACAGCCTTCATGAGAATCAATTATATCACAATCACAGTCTTTATACTCCTCACAACAACTATGAAAAATTAACTCAGAGGAATAAAACTTTTGACAATGAATATTGAAAGCAGCATGAAACTCTTTGAGTGAAGAAATGCTAGAAGTTTCAAGAGACTGATACCAAATACGAACATATACTTTAAAAGAGTACATAAACAACTTCATACATATGTCTTCATGTTGGATGTCAAGCTGTTGCATCAACACATGCAATTCTTGAATATGCTCAACAGGGTTGTCATTCTCAACTTCATAAAATCTGGGCAACAGATCTTACCATTCATCAATTTGAGGCACAAGATGTGGATAACCAGCTATGGATGAGAAATTGAGTGGGGAAAACCTCTTGTCCAGGATTGCCTCCATAGCCATTTAATTTGTCTCATTCCAGTGGAATCACCAATAGATTCTGAACAATGGAGTTGCCATGGTGAATGTGCAGTCTTGAAGGTGCCCAACTTCAGTCACCATCTAAATTTGGAGTTGCGCAATGTTTTTATTCCCAGGGATCCTTTAAATATGCTCAAATACATCCCCGACAATGGCACCAAAAATGTTAGCACTGAGAATCACCCTCAGACTGCTAGAGGATAAACCTAGTACCCATTAAAAAGTTTATGAGATAAGTCTTAAATGTATTGTCAAATGGATAGAACTCAGTTCACCAATGTCAAAACACATGAAATTTTGGATGCAGTGCATCAACAAAAGAGGTCTTATTTGAACTTAGGTTAGGGTTTTGAGGATTAGTGTGGATAGGAGGAAGACTTAGTAAGAAAATGAGGTGAATCTACTACTAGCTTCAGGCTATGCCAATAGACAAAGAAGAAAAATGCTTCAGATACAAGAAATTCTTAAATCCAAGTAAACAAAACTTTGAGAGAGCTATAACAATATAACAATCAAACATCCATTGTCATACAACTACAAAACATCATTTGAATCCTTCAATGACAATTAAATTTCAGAGTGAGAGAGATTAAGATGGCAAAAAGAAAGCTAACTTCCATTCAACAAGATTTCATCAGATTTGATACATCAAAACCAGAGTAGGCTCTCTTTCATAAACATCACTAAAAAGGTATATTAAATCAATCATTTGATCTTGAAAAATTAAATCAATTTTAAAAGGGTGGATCAACAAGGAAGAGCAAGAAAGGTAGAGGGAAATAAACTATCAACAGAAACATTCCATTGGGCATGGAGTCAACACATCCTACAGATCAAAGGCACTCAAGCTCATACTGGAAAAAAAGTGATATAATTGATGGATGGAGGTATAATAAAGATAACAAAAAGAATAATATCATCAAGCAAATATCATCTCTACAAAAATGACTTAAAAGATAACTAGAACATAGATCATGAAAGGAGGCAATTACTACAAATCATTTGCAGCTCATGAATCTCCTGCCTCATGAACAACCATTGATATTCAATGCATGCAATACCATTCAAGAAAGATAAAAATATAAAATGATAACAAAGAACAAAAATTCTGATAAGCAACTCTCATGAATCTCTAATGGAAAAAATGCTAATTACAACAGGTCCTCAGGCTTACAATTGATCAACTAAACTGCTCCTCTAGCTCTCTCCTCTCTTGGATCATGAATCGAACCCTTCTCCAATAGCTCCCTCCTCTCTTAAATATAAAATAACATCCAAATATCCTAAGGAGGTCGAATCTTGTCTCTTTCATTGGATTCTAAGCCTTGGAGATAGGTGGCAACAGTCAAAGAGACAAAAATCCAACAAACTGTTAATTTTTAGGAAATTGTTTGAAGTCATTAATAAATTATTTACACCTCACTGCATGAGGTCTTTAATGGAGCTAAAACTTAGGTACAGGTGTCCCTTGACATATAAATGATCCATGAGAAGCCATTCTAACCCTCCTTGACAGTTGGCAACCTCCCAACAAGGCGAATATCCAATCAACTATGCAAAACAAAGAAATTGCATCACATTTCGCAGCGCACTGGTGTTTTAATTATTTCTCTCAAATTCCAAAATGGACCAGGCTGAAATTTGGTCAGAAAGTCAATAGGGATATCATATTCCTCTACAAAAAAATTCAGAGAAACCCACTTTGTTGTTTTGGTTTTAGGATCAAATTTGTAACAGTAACCGCTATAGGAAATTCCATAGCGCCCTCCTATAAAACTGTTATGCAGATTCCATATCGCCTTTTCTGTGTCTGGATAGGTGATTCTGTAGCACCTTTTTTGTGTCTGGATAGGTGATTTTGTAGTGCCTTTGGTAGCTCAACTACAAAACAGTCTGTGTAGACGATTTCGTCGCGCCAAGCGCTACGAAATCTCTGTGTTTTTCTGTGTGATGCAACATCTCTTAAAAAAGACAAAAAAATCTTAGTTGATGGATTATGAGATTGTAGATGCCTCCAGTAGGTCAATTAGAATATTTCCTTAACACTTCAAGTTTGAAAAAACTAATCACCATAAAAAATGGATCATCATCATCTCCAATTTCCCTCTGCCAGCCAATCTGCAGCAGATTCCGCAACGCCTGTCTGAACTAGGAGTAGAATTCAAATCTTTGATAAAATAGTTAGACAACTTTAATGACCAAATATCAATTAGTTCCTTTTAAAACATGGATGCTGAAAACAATGAGATCGACTGACATCAACTTCATTAATTCAATAATTCCAATGAGGGAAGATGCACTACGAAATTTCCTGATTCACCGGTGCTGCGAAATGACCAAATTTGCTACTGCAAAGTCTGTGCTAATATGTTCCACAACCTAATGTGAATTATATCAAAGAGGACTTAGGGGTGTATTCCATATTTACTGAGGAGGACAACACTCCCTTGGAACAAATAGACTTAGACGACGATATGTGGCATATGCACTTTGATGGTTCATGCTCTAATGAAGGAAACAAAGATGGCATTATCTTGTACTCTCTTGTGGGAAAAATTCATAACTTTTCTTATATGTTAGAGTTTTCTTGCATAAACATTGTCACTGAATTCAAAGATTTATTATTAGGCATTGAAAACACCTATAATCTGGGTTGTGCTCACCTTACAGTTTTTGGGGATTATGAGCTTGTTGTGAACCTTGTATGAAAGACATATTCCCCTAGCAACAAGTTGATGAAACGCTACACCCAAACTATTTGGGCACTTATCTCGAACCTACTATCTTTCAAAATTATGTTAAGAGGGAATTGAACTCAATGGCTGATTAGTTAGCTGTTTTTGCAGCCTCTCCTAATCGACAAGTTCTGCCTCAAAGACCTGATTGTACTTTTCAATCTCTAGATCATCCACACATCCTTGACAATACATAATCATGGCAGGTCTTCCCTAGTGATGAGAGCATCTGTGCTTTAATTCAAATTGAACCTTATAAGCCTAAGGGAATTATATAAATGGAAGATAACAAAATTCCTAAAGGCTTGAATCCTCTAGAAAGTTCATTTTCATCGAGTGATGTAGGCAACAAAGAGAAACATAAAGAAGAGGAGTCAAAAAGGAAAGTGGGTGAAACCATTTCCTTGAACATTGGAACACTCGAATCTCCAAAGAATGTTAAAATAGGTGCCCAATGTTCTGATGAAGAAAAGTTGAAGTTTGCCAGACTGCTTGGTGAATTTCAAGATGTTTTTGCTTGGTCTTATGAGGATATTCATGGTTTTGATCCTACTCTTATTTAGCATGCCATTCCTATCAAGGAAAGCATAAAACCATTTAGGAAAAAACAAAGACCTATCAACCCTGCACTAGAAGCAACTATTTGAAAGGAGTTGGAAAAATTCTTGAAGGCTGGAATTATCTTTCCGGTTAAGTATTCAGAATGGGTTTCTAATTGGGTTCCCATTCGGAAAACCACTGGTCAGGTCAGATTATGTGTAGATTTTAGCGCATTGAATCGGGCTAGCATAAAAGATCACTTTCCTCTCCCTAATATCGAAATGATTTTGCAGCAAGTTGCAGGGTCGCAGATGATGTCCTTACTTGACGATTTCTCTGGGTACAATCAAATCAAGGTAAAAAGGGTAGATAAATATAAAAACACCTTTATTACTCATTGGGGCACTTTTTCTTATGAATATATGCCTTTTGGCTTACCCAATACAGGTGCCACTTCGCAAAAGGCAATGCAGATGGTGTTTGACAATTTGATCGGAAAAATTATTCATATCTATCTTGATGACTTAATTGTATACTCGAAAAAAGGATCAAATGGTTCATAATTTCAAAAATTATGGCTAGGTCCTTTCAAGATCGCTTTTGTCCTGGGTACAAACTCTTACATTCTAAAAGATTTACAATAGCGATTGTTTTCCTACAACACTAATTGTTCTCACTTAAAACACTTCGTGGAACCAACTTGAAGAGTTTAACGTTGTTTGGATTGTTCTATATATTAGTAGTTCAATTATGCCTTCATTTTAGTAGTTTTCATTTCTGCTATTTCAATTCTTCTTTTACAATAGTTTTATATTATACTTTAATTTTAGTAGTTTTCATTTCTACCATTCCATTTCCGTGGTTTTAAATTTTGCAGTTTCATTTATGTTATGACATTTCTTGCTTTTGTTCTTTTTGATTTCAATTTTTGGTCAAGAATAAAATGTTGGATCATCTCTGCCACAACGACACTCCTGCAAGGTATTGTTAGTCAATAACAATCAAGCTTACATGGATGTTATGATGTTCCCCCTGAAGGCATCATTGAATTTGTTATCTTCTTTCATTGTTGTCTTATGAGATAGTTGGTTACTTCCCTCTTCTGCTTTCCATTTCTTCATCCATTTTGAGATTCAAAAGAGCAAGTAAGAATTTTTTTTTTCTCCTTGAAGTCAAGAGAAAATTCTGGTTGAATGATTATGCATATAGGGATAAACCCCCTCATACTTAACACTTTCCATGAGTTATTCCCAAATTCCCGGTCATTTTCCATTAAATCCGCTCACTTCCCCCTATGGCATAATCATTTTTAATTATATCTTGTTGATCCGATTTTACTTGGTCTGCGAAACCAAACATTCTGAGTTCTTAATCTGTTGGAAACAAATTTCCCTGTGGAGTTTCCAGTTTGTTGACGATTAAAATCACAATGAGGAATTTCGCTCACAAAGTATTGCAAAAGCCCTATTATATAAACTATGCTAATAATATAATACTAGTAGGTGGGACCCCCTTGTAGACTGGAGGCTCGGAGATAGTCATATCACACATTTTTTGTTGTTGTTTCGATGCTTCTTACGGGGTTCTATATGGTCGACAATGCAGTCTTGGTTTCACTTTGACATAGTGACAAGTGGATGATGCATTTTATGGGATGTTCTGTTATTCAAAGCTTTATTTTTTTGTTATGATTGTCATACATTTACAGTTGCTATGTTTGATCATGTCAACATGATTTATTACTTGGCTACACATGCACAAGAAATATGTTAGTAATGACATAACCAAAACAAAAGGAAGAAACTTATGGAAAAAATCCTAAAAGAAAGGATCTATGTTTATGCTATGTTAGAAGTTATGTGCAAATGAAAATGTAAAACATGTTAGTGTTAGTCCTAACTATTAAATGGTTGGTTAGTGGCTATG
>ML803352.1:258912-274956 GCA_009831015.1 Picea engelmannii | reverse complement strand
ACCAAAACAAAAGGAAGAAACTTATGGAAAAAATCCTAAAAGAAAGGATCTATGTTTATGCTATGTTAGAAGTTATGTGCAAATGAAAATGTAAAACATGTTAGTGTTAGTCCTAACTATTAAATGGTTGGTTAGTGGCTATGTGATTTTCATTTGAGTTATTGTGGGCAAATATGATATGGAAATGCATATGGTATGGCATGAGGACTTGGCAAGGGTTAGCGTAAATGTTTTGGGTGGTGCATTGGGCAAGGAATATGGTTGCAGATTTCAATGATTTGGAAATTTATTACATGGTTTAAATGATATGGTGAGTGTTGGTTGTCTTGTAATTTGGAATTGAATAGAAGAGGAGATGGAAGCAACATGTATTAAATTCACGTCACTCCATACTCCCCCCATCAGACCGTCACCCTAGTATGGTTCTTGTTGCATTTTGATCTGCTGGTGGTTAAGCTCCGAAATTCAGGCTTGGGAAGAAAACTCTCGACTAGCTCGCCCTTTTAATCTCTCGATTACAGGTATGGTTCTTTTTCACCCCATCCATGAATTACGCTCTATGTATGAACAAACAATGGCTCCATAATGCTTGGGTTTTTGTTTTCCTGAGAATTCCAACCGTGTAAATGCGTGGTTTTTCTCTCTGGAATGACTGTGTAGTTGTTCGATTTGCAAGTAAAAGAATTGGTTTTTGGTTGAGTTGTGCATGCGCTGGCTGCCCCATTGGTTAAAATTGTGGTGGGTCTTTGTGGATTTTTGAATGAACATGGGTATTATCGCTCTGTGTTTTAATGGTGGAGGGTTTTTCTCTGTGTATTCTTGCTGGTTGCTTCCTCATAGTTATGAGGGTAATCATGTCCAGTCGTATTCGGACTGCCATTTGGTTGTTGTGTATTTTTCCAGAGTCATGGTCGTGGGCTTATTCACATGGTCTTGGCATCAAAGTATCTCGGAAGTTAGTATTAGGGTGGCCATTATGTTAATATATATGCTATATGGTTGTTGGGTGATATAAGTTATGCCTTGGGTTATGCATCCTCATTGGCATTGTTATCAAATGATTCGGCTCTTAAGATATATACAGGGGTTATACCTTTGTGTGTTCTGGGTAATTGTCATTATCCAGTGGATGTCCACCACCCCTCTACAAACTTGAACACACTATGTGCACGTTTCTACCCTACCCATCATTGTTTCATCTATGGCTAACTGTTGTGCCATTGCCCAGACCGAGAGTTATAAGGAACCTTGTGTTTTTCTACTATGCTTGTATCGAAGGGTCTTTGCCTATGGTGGATATGCCTCTGAGGACCCCTAGTTCTCTGTGCGATTTATGACTGAGCACACTCTTGCTTGCTTCTTTGTATTTTTTGTGACCGAGCCTGATTTTAAAAATTCCCAACTGTTCTTACTCCTGTCGGGCATATTTCTGTTGTCAAAGATTGGTTGTCAAGTGGAGTGGTTATGGAATGTTTTGTCGAGTCCCTATCTCGTCTTCCTGTGATGAAATTGGCTGAAAAGTTGTGATTGGGAATGAGTAATAATATGCTGTCAAGGGATGCCTCTTCTTGTTATACCTTCGATCATTGTGTTCTTATAGCATGGTGTTAATTGTGAATTGGAGACTACTGTGTGTTTCACTAGGCCCGATCGGGATCATCGCAAATTATGGAATTGATAAATGTGTTTATTTCGTTATGTTCACTGTGTATCTATTATGGAATCATCGTGCATGTTGTAAATAATTGCATGGAAACTGATGAAGCTCGGGTTTTATATTGACTATGGTTTCATTGCAAAAACTTATTGGTTCATACGATGAAGACTCAAGAGTGTATGAATCAAGCATGTTCTAGAAGTCTGTTCGATCTGGAAGGGACCTGTGCATATGTTTTAAATTGGCTGATTGTGAATTGATATATAGGGTATGATATTTTATAGTGATGCTTATGGTATAGAAGTGGAGCAATGCTGTTGTGTTTTTTCTTTTGATTCTTAAAAGGAGAGGAAATAAAAATACCAAGCATTTTCTTAACAGGACTGTTGAAAGTCGTTTCGATTATGAGTATGATTGCAGACTGTTCTAATTGAGAAATTTTTGAGGAATTTAAATGTGGAACAATGAACAGTTTTGATACACAATAATTATTGAATTGGTGTTGGTATTTTTTGTATTGAGTACAGAGTTATGTTATTGATTACTTGATGTTTTTTATGAACAATATTCATTTTTTCCCTGCCATTCTCTCACTTTTTCGCACATTATAAGTCCATTCACCTTCCTAGATTCACTATTCACTCCCTATTCTTAAAATTAAATTATAGTTAAATGAAAACTCTGTATTATAGCAGTTGAAGGATGGAACACGGATAGGTTACAATTGTTATGTTTTGTTATTATAATACAATTGATTGTTTGATGATCTATTGAACAACAATCATGATCTACCCCCCTTCATTTTACCACTTTTTGCTCAATACAATCCCTCATATATCCCAGAACCCTTTTTCACCCCTACTCATTGACACGTATTAAACATTTTTATGGATTGGATTGCATGATTCTGATGTGTTGCTGAGCCAAAATTTGTTTCATATTTAAAGATATGTCATGTATGGTTTGTTGAAGAAACTAGTTGCTAATAATTAATGGTTATAGGAATGAGCTTCTTTAGCAGATGTATCCATGGCTGAGGTAACAAGGGAAGAGGAAATTGGAACAGGGGACCTAGAAGGCTAAGGCTTTCTATACATTTTGATGCAGACTCACAAGAGTTGAGCCATCTATTTCAAGCTATATTTTTTAACTGGATTGGACAAGGAGTGGTCCAACCTAGGCCAGAAAAGCCTCCTTTCCAAGCCCCACAGTCCCTGGTATCCCAATTACCCCTCATGTCTCATTACAACCTGAAGTCCCTGAAAATTATGGATGGCAAGAGATTGTCCACCCGACAGTCTCCCAACATCGTGGCTAGCCCAATTTTTCTCTACCTGTTCCTCCTCCACTGGTTAACCAAGTTGTCCAAGATGCCCCTACACACTCACCAATATAGTTTTCCCACGCAAGCAAAAGGTTAAAAACCAAAGCCCACCATGGTCATGATAAAGGAAAAGTTGTTGTTTCCCCCTCCTCTCCCTCAAATGACTCTACCAAATCTGTTTCATTGCACATGCATTTGAGAGATGATTGCTCTCATGTTATCAGTGAGATCAGGCCTGAAGGCTCCACGTAGCCTAAGGAAAATTCAGATAAATCAAAGGGAGACAACAATAACAAGGGCAAAATTTCCTCCCATAGTGGAAAATATGGTTTTTGAGTGTTTTTATTTATTGATTGTTGAGAATAGTTGACTTCTGAAGTTTTTGGACAACAAACTATTTTTTGGATATGTTGGATATTATATTTTTGGATATGGTTTCAAATATCATTGATATTAATTTTCAAATGAGAGTAATGATGGAAGCCACAAAGAGGGATGTGTTTGATTGATTAACTAGTTGTGTTTATGCTTGTTAAAGAAAGTACAGGGAGTCACAAGGGGTCCCACCTACTAGTTATTATTTATTAAAGACCCTTATTATTATTTTATTAATTTTCCTCCTAAATTAAAAAGTTGGTTGAGTTTTAGTTAACTTAACTAAAGAGGTAGTTTAACTACTTCAACTAATTATGATTACTTAAAGGCAAAAGGAGAAGGAGGAACAAGAAGAGGATAGAAGGAGAAAGCATACTAAGGTTTGCTATTGAGTTTTCATTCATTATTTAATTAATTGAAATCCTAATTCTCTTTTATGATAACAGGGTCCTATTGTAGACAACAAGATTCAAGGTTGAATTACATCATTCAAACACTTGTTTTTCAGAGGTGTTGATCTATCTTTGATAGTCTGTGTAGACTTGTCTGTTTGTGAATTAAATTTCATGACTGATAAAGGATATTGTGCATAATCGAGTGGGCAACAATCTGTGGCAAGTTGATCCGACTTTTAAAGTTCATTTTTTTACTTTCTGTCAGAAGTCCTTTTGTATGGTTTTCATCGGGGACATCTAAGTTTGACTTTGGTCCAAACTTCCTCAGGGAATTTTGTAAAGAGAACTATTCTTTTGATAAATTGGAATGAAATAAGTGATTGCTTTATGTCTCATCTGTGTTGATTATTGACTTGGTATTTTTACTTCTGTCTCTATATTTATTTCTGCATCTGTTATATTCAGAAAATTACATAAATATTGAATTTTTCAGCAATCTTTTATTTATAAAAAATTTATCCTAAGCCCTTGTAACCAATACTTGTGGATTAGGAAACAAATTTTGATGGCTATAAACATAGGGTGACATTCTCGTCTATCTTGCTTTAGCCAAGTAAGATCTGAAAATGCTTGAGTAAGATCGTTTCATATCTTTTCCTCAACACATGGTAGATTAGAGAGTAAAGAGTGTAAGAAAGAGAGTTTTGATGTAGCCCTAATGGTTGTAGCATTAACTTTTTAACAACAAATAGAATTATTAGGCTATTCAAGACGTCCTTAGGGAATAAACAAGCTTATAGCAAGTAGAATCAATTCCAACTTGGAAAATTGCAATATCTCAACAATTCACGTATACCAATGCAACGATTTTATATCTCCAATGCAAGTAGATTAGTGCCTTTATCAATTGCGTTAAAGGAGTCTCTTGTGTAAGATCTAGTTATGTTACTTATCTATGGGTGTAAGCCTTTTTAATCCCTAGATCAAACCAAACTAGCATGGTAAATCTAGGAGGGTGTAAGCCTTTTTAATCCCTAGATCAAACCAAACTAGCAAGGTAAATCTAGGAGGCTGTAAGCCTTTTTACTCCTCCTAACAACCTTTCCAAAGTAGCTTATTCAATGATGACAAAGTAGAATTGATGGAGGGTGTATTCCTTTATAATCCTCCATGGGTTTATACAATATTAACTTGAAACAAGAATAAAAACACAATTAATGTAGAAATTCCTTAATAGACAAGTACCAACATCACAAATATATATTAAAGAGAGAGAGATTGCAAAATGCCCAAGTAGGGTGAAAATTTCAGCCATACACTATGTAATTCTCAAGTAAGTTATCATTAAAATGACAAAGGGGTGACCTCTATTTATATGAGGACACTTAAAACCCTTTTGTCCACATTCAAAAAGTCAACATCAAATTAGGGAGGTTGACCTCCTCTATTTTTCCATTTACAACTTGAAAATCAAATATTACATAAAATAAATTCCCTTTAGTGGTGACATCATTCCCTAAAGGGCGGTGTAAGCCCTCTAAGAGAGAGGTTTTTCCCTCTAAGTGAAGTCGTTTGGCCTCCAAAGGCCTCATCTCCGGTATTCAAGTAGTCTAGTGCAAAACAAATGTCCCTCTCTCCATCAAATCATGCCACATCATCACCAACCATGAGAGCCCCACCATAAACCCTAAGCCCATGTCACGTCTTGGGCTTAAAAGATGACATATTAGGCCTCCAAAGGCCAAAGTTTAGGTGCAAGGGGTTAGAATGTGATCTCCTCATGGTCTACAAGTGCCTCTAAGGAAAATTTTGATCTCCCATGTGTCCAAATGGAGGGGGCACATCATACAACCTATGGGATTCATGCCCCAATAAAGGTCCAAGCGACCTTGTGCCTTCATGAAAATACTTCCACTTGGAAGGGACACACAAAGACAAACAAGTACGCCCTCCAAGGGTCCACAAGTCACAATATCATGCCATGTAAGACATATCTAATAAAATAACCACCCGAACATGTGCATCAAATCCTCCCTTTTCAAAATAAACAAATGCTCAAAGATCTTATGTAATTTTTCAAATTTAAGTATGACAGGGTTGTCATGGTGACCTATTGGGTAGATCATTCCCAAAGTCAAGGTGTGTTTCCAAAGTGGCCCATCTCTAAGTCATGTAGTGAATGTGAAGTGGATGGGGTTAGACTTCTATATATGGAGTTTCATGACATACATGGGCTTGTATTGTCTCATTTATGGGTGCCTTTGTTGAGGGTTGGCCACATCCTTTTCCTCTTTTTCTTTTTAAAGAATATTTTTTCCAAGCCCTTTATTATTTTGCATGTGTTACCAAGTTGAATACAGTAAGGGGCACTAAAAAAGAAATGCATAGCCCACATATGCTCTACCTTTGTTTACAATGCCTTTCCAAGTTGAAGACAATAAGGGGATCTAAAAAGGAAATGCATAGCCCACATATGCTCTACCTTGGAAATCAATGGTCCCTCATTTTTTGAGAAGCGTTTCATTGCTCTCAATATCCCAGTGTGAGCTTTTATTGCATGATGTTTTTCCAAGGCATCTTCGAGCTTAGTGGCCCCTTCTTCCCATGAAATGAGGTACATGCCCTTCCTAGGTCAATAAGCCCAAAAACCTAAAATATGGGGAAACAAAGGGGAAGAAGTAATGGAAAGTGACAAGTATGAGTAAGAACAGTACAATATCCCTTCAAGGAGACCCCCCAGTAGCAACCTTTTTCTCGAGGGTAACCCACTTACTAGGAAAATATGTCAATCACCAATATGAAATAAGGCAAAATACATAATTTCCAAGCAAAAATTTTCAAAATCAAGAAACGACTCTTTGCAACATGATCAAATGCTTGATTTATTAGAATGAAACTTACCACAACACCAAAATTTCTACCTCATGGAGCAAGCCCTGATGTCCTATATGGGCCAAGCTAGGTGTGGTGGATGTTGCTACCATCGATTTGATGGTGATGTGTTGTGAGTGAAGGAATCTGTGTGTTGGACTGCCTCTCAGTACTCTATGTCTACAACCCATGGGCCTCAAGACATCATCTCCTTATTTATCGCTATAAATGGAGGATAATAAGAACCACAATAGTGGAAGATACCCAAGGGTCCTATAGTCATGAGGAGGAACTCAGAGGTCTGCATGTTAGCATGGGAAATGATGAGACCGAGTCTAATGGAATAAGAGGCATTCATGAACCTGCAACTATGAGAAGTCTGCATAGAGAAGTGGAGAGCTATAGATATGATAATGAAAAGATTACAAAATTCTAGGAAGAGATACTACAGAGATTGAACATTCTGCAAAAGCAAGCCAAGAAAGATTCTAACACCAAGCAAGAAGCTAGTGCTAGACAAGTGGAAACATCCAAATTCTATAGCAGAAGAGATGAGCATGGGAATGATAGGTAGTCAAGGAGTAGGAGTAGGTCTCATCCTTCTCCAGTGAAATCTACTAGGATATCTCATGCAATTTTAGGGTCATGGAGAAACCCAAGTGTATATCTTATCAGGAGACAGAGGAGAAGTCCTGAGGGATACAACTTGCAAGGTGAACTTGGGAGCATAGGAAGGGAGAAGAGGTAGAGGCCTGGCTGTTGGAAATGAAGAAATATTTCCAGCTGTATGACTACCCCTCAAGGGTAGATACAAGAATTGCAACCTACCACTTGCAAGGAAAGGTAACCATGTGGTGGGATCAACTTAAGCAAGCCAAGCATCTTGATGAGAAGAGGGTCTCATGTAGGCAGTTCAAGGGATATTTCTAAGAAAAATATTTGTCCGGGAATTACTATGAGAAGAAAATGAAATAGTTCTTTGAACTCAATATGGGAAGCATGACAATGGATGAATATGAGAAAAGGTTTTTTGAGTTGTTGAAGTATGTGGAGTTCATAAAAGATGAGAGAGTCAAAATCCAAAGGTTTCTTAGTGGGTTACCTTCCTTCTACAATGACAAGATACAATATGATAACCCCAAGACTTTGGAGGATACCATAAGGAGAGCATTAAGGCATCACTATAAGCAAAGCAGAGGGAGGCCAGTCTTCCAAGATTATTGGAATGACAAGATGAAGGATAAGAAGGAGCAAAGGCAAAAAAGTTTTAAGCCACCCTTTTTCAAGAATAACTCCCAAGTAAATCAACAAGGACACTTAGCCCAAAATGATCACAAGACAAGAGATTCTTTTGAGAAAAGGCCAAGACAACAACTTGTACAATGTTGGGGGTGTGAAGGGAATCACTTATATAGAGACTTCCCTCACAAAGGAGAAAGAATGACGATTGTCCACAACATTCAAGAGGCTGAAACAATTTAAGACATGGGAGGAAACTTGTCAAGGATTTATGCAACCTTGGACAAAAAGCAAGCATAGTGCCAATCTCCCATGATTGAAGTGGAAGATAAGATTGATAACCAACCCATAGAAATTTTAATTGATTCTGGAGCTAGCCATAGTACATAAACTGTAACATTGTTGAAAGATTTCACTTGCAAAGGAGTAAGCATAAGAAATCTTGGTTAGTTCAATTATCCACGGGGGCTAAGAGGAAAGTCAATGAGTTAGTTAAAGATTGTCCAATAGACATGAATGGATTCAATACAGAGGCAGATGTGAACATCATACTGTTGGGTTCATATTATTGTCTAATTGGCATGGATTGGTTGGAAAAACACCATGTTTTCCTAGAATCTTACAACAAGACAATCACATGTCTTGATGAAGAAGGAAAGTAAGACAATGTTCAAGGCATTCCAAGCGTTGTAGTTGTTAGAGAAATTTCAGTTATGCAATTGAAGAAGAGTTTTAGGAAGGGATGTCAAATTTTTGCAGCCCATATGGAAGAGGCAGCCAAAGATAAAGTGACAAGCATTGAAGACCATCCCATTTTGATGGATTTTGAAGACGTTCTTAGGGAGATCCCAAGGTTGCCACCAAAGAGAGACATTGATTTCTCTATTGATTTGGTGCCAAGAGCTCCTGTAGTGTCCAAGACACCATATAGAATGGGCATGCCAGAATTGAAAGAGTTGCATATGCAGCTTGAAGAGTTATTAAAGAAGGGGTATATACGCCCAAGTGTGTCACCTTGGGGAGCCCCAATTATTTTCCAAGGATTGATGGCTTATTTGATCAAATGAAAGGTGCAAGAATATTTTCCAAGATTGACTTGAGTTTAGGTTATCATCCAGTAAGGATAAAAGAAGAAGACATCAATATGACTACATTTAGGACAAGATATTGGTATTAAGAATTCATTGTAGTACCATTTGGACTATCAAATGCCCCAATTGTTTTCATGTGCATGATGAATAAAGTGTTCAAATAATACCTAGACAAGTTTGTAATTGTGTTCCTAGATGGCATACTTGTCTATTCTAAGTCATAAGAAGAGCATGAGCAACATTTGAGAATGGTGTTGAAAGTTTTGAGAGCGCATAAATTGTATCGTAAGCTAAGTAAGTGTATCTTTCACCAAAAAAAGATTCAATAATTGGGGCATATAATTTCAGCAGAAGGGATAACAGTGGACTTTGAGAAGATAAAGGACATTAGAGGATGGCCAATGCTAAGAAATGTGATAGAGGTCAGATCATTCATGAGTCTTGTTGGTTATTACTGAAGATTCATAAAAGGGTTCTCAAAGAATGCAAGCCCAATGACTTCCTTGCAAAAGAAGGGAGTGAAGTTTGAATGGATTTCCAAGTGTGAAGAGAGATTTCACAGATGCGTGCAAGGAAGGGCTTGGTGGATTTCTCAGTCAAAACGATCATGTGGTATGCTATGAGTCGAGAAAACTAAAAGAGAATGAAAGAAATTATGGTACCCATGATATAGAGTTAGCAACAATTGTGCATGCATTCAAAATGTGGATACATTACCTCATGGGTTGAAGATTTGAACTAAAAACAAACCACTATGGTTTGAAACATTTGTTTGGACAACCAACACTAAATTCCAGACAAACTAGATGGCTCAAATTTCTTAATGAGTATGACTTTGAAATTAAGCATATAAAATTAAGTGGTCGACGCATTTAGAAGGAGAGCTCATTGTTGACACTTGAAAGCGCAACGATGAAAACTATGCTCGTAAATGATTGCCAAGCTTTATTATTTATCTATATTAATAATATACTAGTAGGTGGGACCCCCTTGTTATACTCATGGCAATATGGTGGAAAAGCAACACTTATATTTTGTTTGCCTGTGTGATGGTAGCAACAACGTTTTCTATAGTTCATTTGTTTCAGATCATGGTTTAAAATGTTTATGGTAATATGTGGTGGTTGGGTGATTAAAACATGGATCTAAATGGTTTGGATGATCTCTCATAAAAAATGATAATGTTGCCCTTTTGAATGAAAAAATTATACTCCAGTTTTAATTTTTGATGTTGTGTATTGTTCATGGCGAAAGTTGGGTGATCTTGACCCTTGCTACTATGGTTATGCGCATTGTTTGAGTTTCATAGTGGGTTGTGTTCCTATCGCATTTTTCATTTGAAGGAATTTGATATTGGCAAGGGGTGGCACACTTTGGACTATCACTCACTTTGCAAAAGTAATATGGAAATTTTGGATTTTTGGTTGATTAATGGCTTGAATGTAGTGCTATGGTGAGTTGGCTAGTGGGATTGGCTCGTACTAAAAATTGAATCAGGATCTGAAGGGAGAATCAACGTGCAGTAAATGCACGTCACTTAAACTCCCCTCGAGCTCGTCACCCTAGTCATTCTTGCATTTTTGTCTTTGGTAGTTGTTGTTGCTCCGCCTTGCCTAGTCTTGGAGGAAGTATACAATCTTGGGTTTTCTCCTTGCGCAAACTTTTACAGGTATGCGATTTTCTTACTTTTCCATCTATGAGAAATTCTCCACCCTTAAATAAAATGTTGGCTCTAGTTGCTTGTGCTATGTGTGATTCTCAAGATGTTATAATATTTTTGGAACTGTGTGTTATGGTTTCATATTTGGTTTTATGTGGTGGTCGTTCTGGGATTGTTGGATCTTAAAAGTTGGTCACATGGTCCTTGTTGTGTGTAATCATTTGAAGGGAATTGTTAAGTAAAGGTTGCAATGGAGCCTGCTTTGCCATGGTTTTGTTTTCGAGTTTAGCCTCTCTGTTGAAATTGGTTATAGGAGTCTGCCTAAAATCTGGGCTTTGCGAATACCCCACCTATATATTGACATTACTGGTCTCTGTGACTAAGTGTACCCATGCCATGTTTCGACCCTGTGGGTTTTTATGTGAACTATGATGGAATATTAGAGCATTATGTGACTTGTCCTGGAAAAACCCTCAGTTGTTGGCTTGCTTGCTATAACCTCACCATCACCATTGCCCGATAAATGTTATACAGTATGAGAACATTGCTACCTAGAAGTTGATGAGAGCACTGTTCATGCTTTTTGGTTGGGCAAGGGTTTTCATTTGGTCACTCATTATGCATTGTTGATAAAAGGGTTGGCTTCAATTGTTTTTTTGGAAGTTGAAGTCTTTTGTTTGAAACCCATACAACCGAGAGAAATATTGCATGTTATTGTTTCTATGATCGATTATGATAGGGAACCTATGGAATGATTTGTTTGCGCCATTCAACTTCCAAACTATCTGGTCGAACCGCCTGTTGTCTCTACCACTTACTATCTTAAACCCTGAACATTACATTAAAAGCGTATTTACTCCAGTTTGAAGTTGATGGGAGCACTGTGCTTGCTCGATTACTTGGGCATGATTTTGTTTGGTCCCTTGCTTGGTAATTCTGTAAGAGATCTGTACCCACCCATTCATTTGAAGCTTGTGTTCAAAATATTGAATTTTATTTTTGGTTCAATCATTATGTTGATTGTATAAAAGGGGCACCTGTGTTCGAAATGTTTAAGGCTCGAATAGAGTGATAATGTCCATAATAAATTACATTGATCAGTGTGTTTCCTAGGGTTAATGGAGTCAAAGGGAGGACACAAGAGCTGAAGGATCAAATAATGTGATAAGGCTAAGGAATAGAGGATTTATCCTTGAGGTGTTTCTAGATCAAGGCCTCAAGGACACAAAACCTAGGGGAGAGAGGCTCACCTTGGTGTATATGGACCAGGCCTAGATGCTCTCTCCTCCTTCCTTAACTCACTGGCAATTACAACTAGCTGAAAATGAAGCATAAAACCAAGACAAGAGGGTTTGATGAAGCAGAGTGTTTCTACAGCAAGGCTCTATCAGCAAACCCTAGAAAAATCGGCCCCAAGTGTAGAGAACCTAGGCTTAAGGTGTCTCCTTCTTCTTAGTTTAAGGATAGTATGACTAGCATATGAAGAGGGGAAAAATGAGTGTAGCTAAGGCTAGGCTCAATCCTCTTCAGCATGAAAGAGTAGAGTGTTACTATGGCAAGGCTCTATCTCATTTCAACAAACAAAATGGCTAGAAATCTTGATGGGGACATGAGATAATGACATACAATGTGTGCTTGTCCCCTAGGGTTTATTCAACAATTATAACCATAAATGAAAGAGAAATAAAACTACAACCATTCATTCAAGAGGTTTCGCAGAAATATACTTACATTTGACCAAGAAATCAAGTAGCAAACCCTAGTTGTAACACCTTCCACCAAGATAAATGCCAAAAATGCCAAGAAATTTTTTCCTTCAACAAGTGCGCCTTACTATTTTAGCCAAAACCCTATAATAGGGCATAAATTTCAGACCTCACCAAGTGGTGAGTGAGAGATCATGAAAAAATGAAGGTAAAAATCCTTCATTTATATTGTAACAATGACCTAATTTACTTTTAGGTCATAAAAAGGGAGACAAGGCCAAAATATTGAAAATTATACTGTTTTACATTAAATGAAAAATTAAAACCCTAATCAAGAAGCAAAAGGACGTCATCCCCTTTCTAGGGTGACGTTAGCCCCTTCTAGGGAAAATGCAGGCCCCAGGAGCAAAATGTTAGCCTATCTTGGGCTTCTCCAAGCTGCCACATGTGCCAAATGCCCTGTCCATTTGCCAAAATGTCCATGAAGCAAGGATGGCGCCATGGACCTCATGGGTGACGTCCTAGGCCTTCCAAGGCCAACGTTCCACTAAAAATGGGTCGACCCCCCTAGGTCAAGCTCTGCCAGGGTGCCTCTGGTGGAATGTCCTCCTCTTCTTTGGTGCAAAGCCCCCTAATCTATCTCTGTCTTGTCTCTGCCCCCTGATGGGGTCTCAACATACATATGATGGGATATTCAACCCCATGGAGGTCTGAGCTGATCATCTCCCCATGTTTACTGGTCCAAAATGGTACCTGTCTATCCGGCATGGTCCTGCACATCAAAATTTACGCCCTCCATGGGCTCATCAGTCACAAGGATCATAGCAATGTTAATCACATCTCATCATCAATATTATTAAACATGTGCATAAAATCCCTAATACATCTGTTAACAACTCAAAGACATTACATAAGCTTGCAATACAAGTCTAGAGAAAAGGATAAGGTGTCCTATTGGGCTAGTGTCCACAGAAGAAGGAAAGTTCCCGGAAGAAACCTCATCCAAGCCATGTAAGTTGGTGATGTGGTCAGGGGATGTCCAAACACGTGGTTGCAGTGTGGGCTAAGGATGCAAAAATGTCACCTGTGGGTGCCTTTGTAGAAGCCGAGCTATACCTGTCATGGATGCATTTTTTCCAAGCCCATTCTTGCCTTTTATTCTTTTATTCTTTATTGCTTTTTTTGTTCAAGAGCTAAATCAAGGGACACTGCCCTGGCATGTTGATCAGTGGTGAGCGCGTTACCCACAAGTCTTTCACATAAATGAGAAGGTTGGCTCGTGATGAGACCCCCTTTCCCTTGGCCATGCAACCAAGAGTCACTGCCCTGGCATGGTGACCAACTAATGGCAATGTCATACTGTTAGACACCCATGGACCTAATAGGTTGGCTCGTGATGAGACCCCCTATCCTATGGTTAGGCCTTGTTTTATTAGTTTTTTGGGTCCCTCTTGTTTCTTGCTGAGAAGCTTTTTATTGCTTTCTCGAGGATCCCTGGGCGAAGCATCTCAATGTTTTAATTTTAGGCTTTTATCTTTTACCATCTTGCTTTTACATTCTAGGCCTTTAGCCCCTTCTTACCATGAGATAAGGTGCAATCCTGAAAAAAAAGGTCAACCCAATGTCTGGACAAGTGGAATGGGATAGGTGAGCAGGAAACAAGATGGAAAAGTGGTACTATGATGGGAGCGGACGATGGATTTAAAAAAATCCCCCCTAGTGGCAAACCAAAACCTATAGATACAGGCTTGCTAGGGCACCCTGTCAATCCCCCCAAACATGGTCAAGTGGGCAAGTGTAAGATCCAAGCAGTTGTTAGAAATAAAAGGAATCAGATGCGTACATTCAATGGTTTTGATGATCAAAGTGACACATACCATGATACCTTGATTAATTACCTCATGGAGCAAGAACCTTCTCTGACATAGGACCAAGCCGATGGTGGTGGATGCTGCTGCTGCTAACAAGATAAAGATGCCGAAAGAAATAAAAGGTGGGCCCTCCAAGGCAATGCTAAAGTCAATCCTACTCTCGGTACTCCATGTCTAGGACATGTGGGCCTCGAGACATGATCTCCTAGTTATCCCTGAAAGTGGGGGATAATAGTTACTATGATTAAATAATTCTGGGCATATAGATTATTGTGTAAATAATTCGGAAGCCAACAAGCAAATTTGTCAAAGAAGATACCAATTTGGATTATTTTTTTGGAAATAGAACACTTGTTAAACTTTGAAATTCTTGACAGAGATATGTTTTGATTACGTTTAAGGTAACATGTTTTGATTTGTTTCACTTGAACAATATCCATATTGATTCCCTATCATTCTACCATTTTTTGCTAATTACATTCCCTTGACAATCCCGACCTTACTTATTGCATCCTCGTTCTGTGATATAAATTTAAAAAGAAAAGTCTCTATGGAAGCGACAAAAGGGATAAAATAGCAAGGGTTGGTGACTGACATTTTTATACAAAATTAAATTGTTTGGTTAATTGCTGAACAATTGAACAATATTCGTAAATGCATTCCCTATCATTCTACCATTTTTTACTAACTACACTCCCTCCATATTTCCCATGAACCCTCTCACTCCCTGTTCACATGGCAATTCACGAATGGTTTGTGATGGATGGATTTGCATGTATCTCGTATCAATTTTTGAGCCAACTTTTGATTCATGTAAGCATAGTGTCATGTATGGTTTATTAAGAGATTCATTACTGACAGACTATTGCTACAGAATGATCTTTTTCAGTAGAGGCAACAATGGATGAAAAAAAAAAGGCACGAGAAATTGGAACCAAGGCCATATGAGGCCTATATTTTCTATCCATTTTGACGTTGATCCTCAAGAAATGAAAAAGATATTCCAAGATGGGTTCTTTAATTAGTTTGGCCATGGAATAATGCACCCTCGACCAGAAAGACCCCCTTTCCAGCCTCCTCAAAATATCACCGACATTCCCATGTGTCTTTGTAGCTTGAAGTGCCTACAAATGAAGGTTGGCAAGAGATCATCAACCAACCTGTCTCTCACCATCGTGGTTGGCCCACTATGTCATTGCCTTTACCACCACCTGTCAATCCCAATGTCCATATTTCTCATGTTGTTTCTCTAGTTCAGTCTTCACACACTAGTAAGAGATTGAAAATTCATACAAACAAGTACCTCAACCCGTAATCAACCTGTACCTCAACTTGTAATCAACTTGTACCATAAACAAGTGCATCAATCATGCATCAACCTGTACCATAAACAAGTGCATCAACCATGAATCAACCTGTACCATAAACAAGTGCATCAACCATGCATCAACCTGTACCTCAACCTATACCATAAACAAGTGCATCAACCATGCACCAACCTGTAATCAACCTGTACCATAAACAAGTGCATCCAACCATGTACCAAGTATGTACCAATCATGTGTCAACTACTCATCAACTATGACTCATCAATATGTACCAACATCATCAACTATACACCTCATGTATGTGTCAACTCAACATGTACCTCAACCAAAAGTGCTCATCAATTTCATCATCCAAATCTGATTTGTAGATCTGTAATAGACCTGGTGTATATGATCACATTCCTACAAACCTTCCTTAACTTTAAAAACAAGAGACTAGTATTTTCATCAAACTTTTATTTAGTCTCACATGCCTAGTTTTGGATTAGTCAACAACCCTAACTTGAAGTAATCATAACTTTGAACCT
>ML803352.1:239690-253038 GCA_009831015.1 Picea engelmannii | reverse complement strand
TTTAAAATCTCTTAAACCACTTTGATTACTTTGACCTTTTGGGGCTTCTAGATGACATATGAGGGTCCTCCAACTTCGTAAGGCCATAAATCTCAAACCGTGAGGAGTTATGTAATGTTCTACATACCACCATAAATGGCATGACATGTACTATCCATATAGAATAGTATTATATGAAATTATATCATAACTCATACCGTTACCCATCAAACAAACTTGGGTCCATTACCCAAACCCGGGGTCTCCAACTTCTCATGGCCATAACTCTCTAACCGTGAGGAATTATGTGACGTTCCACATACCACTGGAAATGACATGACAATAACTATTCATCTAGGATATTTTCCCTGACAAATTCACTTTCCTTCATCTCATTATTCCACAATTAAGCATGAGTTCTCTTACTCCACAAAGCATCTTCCCATGAGGGCTTTCACCATAAGGGGACCACTTTGGAGTTAATCCATATTTACTTCTTATCAACCATGACAAAAAAATAATGAGTCATATTTACATCAAACACTATTAGGTCGATTACCCAAACCTTTGTGCTATGGGTCTTTCTTCAAGGGTTTACATCAATGACAACCAACCTTAATCAACACCTTATCGTCTCAACCTTCAAACTCATCAGTAATTGGTAGTTTGTATAGCCATCAGGTTCCTGTCCAATCTACTACCAACCATTCCAAGATCATCAAGAAGTATGGGATCTTCCAATTCAAGGCATATGCTACTACCACCCCGTGGCACATATTCTCTCCCTTGAACCTAGCGCATGCTACTCATCCTACCAAAATTAAAGAGCATCTACCTAGGTTTTCCGGAAATAATACCGTTACTACAAACGAACTCTTGGTAGCACTCTCTAATGCTTGTAACAATGTAGGAGCTAATGATAATGATACTTGCATGCACCTATTTTTCAACTCTCTCGAAGGGAAAGCAACGCCATATTTTTTTGATCTCCCTCCCAAGATTCTTTCCACTTGGGAAGAGTTAGTTTACTGGTTCAAGTCCACTTATGGGCAATCTAAGAGCCCAGCTGAACAATTACATGAATATAATAACATTGCATACACAGACAGTGAGACTATTAAGTCTTTCAACCTTCAATTCACTAAGTTGTATAATCAAATTCCCAAACTTATTCGACGCCAGAACCAAGCTGCCTTTATACATTACTATAATGATCTACCTTACCCTTATTGGCATATGCTTGAATAAAAATCTATTGATAACCTTGGTTCCACCCTGCATACTTGTCTAGAATATGAAGAACAACTAGAAAGAACAGGACTCCCCAAGGGGGACTTGGTTAAACAAACAAACATGTATGTTCTCCTACAACTTGTACAGGATATGAACAATATGATGATAGCATACGAGTGAAAAGGAAATGTCCCTTCACTTACTCCCGGGGCATCATCTTCTTCCTCACCACCTTTTAGGAATACCAATGAAAACAACTTTCAACCCAAAGCCATCATGTCTCGCAGTTGGTGAACTTTTGCGAATAAAATCACGAGGAAAGTACTTGTGATGTAAAGAAGAGTGCCTGAGACAAAATGTTTGGCAAAAATCCTGAAACCACCATTGCTATTCTATATTGGGAAGAACCAGATGATGTCATGATCATAAACACTAGGAATAAATCCTATGCTTCAAAAGGAAAATATGATTCCCCCTCGTACTTCTTCTAGTCCAAGCTCATCTTCACAAGCTGCCATTGTACATGATACCAAGACTCCTGATAGTAAAGGAGTTCCCTCCCCTCTTCCCTCTTCCAAATATAACATTCTCAACCAATTGGTTAATATCAAGGCCGATACTACTCTTCTGGACATGGCTGTCATGCCTGAACAACAAAAGCATCTCAAAATTTTTATGGAAGGAAATGATTCCACCATAGCCAATCTTTCTGAAGAGGCTAAAGAAGAGGATTCTATTGTAAATAAATCAGGTGTAAATAACTTTAGACACCCTATAAAAAACCCTCCATTTTTCATTTCTGTAAAAATTATGGATAAAATAACCCATTGTTGCCTAATTGATGGCGGTTAGGGCCCAAGCGTTATGTCGAAAATTATTATGGAAAAGCTAGGCTTATCATGTACTAATGAAAATACTAGAAGCATGCTGTCATATAACAGTCTACATCAGTCGACTATAGGTGAAATCAAAGACGTGACTTTGGTTCTGTGCGCACATCCTAAAATAAGGACAACCCTCAACATCCAGGTAATTGACATGACAACAAGTAATTATTCTATCATCTTAGGAAGAGATTGGCAAGCCTTGACAGGTGGATATCTTTCTTTTGATGGAACACACTTATCCATTCCTTAGAATGGAAAGAATATCATAGTCCTAAGGGAAGGAATAATCTCACCATATATAGAGAGCATTCCACAACCTAATGTAAACTATGTTGAGGAAGACTTAGGAGTGTACTCCATCTTTGCAGATGAGGGTGACACTTCCCTGGAACAAATTGACCTGGAGGATGGTATGTGGCACATGCACTTCGATGGCTCATGCTCCAATGAAGGTAATGGGGATGTCATTATCTTATACTTACGTGTAGGTAGAATTCACAACTTTTCTTATAGGCTAGAATTTTCTTACATGAATAATGTTACCGAGTTTGAAGCATTATTGCTAGGCATTGAAAATGCTTATAATTTAGTTTGTGGACACCTTACAGTTTTTGGGGACTTTGAACTTGTTGTGAACCTTGTACGTAAAATATACTCTCCTAACAATAAGTTGATGAAACGGTACACCCAAGCTGTTTGGATGCTTATCTTGAACTTATTATCATTTAACATCACTCATGTTAAAAGGGAACTTAATTCAATGGCTAATAGGTTAGTTGTATTTGCAACATCGCCTACTTGGCAACTTCTCCCTCAAAGACCTAATTGTACTTTTCAATATTTATATCGTCCTCACATAACTGACAATGTAGAGTCATGGCAGGTCTTCACTAGTGATGAAGGCCTTTGTGATTTCATACAAAATGAACCATGCCTTTGCAACATGTCCTCCTTGATTTTCGTTTTTCATAATGGGGTCTGGAATTTATCGGTCCTATTAACCCTCCATCTTCAACAGGGCATGTTTTTATCTTGACAACCACATATTATTTCACTAAATGGACTGAAGTTGTCCCACGTAAACACTCATAGGATGGAGATGTTATTTTTTCCTTGAAACTAAAATTTTCTCCAGATTTGGCATTCCTTTATAAATTATTACAGACAATGGTATCGCTTTCATTTCCGCTAAGCTGAATCAGTTTCTAGTTAAGTTGGGAGTCAAATGTTTCACCTCATCAGCTTATTACCCTCAAGGAAATGGGCAAGCCGAGTCTACTAATAAAAATCTGGTTAAGATCATCAAGAGGCTCATTGAAGATAAGCCTTGTCAATGGCACACCCTCCTCACTTACGCCCTTTGGGAAGATCACACTACTACCAAGGTAAGCACATGTTGCACTCCCTTTCAACTTGTTTATGGTCAAGAAGCTATTTTGCCTACTAAACTGGAAATTTCTTCTCTACGACTGATGCTACAGATCGAAGAATTAAATTCTTCTAATGTCCCTCAAAGGATAAATGCACTGTTAGCTATAGAGGAACAAAGAATGTTTGCCTTGGAAAACATAAAGAGACGACAACAAATTGTGAAGAAATATTTCAACAAAAGCGCAAAAGCTGTCAGGTTTAAAGTAAATGAGAAAGTCTTGCTTCGGGATTCAACCCATGCTGACAGAGGAAGACATTCGAAGTTTCAAAATTATGGCTGGGTCCTTTTAAAATCGCTTTTGTCCTGGGCGTAAATTCTTATCTTCTAAAAGACTTGGAAGAGTGATTATTTTCCTATAGTACCAACGGTTCCCACTTGAAACACTATGTGGAACTAGTTTGAAAGTTGAACGCTGCATGAAAGTCACTACTGTATTATAGTTTTTTGTTTCACTATTTTGATTTTGCCTTGCTGTGTTTTTTTTTTTTTTCCTATTTCCGTTGTTTTTCTTTTATTGTTTTCCTTTTTGTTTATTAGAAATAAACTTTGGATCAGTTTTGCCACACCGATGTTATTTTGTAAGTATTGTTGATCAATAACAATCAAGTTACATAGCTATCATGCTTTCCCCCTTATAGACATCACTGAAATTGCTTTCTGCTTCCAGTACTGCTATTAGATAAATAATTGGATTTTCATCCCTACTTTCTGCTTTCCATTTCTCCCTCCACCCTGAGATTCAATAAGAGCATTCCATAAATTTTTCTCCTTAAAACAATAAACACTTTCACTGTGACCAATCAAATGTTATGCATACAGGAACAAACCCCTCATACGTAACACTTTTCATGACCTATTCCAAAAGTCCAGGATCATTTTTTCCCTTAAACCGCCTCACTCCCCCCCATTGCATAATCATTTTGGTAAATAATTATTTGATCTACGGTTCACCTAGTCTGCAAAACCAAACAGTCTGAGTTCTTAATCTGTTTGAAATAGATTTCTTTGTGGAGTCGCTAGTTTGTTGACTCTTGAAAGCACAACGATGAATACTATGCTCGCAAATGATTGCCAAGCTTTATTATTTATCTATATTAATAATATACTAGCAGGTGGGACCCCTTGTTATACTCATGGCAATATGGTGGATAAACAATGCTTATATTTTGTCTACCTATGTGATGGTAGCAACATAGTTTTATACAGTTCATTTATTTCAGATCATGGTTTAAAATGTTTATGGTAATATGTGGTGGTTGGGTGATTAAAACATGGAGCTAAATGGTTTGGATGATCTCTCATAAAAAAATGATAAGGCTGCCCTTTTGAATGAAAAAATTATACTCCAGTTTTAAGGTTGCTTGTGGTCAGTGTGATTCTCAAGTTGTTATAATGTTTTTGGAACTGTGTGTTATGGTTACATATTTGGTTTTCTGTGGTGGTTGGTCTGGGACTGTTGGATCTTAAAAGTTGGTCACGTGGTCCTTGTTGTGTGTAATCGTTCGTAGTTAATTGGTAAGTAAAGGTTGTAGTGGAGCCTGCTTTGCCATAGTTTTGTTTTTGAGTTTATCCTCTCTGTTGAAATTGGTTATCGCAGTTTGCCTAAACTCTAGGCTTTACGAATACCCCACCTATATATTGACATTACTGGTCTCTGTGATTAAGTGTACCCATGCCATGTTTCGACCCTCTGGGTTTTTATGTGAACTATGATGGAAGATTAGAGCATTCTATGCCTTGTCCTGGAAAAACCGTCAGTTGTTGGCTTGCTTGCTATAACCTCACCGTCACCATTGCCTGGTAAGTGTTATATAGTATGAGAACATTGCTACTTAGATGTTGATGAGAGCACTATTTGTGTTTTTGTTTGGGCATGGGTTTTCATTTGGTCGCTCATTATGTAGTGTTGATAAAAGGGTTGGCTTCAATTGTTTTTTTGGAAGTTGTAGTCTTTTGTTTGAAACCCATACAACCAAGAGAAATATTGCATGTTATTGTTTATGTGATTGATTATGATAGGGCGCATATGGAATGAGTTGTCTGTGCCATTCAACTACCAAACTCTCTGGTTGAACCGCTTGTTGTCTCTACCACTTACTATCTTAAACCTTGAACATTACATTGAATGCGTATTTACTCTAGTTTGAAGTTGATGGGAGCACTGTGCTTGCTTGGTTACTTGGGCATGATTTTGTTTGGTCCCTTGCTTGGTAATTCTGAAAGAGATCTGTACCTACCCATTCATTTGAAGCTTGTGTTCAAAATATTGAATGTTATTTTTGGTTCAATCATTATGTTGATTGTATAAAAGGGGCACCTGTGTTCGAAATGTTTGAGGCTCGAATAGAGTGATAATGTTCAGAATAAATTGCATTGAACAATGGTTAAATAATTGATGGATATGAGTTGTTTGTAAACACTGTACATGTCCCTGTTGGATTTAAAGGATTATTATTGGAGTTAATTTTACGGTCCTGGCTCAAAGGCCATTGTTGTTTCTTAGAGCGATTATGATGTTGTTCGTTATGAATGTCATATAATGATAATGTGGGTACAATGGTTACTATGATTAAATAATTTTGGGCATACAAATTATTGTGTAAATAATTCAGAAGCCAGCAAGAAAATTTGTCAAAGAAGATACCAATTTGGATTATTGTTTTGGAAAAGGAACACTTGTTAAACTTTGAAATTCTTGACAGAGATATGTTTTGATTGCGTTTAAGGTAGCATGTTTTGATTTGTTTCACTTGAACAATATCCATATTGATTCCCTATCATTCTACCATTTTTCACTAATTACATTCCCTTCACAATACCGACTTCACTTATTGCATCCCTGTTTTGTGATATAAATTTAAAAATAAAAGTCTGTGTGGAAGCGACAAAAGGTATAACATAGCAAGGGTTGGTGACTGATATTTTGATATTTTTATACACAATTAAATTGTTTGGTTAATTGTTGAACAATATTAATATATGCATTCCCTATCATTCTACCATTTTTCGCTAACTACAATCCCTCCATATTTCCCATGAACCCTATCACTCCCTATTCACATGGAAATTCATGAATGGTTTGTTATGGATGGTTTTTCATGTATCTCATGTCAATTTTTTAGCCAACTTTTGATTCATGTAAGTAGAGTGTCATGTATGGTTTATAAAGAGCTTCATTTGATTCAGATTTTATGAGCATAACGAAATGAATACAGGTTATTAAAAGATGTTTAACACATAATAACAGAGATACAATAAAACTGGTTTTCTATTCAATAAGGAAATAAGCTGAAACTGTAAAATGGAGTGGAAAACAAGCTCGCTGGAATGGTGGCGGCTTATCTCTGAGAAGAGATGTGACGACTACGCTCATTCGCAAGAAGATGATTACAATGAGGCTTTGAAGGATTTTTTACAATAAACAGGAATTCAAAAACCCTAGACATCCAAAAACTAACCCTAGGAGATGAAGCGCCAAAATTCATGAGGGCCCCGTTTGGGTAAGTTAGTACATCAACTTCTCGGGGTCGTAACTTTTGCATACAATCTCCGTTTTAGGCGCACGATAGCCTGTTGGAAAGGTATTGTCAAAGATATTCATTTTGGGGGATAAATTAGAGCCTTTGAATATCACTGAGAAGCTCGATCCTAAAAAACATTCATTTAGGCCCTCAAAATGGCCCTGAAAGTTAAAAACCGCTAAAAATAGTAAATTGCCAAAATTGCCAAAAAATTGTTTTGAGCAAGTTGGACAAGGTGGGTGGCCACCGATATTCAACTATATCAATCCTCCCTCCTTTGGAAGCAATGGTCTCCATTTCATTGAGTTCCCCCATCAAATGAGGAAATTTATGCTAAATTTGGCCCCGGGTGAGCCATTTGCCTTGGTGCATGAGCTGCCCTGCTTTGACGAATCGACACAGTTGGATCCTTTGTTTTCGAGTGACCTTGATCTGTGTGTCCACAATATTATCATTGGATTCTTGTTGCATGTAGTTAGGTTTGATCTCCGTTGGTTTCAACTTCTCTGCTATCTTTGAGGTGTCCAATAATGGTGGGAAATATGGCCGAAGGAGAGCCACGTTGAAGACTGGGTGAAGGCCAAGGAAAGGAGGAATGTTGAGCTCAAAAGAATTGTCACCCACATCCTTGGTGATGGTGTACGACCCATAACGGAGTGGGCGAAGCTTCCGATGGGGCTCTGTAAGGCGTTCATTCTGCAAGTGCAACCAAACTTTGTCTCCCACCTGAAACTTATGTGGCACCTGATGTTGATCATGGAGTTGCTTGTACTTGGCATTAGACTTCTGTAGAATATCCTGAACCTGTTGGCGGATGTGTTGGATTCACTCAATGAACCATGTGGCTTTTTCAACTTTTGGTGGAGCAGGGAATGAGTCGTCCGAGGTGGTCACCAGGGGTAGTGCAACATCCATGGGGCCCAATGGTTGGAATCCCAACCCCACCTAAAAGGGACTTTGTCCAGTTGAGCTATGCAGGGCTCGGTTGTAGCTATGCTGGACATAGGGAAGACTCCCATCCCATGTGCGGGGGTGGTTTGATTTTTACATGCATAGGATATGTACGATCATCCGATTGACGACCTCAGTTTGGCCATTTGTCTAGGGGTGGAAGGCAGTGGATTTGGTAAGCTTGGTATCCAACAGTGACCAGAGGCTCAACCAGAATGTACTGAGGAACCAATTGTCATGGTTTGAGATAATGGTTTGTGGGATCCCAAAATGTACCCATACTCGTTCAAAGAATATCTTGTTAGTGGCTTCTGTTGTGATGTTCTTCTTGCAGGTGGCTCTAAAATCACCATCTTGGAAAATCGATCAACAACCACAAAAACAAAATCATTTCCCCTCTTGGTGGACGAGAGGCCCAACATGTAGTCCATTGAGATGGATTCCCACAGCCAGTCAGGAGTAGACAGAGGGGTGTATAGGCTCTATTTCTAAGTGGTTGGTTTGGCAATAACATAGGCAGTGCAGGACCTGATATACTTGCCGACATCCTGTCAAAGTTTCAGCCAATAGAAATGTTTCTGCAGCACTTCCACTATCTTTTCGATGCCAAAGTGTCCTGCCACCCGAATGTAGTGAGCTTCCCAAATCAGCTTCGCGTGCTCGCTTGATGGAACATAGAGATGGCCCAGACAACACAAAAAACCATATTGAAGATGGAATTTAGCAACCACTAAGTTGGCTGCCAACATTTGGTAGGTGGTGGAGAAGTCAAGGTCTGTCTCATAGAGGTGGGGACATCCGGAGGTCTCGTGGCCACAAGAGTCTAGCACCATGGTAAGTGCCATGACTAGAGGTCGGCTGAGGCAATCAACAAATCGGTTGGTACTTCTTGTTTTATACTTGATGTTGAGGTGGATCTATTGTAAGTATGTGGACCACTTCTGATGGTGGTCATCCTGCAATTTTCGTTGGGTCTTCATGAACTGTAGTGGCTTGTGATTAGTGTGGATGAGTATCTCCTTCCCAAGAATTTAATGTCTCCACTGGCGGCAGGCTTGCAAAATGGAGTACATTTCTTTGTCAAAAGTAGGGTACTTACAGACAACATATGATAGTGTCTCAATATGATATGCCATGGGGTGTCCATGTTGAGTGAGAGCGACGCCCACAACATAGTCTGAAGCATCTTTCTCGATCTCAAATGGATGTTGCAGGTTTGGTAATGAAAGTATCGGGGATGAGCACAAAAGATTCTTCAAGTCATCGAAGGCTTGTTATTAGGACAGGCCCCACACAAATTTTTCCTTACCGCCACCCCTGGTTACTTGACTGAGGGCCCATGCGATATGAGAGAATCCCAACATGAACCTGCGATAGAAATTGGCAAGGCCCAAGAAGCTCCAAAGTTCAGTGAGTATGGTTGGAGCTGGCCAATCACGGATGACCTTGATCTTGGCTAGATCCACATGCACAACATGTTGATCAATGATGTATCCTAAGTAATGGACCTTGTCCATGCCGAAGGATCATTTTCCAAGTTTTCATATAGTTTGTGTTGTCGTAGGGTGTGCAAAACCTGCTGAATATGCTACAAGTGTTCCGCCCAAGTCTTGCTGTAGATGAGGATGTCATCCAGATACACCACTACAAAAGTATTAGTGAAAGGTCGTAGGATATCGTCCATCATCCTCATAAAATTTACTGGAGCATTTGTCAAACCAAAGGGCATGACCAACCATTCAAAATACCTTCTTATGACTTGAAGGCGATTTTCCATACATATGTCTGTTCTATTGGGACTTGGTGGTAGCCAGACTTCAGATCAATCTTACTGAAGTATTTTCCCCCTGTGAGCTAATCAAAGAGGTCGTCGATTCAGGGAATCGGGTACCAGTTTCAGACTATGATTTTATTTAGGGCCCAGTAATCAATGTAGAGTCGCCAGGTCCCGTCTTTCTTATGTGCCAACATGATTGGGCTCCCACAAGGCGATGAGCTGGGATGTATGTGCCCCTTGTGGAGCAGTTCTTGGATCTGACTATTGATCTCCTCGTTTTCTAACAGAGAGCGATGGTAGACTGGCCCATTGGGTAGCGGTGCATCTGGGGTTAGATCGATGGGATACTTAACCTCGCAATGCAGAGGTACCCCGATAGGAGAGGGGAAGATATATGAGTATTCTTCCACGACCTTATCCACTTGCTTATGTTGTGTGGAGAGATCAACCATGGAGGCCCTGGATGTGGTTGTGATCTTTTAGTCACTCTGAGAGTGAATCACAAAGAAGACAAATTTCCTAGTTTGAGAGATGACCTTCCTACATTGCTTGGCAGAGATCAAGGAAATAACACTAGGAGGGACTACCTCGGGTATCCTGTACAATTTCCTGTTCAAAGTAATAATAACACTACAAGGCCTAGACTCATATACAACATGACGTTTCCATAAGTAAGGTTGGCCCAAAATAACTTTACAAACTTCGAGAGGAGAAAAATCACACAATACCTCATCTTTGAAGGGGTTGATGTCGTACGACAATCGACACTGTTGGCTGATGTAGAGATCACTTCCTTGGTGGAGCCATCAAATGGTGTAGGGTTGTGGGTGCGACATTGTCGGCAGGGCCAACCGCTTGACAAACTCTACTGATATGAGGTTCTTCTAGCTACTTCTATCAATGATGAAGTGAAACGGGGTGCCTTTTACCCACATCTGTGAATGGAATAGGCACTCGCCTTCTTCTAGCTCATCTGGTTCACCAGGCTGGAGCTTGGTGGTAGCAACGATTGAACTGGGTTCCGCGTCAATGATCTGTGTTCCCCTTTATGGTTCTGAATCAGAGTTATAACCCACATCTGATTCAGAGGCTTTCACTTCGTCCACCAATGACTGCTTTGAGCGATAGTCAGCAGTGTTATGCCAAGGGCTCTTATGGAAGTCGCACCACTTCCCGATATCTTTCTTTGTCTTTTTGATGTCCTTCTTTTCTTGTGGCCTAGACTGGTTGTCCTGATACTTCCCATATTTTCTCTGTTCTTTGTTCTATGGGTTGGGGCCACCCCTTCCTGGTTTTTTCTGTGAAGGGTTCCCATGCCCAAATTGCCTCATATTTTGTTTGATCTTCTGCTCGATTTTGACGACATATCGGTAGGCCGCAACCAAGGACAAAATGTACATAAATTCCATTTTGGTCTTGATGTATCTATGGAGAGCACCGTGATACTTGAGAACCATATGTCACTCTGAATATTTGATAACTAGCTTGGTGCGCAAGGTATGGAAGATATTTGTGAACTCTGGCACTGCTTTGTCTCTTTCTTGCCGCAGTGTGGTCCAATTGGTATACAAGTCGTCATAAATTTTGATAGGGTAGTATTGTTCCTTAATAGCATCCTTGAAGGATTCCTAGGTGGCCACGACTGTAAATAATGAGGGTTCCTCTGTTTCCTTTTGCTAATAGAAATTTTCCCACCAATCTTTGACATGTGGAACGACTTTGAGGAGTGCAAAAGTAATCTTTTCTCTATTTGAAAAGTTATGGACAAAAAAATACCCTTCTAGTAGATTCAACCACTTGTCTACAACATCTGCGTCTACCTAACCTTCAAATATAAGAATATCGAAGTTGATTTGTAACTTGAAGGGGGCGACGCCTCCGTTCGAGGAAGATGTGTTGCCTATTGGTAGCTGCCGAAGGATTTGCGCGAAACTATCCATCATCTTGTTCCTCTGTTGCGTGATGGATTCCTCATTTTTTTTTTGAAAGGATATTATGTGCCATCATATTTCTTTTATCCTCCCATGAAAGGTCGCTTGGGTGTGTGAGATATTTTTTCCTCAAGAGAAACAAGCTCGTGACCCAATTATTTTTACCCTGACCTCGTTGGGGACATGCATTAAGATGACAAGGAGCAGACCGCTATGATACCACTGATCCGAATTTTATGAGAAGAATGAAATGAATACAGATTATTGAAATATTTTTAACACAGAATAACAAAGATATAATAAAACTGGTTTTCTATTTAATAAGGAAATAAATTGAAACTGTAAAATGCAGTTGGAAACAAGCTTGCTGGAATGGTGGCGGCTTATCTCTGAGAAGAGATGTGACGACTGCATTCATTCGCAAGAAGATGATTACAATGAGGCTCTGAAGGCCTTTTTACAATAAACAGGAATGTCAAAAACCCTAGACATCCAAAAACCTAACCCTAGTACATCAACTTCCCAGGGTCGTAACTTTTGAAGCACCAAAAGTCATGTGGGCCTCGTTTGGGTAAGTTAGTACATCAACTTCCCGAGGTCGTAACTTTTTCTTATGATCTCCATTTTAGGCACACGATAGACCATTGAAAAGGTATCATCGAGGATATTCATTTTGGGGGCTCAATCAAAGCCTTTGGATATCATTGAGAAACTCTATCCCTAAAAAACTTAATTTAGGCCCTCAAAATGGCCCCAGAAGTTAAAAACTGCTAAAAATAGTAAATTATCAAAATTGCCAGAAAACTGTTTTGAATGAGTTGGACAAGGTGGGTGGCCACCGATATCCACCTGGATCATCATTACTGACAAACTTCTGCTACATTATGAGATTTTTCAATAGAGGCAACAATGGTTGAAATAACAGAGGCAGGGGAAATTGGAATCGAAGCCATAAGAGACCTAGATTTTCTATCCATTTTGACGTTGATCCTCAAGAATTGAACCAAATATTCAAAGATGGATTATTTAATCGGGTTGGCCATGGAATTATGCACCCTCGATTAGAAATATCCCCTTTCCAACCTCCTCAGAATATCCTCGACATTCCCCTGTGTCTTTGCAGCCTGAAGTCCCCGCAAATGATGGTTGGCAAGAGATCGTCAACTAGCCTATCTCTCACCATCATGGTTGGCCCACTATGTCATTTCCTTTACCACCACCTGTCAATCCCAATGTCCAGATTACCTGTGTTTTTTTTCCAGTTCAGTCTTCACACACCAGTAAGAGATTGAAAGTTGATATTCCCCAACCCGTGCAAGACAAGGGAAAAACAATTTACTCCCCTTCTTCTCCCTCCAATGATTCCACAAAATCCGTGTCTTCCCGCATGCATTTGAAGGATGAATGCTCCGATGTGATCAACGAGATACAACCCCGAGGGTCCAATCAACCACAAGCTACTTCCGAGAAGTCTAAGGGAAACAATAATGAAAAAAGGAAAATTACCTCACAAAGTGGAAAATATGGTTTTTAAATTATGTTTTTTATGATTTCAGTTGATGAGGACAATGCTTAATGGTTTTCAACATTTTTGGACAACAATCTATGTTTTGGTATTTTATGGATAAAATGGATAA
>ML803352.1:179039-239611 GCA_009831015.1 Picea engelmannii | reverse complement strand
GTTTGAAAGATATCCAAGGGAGTTACAAGGGTGGCATATGGTTAAAACGATTATTTTTTGTGTATTGTATTTCATGATTTAAAAGGAAGAAATGACGGGAGTCACAAGGGGTCCCATCTACCTAGTTATTATTAATTAAGACCCTTAACTATATTATTATTATTTATTTCTCCTAAACTAATTAGTTAAGTTCAATCAACTTAACTAAAGAAAGTAGTTGAACTACTTCAACTTATTTGGAAAGAATAAAAGCTGAATGAGAAGAAGAGACAAGAGGAGGATAGAAGGAGAAAGAAAGACTAAGGTTTTCTCTTTAGTTACATCACATAGTTTCAGTTTTCATTCATTTCTGAGTTTATTCAAAGCCTAATTCTCTTCTTGAAAGTAGGGTCTTATTGTAGACATCAAGGTTCAAGACTTAACAACACTTTTCAGACGCTTGTTTTAGAGGTGTTGATTCATCCTTGATAGTCTGTGTATTCTTGTTTGTTTGTGAATTAAGTTTCATGGATGAAAAAGGATATCTTGCAGAGTCAAATTGGCAGTAGTTTGTAGCAAGATGATCCAAATTATTAATTTTAGTTTTACTTTACTGTTGGATTCTTTTTGTATGGTGTTCATCGGGGATCTCTAAATCAGACTTTGGTCCATACCCTCGCAGGGGTTTTGTAAAGAGAAAAACATTTTTGATATCTTAGAGTGAAATAAAATCCGATTGCTATTTTATCTCATATATGTGTATTCGTGACTTGGTTACTTTTCACTTTTTGATCTCCATGTTTAATTAATCATAAATCTGTGTACATTCTAATTTTTTTTTTTAAATTATATTTTGGAACATTTAAAACTATAAATCAGCCTCAGTCCTTGTAATTAATACTTGCGGATTGAGAGAATATTTTGAGGCTATAAACCCCCGGGTGACATTCCCAACTATCTTTTCCTAGCCAGGCAAGATCTGAAAATGATTGAGTAAGGTAATTCATGCCTTTTCCTCAACATATATTTGGTGACCATACTGGGGAGATCTTCCATATCTCTATGGTTGATTTTATTCATAATTATCATTGAATATTTCTGCTTTTGTTTTTGATTCTTTGACTGTTTTATTTTCCTCATGACAGTATCTGCTACAAGGTAGCCCAATATTGATCACGTTCTTAAAGACCAAACTAGAATTGCCTTAACTTTATTCAATACCATCTTAGTAACCGCCAATACACGGGCTGAGCTTGAACGCTCGTGGGAAGTAATTGAACAAGACATAAGTATTCTTGAACACTGGGAGGCCAGACAAAGGCATCCTAGGAATCAGATGTAGCTCTCTTTTTCCTAAAGTTTTGATCTTCTTTTTCATGTCCTCAAATCCTCGCATCTCTAGGAGAAGAAGAGGATTGGCTCTGAAAATCATTCCTTTCATTGAAATAGGAAGAAGAAAAACTATTTTGTCAACCCAACAAGGTACTCTAAGGAGAAAATTTTATGATTCAACTAGTTCACCTTTCTCACCCATACCAATCATTTATGACATGGCATCTGCAGGTGGCTCTGGTGGTACTAGAGGTGCCTCATCGTCTCAACCTTCAACCTCATCAGTAATTGGTAGTTTGTATAGACATTAGGTTCCTATCCAATCTACTAAAAACCCTGCCAAGATCATAAAAAAGTATGGGATTTTCCAATTCGAGGAAGATAATACTACCACGTCATGGCATATATCCTCTCCCTTGAACCTAGCACCTGCTACTCATCCTACCAAAATTAAAGAGCATCTACCTAGGTTTTTTGGAAATAATACTGTCACTACAAACGAACACTTGGTAGCATTCTCTAATGCCTGTCACAATATAGGAGCTAATGATAATGATACTTGCATGAACCTATTTGTCAACTTTCTCAAAGGAAAAACATCGCCATATTTTTTTGATCTCGCTCCCAAGATTCTTTCCACTTGGGAAGAGTTAGTTTACTGGTTCAAGTCCACTTATGGGTAGTCTAAGAGCGCATCAAAAAAATTACGGGAATATAATAATATTGTGTACAAATACGATGAGACTATTAAGTCTTTCAACCTTCATTTCACCAAGTTGTATAATCAAATTCCCGAACTTATTCGCCCCTTGAACCAAGCTGCCTTTATGCATTACTATAATGCTCTACCTTCCCCTTATCAACATAGGCTTGAATAAAAATCTATTGATAACCTTGGTTTCGCCCTGCATACTTGTCTAGAATATGAAGAACAACTAGAAAAAATATGTCTACCCAAGGGGGACTCAGTTAGATAAACAAACATGTATTCCCTCCTACAAATTGTACAGGATATGAACAATCGGATGATAGAATACGAGTGAAAGGGAAATTTCCCTTCACTTACTCTCGGGGCATCATCTTCTTCCTCACCGCCTTTTAGGAATACCAATGAAAACAACTTTCATCCGAAAGCCATCATGTCTCACAGTTGGTGTAACTTTTGCGAGAAAAATCACGAGGAAAGTACTTGTGAGGTAAAGAAGAGTGTCAGAGATAAAATATTTGGCAAAAATCCTGAAACCACCATTGTTGTTCTATATTTGGCAGAACCAGATGATGTCATGATCATAAACAATAGGAATAAATCCTATGCTTCAAAAGGAAAATATGATCCCCCTCGTACTTCTTCTAGACCAAGCTCATCTTCACAAGATGCCATTGTACAGGCTGCCAAGACTCCTGACAGTCAAGGAGTTCCCTCCCCTCTTCCCTCTTCCAAATATAACATTCTCAACCAATTGGCTAATATTAAGGTTGATGCTACTCTTCTAGACATGGTTGTCATCCCTGAACAACAAAAGCATCTAAATTTTTTTATGGAAGGAAAGGCTTCCACCATAGCCAATCTTTCTGAAGAGGCTAAAGAAGAGGATTCTATTGTAAATAAAGTAGGTGTAAATAACTTTAGACTCCCTGTAAAAAACCCTCCATTTTTCTTTTCTGTAAAAATTATGGATAAAATAGCCTATTGTTGCCTAATTGACGGTAGTTTGGGCCCAAGCGTAATGTCAAAAATTATTATGGAAGAGATAGGATTATCATGTACTAATGAAAATTATAGAAGCATTCTCTTGTATAACAGTCTACAACAGTCGACTATAGGTGAAATCAAAGACATGACTTTGGTTCTGTGCACACATCCTGAAATAAGGACAACCATCAACATCCAGGTAACTGACATGCCAGTAAGTAACTATTCTATCATATTAGGAAGAGATTGGAAAGCCTTGACAGGTGGATATCTTTATCTTGATGAAACACACTTATTCGTTCCTCAGAATGAAAAAATATCATAGTCCTATGGGAAGGAATAATCTCACCATATATAGAGAGCATTCTACTGCCTAACGTAAACTATGTCGAGGAAGACTTAGGAATGTACTCCATCTTTGCGAATGAGGGTGACACTTCCCTAGAACAAATTGACCTGGCAGATGGTATGTGGCACATGCACTTCGATGGATCATGCTCCAAGGAAGGTAATGGAGCTGACATTATATTATACTCACCTGTAGGTAAAATTCACAACTTTTATTATAGGCTATAATTTGCTTGCATGAATAATGTTACCGAGTTTGAAGTATTATTGCTAGGCATTGAAAATGCTTATAATTTAGGTTGTGGACACCTTACAGTTTTTGGGGGCTCTGAACTTGTTGTGAACCTTGTACATAAAATCTACTCTCCTAACAATAAGTTGATGAAACATTACACCCAAGTTGTTTGGATGCTTATCTCGAACTTATTATCATTTAATATCACTCATGTTAAAAGGGAACTTAATTCAATGACTGACATGTTAGCTGTATTTGCAACATATCCTACTTGACAACTTCTCTTCAAAGACCTGATTGTACTTTTCAATCTTTATATCATCCTCATATTTGTGACAATGTAGAGTCATCGCAGGTCTTCCCTAGTGATGAAGGCATCTGTGCTTTCATACAAAATGAACCATTTAAGCCCAAGGAAATTATATCCATGGAAAACAACAAAATTTCGAAAGGCTTTACTCCTCTCGAAAGTTCATTTTCACCGAGTGATGTATGCAACAAAGAAACACATAAAGAAGAGGAGTCAAAAAGGAAAGTGGGTGAAAGCATTTCCTTAAACATTGGAACACCCGATTCCCCCAAGAATGTTAAGATAGGTGCCCAATGTACTGATGAATAAAATCTCAAATTCACTAATTTACTTCGTGAATTTCAAGATGTATTTTCTTGGTCATATGAGGATCTTCGTGGTTTTGATCCTGCTCTCATACGACATGCCATTCTTATCAAGGAATGGATAAAACTAGTTAGGAAAAAACAAAGACCCATTAACCCTGCACTGGAAGCTACTATTAGGAAGGAGTTGGAAAAACTTTTGAAAGCTGGTATAATTTTCCCGGTTAAGTATTCCGAGTGGGTTTCAAATTTGTTCCCCGTTCGAGAGACAAATGGTCAGATCCGATTGTGCATTGATTTCCGTGCATTGAATAGAGTGAGCGTAAAAGACCATTTTCCTCTCCCTAACATGGAAATGATTTTGCAACAAGTTGTAGGGTCACAAATAATGTCCTTACTTGATGGTTTCTCTAGTTATAATTAGATAAAGGTAAAAAGGATTGATAGGTACAAAACTAGTTTCACTACACGTTAGGGCACATTTACTTATGAACGCATGCCTTTTAGCCTATCTAATGCAGATGCCACTTTCCGAAGAGCTATGCAGATAGATTTTGATGATCTGATCCATAATATTATCCAGGTTTATCTTGACGACTTGACTGTTTATTCAAAAAACCAGTTGGATCATTTTGGTCATCTAAGAAAAGTTCTCATGCAATGCAGAAAGTTCGGTATTTATTTAAATCCTTCTAAATCTATCTTTTGCATTACCAAGGGCAAGGTCCTTATACATATTGTTTCTGATTCAGGAATAAGCATAGATCCCGAAAGGATCACTGCTATTCTGAACCTTCGTGCCCCCGCTTCCAAAAAGGAAGTTCAAGCCTTTATGGGCATTATCAACTTTGTCCGTAGATTTGTTCCTGATTTTACTTTAATGGTCAAACCAATTCATAATCTTCTAAAGCAAGATCACTCCTTTTGTTGGACTAAAGACGTTGAAAATGATTTCATAAGGATTAAGAAAGCAATCAGTTCCACACCAATTTTGGTGAAACCTGACTTTGAGAAAGATTTTATCGTATACACCAATGCCACTGAGGAAGCGATTTTTTCTATTCTCTTACAATGTGATGACCATAATAACAAAAAAACAATAGCTTACATGAGTCAAAGCTTATCAGATGATGAATTCAAGTACTCTTATATCGAAAAACATGCTTTTTCTCTGGTTAAAGCTGTGGAGAAATTTCACCACTTTATTCTAGGCAAGCACACACAGGTAAAAGTCCCTTTGCCTGCTGTCAAGTTTTTTCTTTCACAGACTTATATTTCAGGGAATCTTGCACATTGGCTTGCCAAGATCCAGGAGCATGATTTAACCATCACGACTTCAAAAATGATTAAGGGACGAGACTTAGCCCTTCACTTGGCTCAACATGTTGAAGAAAATGAAGAAATTGACGAACACGACAATCCTCTTTCAACACTATTTTACATTGAGAGTCAAACCCTTCCTATAGCTAAACATCCCTGGTATAAAAATCTGGTGTATTACTTGCAATATAAAAAATGCCTAGATGATTTAGATACTCATCAAAGGAGAAGGTTTTATCTTGAACCTTCCATATATATTATTTTAGGAGACTTTTTGTTCAAGAGATTTCCGATGGAATGTTACTTCGATGTGTAGATAATGAGGTAGAACATAAATTGTTACAGGAAACTCATGGATCTTTAGATTCTGTTATTCATGTAGGTGGTCACTTTTCTGCTAAAACAAATGCTTTTAAAATCATCAGAAAATGTTATTATTGGCCCTCAATTTTTCGAGATTCTTATAAATTTTCAAGATCTTGTGACAAGTGCCAAAAATTCGTTGGGAAAGAACGTCTTTCTTCCATGCATTTGCAACATATCCTCCCTGATTTTCCTTTTTCTAAATGGGGTCTGGACTTTATCGGTCCTATTAACCCTCCATCTTTGACAAGGCAGGTTTTTATCTTGACATCCACATATTATTTCACTAAATGGAATGAAGTTGTCCCACTTAAACACTCACAGGATGAACATGTTATTTATTTCCTTGAAATTAATATTTTCTCCATATTTGGCATTCCTTTATAAATTATTACAGACAACGGTTCCACTTTCATTTCCGTTAAGCTGACTCAATTTCTAGTTAAGTTGGGAGTCAAACATTTCACCTCATTAGTGTATTACCCTCAAGGAAATGGGTAAGGCGAGTCTACTAATAAAAATCTGGTTAAGATCATCAAGAGGCTCATTGAAGATAAGCCTCGTCAATGGCACACCCTCCTCACTTACACCCTTTGGGAAGATCACACTACTACCAAGGTAAGCACAGGTTGCACTCCCTTTAAACTTGTTTACGGTCAAGAAGCTATTTTTCCTACTGAAGTGGAACTTTCTTCTCTACGGATGATGCTATAGATTGAAGAATTAAATTCTTCTAATATCCCTCAAAGGATAAATGCATTGTTAGCTTTAGAGAAACAAAGAATGTTTGCCTTGGAAAACATAAAGAGATGACAACAAACTGTGAAGAAATATTTCAACAAAAGTGCAAAAGTTGTCAGGTTTAAAGTAAATGATAAAGTCTTGCGTTGGGATTCAACCCATGCTGATAGAGGAAGACATTCGAAGTTTCAAAAATTATGGCTGGGTCCTTTTAAAATCGCTTTTGTCCTAGGCGCAAATTCTTATCTTCTAAAAGACTTGGAAGAGAGATTATTTTCCTATAGTACCAACGGTTCCCACTTGAAATACTATGTAGAACCAGTTTGAAAGTTGAATGCTGCATGAAAGTCACTACTGTATAATAGTTTTCTGTTTCATTATTTTGATTTTGACTTGTTGTTTTTCTTTTTCTGTTGTTTCATTTCCGCTGTTTTTCTTTTTGTTTATCAGAAATAAACTTTGGGTCAATTTCGCCACAACGATGCTATTTTGTAAGTATTGTTGATCAATAACAATCAAATTACATAGCTGTCATGATGTCCCCCTTGTAGACATCACTGAAATTTATTTCTGCTTCCATTACTGTTGTTAGATATATAAATGGATTTTCATCCCTACTTTGTGCTTTCCCTTTCTTCCCTCCACCATGAGATTCAAGAAGAGCATGCCGTAAATTTTTCTCCTTAAAACAATAAACACTTTCACTATGACCAATCGAATTTTATGCATACAGGGTCAAACCCCTCATACGTAACACTTTTCATGAGCTATTCCCAAAGTACTGGATCATTTTTCCCTTTAAACCGCCTCACTCCCCCCTATTGCATAATCATTTTGGTAAATAATTCTTTTGTCTATGGTTTACTTGGTTTGCAAAACCAAACAGTCTAAGTTCTTAATCTGTTGGAAACATATTTCCCTGTGGAGTCACCAGTTTGTTGATGCTTGAAAGTGCAATGATGAATACTATGCTTGCAACTGATTGCCAAGCTTTATTATTTATCTATATTAATAATGTACTAGTAGGTGGGACCCCCTTATTATACTCATGACAATATGGTGGATAAGCAACACTTATGTTTTGTCTGCCTATGTGATGGTAGAAAGAAAGTTTTCTACAGTTCATTTGTTTCAGATCATGGTTTAAAATGTTTATGGTAATATGTGGTGGTTGGGTGATTAAAACATGGAGCTAAATGGTTTGGATGATCTCTCATAAAAAATGGTAATGCTGCCCTTTTGAATGAAAAAATTATATTCCATTTTTAATTTTTGATGTTGTGTATTGTTCATGGAAAAAGTTGGGTGATATTGACCCTTGCTACTATGGTTATGTCAATTGTTTGAGTTTCATGGTGGGTTGTGTTCCTAGCACATTGTCATTTTAAAGAATTTGATATTGTAAAGGGGTGGCACACTTTGGACTATCGCGCACTTTGCAAAAGTAATATGGAAATTTTTGATTTTTGGTTGATTAATGGATTGAATGTAGTACTATGGTGAGTTGGCTAGTGGGATTGGCTCGTACTAAAAATTGAATGAGGATCTGAAGGGAGAAGAAAAGTGCAGTAAATGCATGCCACTAAAACTCCCATCGAGCCCATCACCCTAGTCATTCTTGCATTTTTGGCTCTGGTAGTTGCTGCTGCTCTGCCTTGCCCGATCATGGAGGAAGTATACAGTCTTGGGTTTTCTCCTTGCGCAAAATTTTACAGGTATGAGTTTTTTTTACTTTTCCATCCATGAAAATTGCTCTACCCTTAAATCAAATGTTGGATCTGGTTGCTCGTGGTCTAAGTGATTCTCAAGCTGTTATAATATTTTTGGAACTGTGTGTTATGGTTGCATCTTTGGTTTTCTGTGGTGGTCATTTTGGGATTGTTGGATCTTAAAAGTTGGTCGCGTTGTCCTTGTTGTGTGTAATCGTTCGCAGGGAATTGTTAAGTAAAGGTTGCAGTGGAGCCTGCTTTTCCATGGTTTTGTTTTCAAGTTTAGCCTCTATGTTGAAATTGGTTATAGGAGTCTGCCTAAACTCTGGTCTTTGTGAATACCCCACCTATATATTGACATTACTGGTCTCTGTGACTAAGTGTACCCATGCCATGTTTTGACCCTGTGGGTTTTTATGTGAACTATGATGGAAGATTGGAGCATTTTGTGCCTTGTCCTAGCAAAACCCTCAGTTGTTGGCCTGCTTGCTATAACCTCACCGTCACCATTTCCTGGTAAATGTTATACAGTATGAGAACATTGCTACCTAGAAGTTGATGAGAGCACTATTCATGCTTTTTGGTTGGGCATGTGTTTTCATTTTGTCGCTCATTATGCAGTGTTGATAAAAGGGTTGGCTTCAATTGTTTTTTTGGAAGTTGTAGTCTGTTGTTTGAAACCCATACAACCGAGAGAAATATTTCATGTTATTGTTTCTGTGATCGATTATGATAGGGAACCTATGGAATGAGTTGTCTGTGGCATTCAACTGCCAAACTCTCTTTTCGAACCGCCTGTTGTCTCTACCACTTACTATATTAAACCCTGGACATTACATTGAAAGCATATTTACTCCAGTTTGAAGATGATGGGAGCACTGTGCTTGCTCAGTTACTTGGGCACGATTTTGTTTAGTCCCTTGCTTGGTAATTATGGAAGAGATCTGTACCCACCCATTCATTTGAAGCTTGTGTTCAAAATATTGAATTTTATTTTTGGTTCAATCATTATGTTGATTGTATAAAAGGGGCACCTGTGTTCGAAATGTTTAAGGCTCGAATAGAGTGATAATGTCCATAATAAATTACATTGAATAATGGTTAAGTAATTGATGGATATGAGTTGTTTGTAAACACTACACATGTCCCTGTTGGATTTAAAGGATTATTATTGGAGTTAATGTTACGGTCATGGCTCAAAGACCATTGTTGTTTCTTATGGTGATTATGATTTTGTTCGTTATGACTGTCATATAATGATAACGTGGGTACAATGGTTACTGTGATTAAATAATTTTGGGCATACAGGTTATTGTGTAAATAATTTGGAATCCAACAAGCAAATTTGTCAAAGAAGATACCATTTTGGATTATTGTTTTGGAAAAGGAACACTTGTTAAACTTTGAAATCTTGGACAGAGATATGTTTTCATTGCATTTAAGGTAACATGTTTTGATTTGTTTCACTTCAACAATATCCATATTGATTCCCTATCATTCTACCATTTTTCGCTAATTACATTCCCTTCATAATCCTGACTTCACTTATTGCATCCCTGTTCTGTGATATAAATTTTAAAATAAAAGTCTGTGTGGAAGAGACAAAAGGGATAACATAGCAAGGGTTGGTGACTGATATTTTGATATTTTTATACACAGTTAAATTGTTTGGTTAATTGTTGAACAGTATTTGTATATGCATACCCTATCATTCTACAATTTTTTGATAAGTACACTCTCTCCATATTTCCCATGAACCCTATCACTCATTGGTCACATGGAAATTAATGAATAGTTTGTTATGGATGGATTTGCATGTATCTCGTGTCAATTTTTGAGCCAACTTTTAATTCATGTAAGCAGAGTGTCATGTATGGTTTATTAAGAGATTCATTACTAACAAACTACTACTACAGGATGAGTTTTTTCAGTAAAGTCAACAATGGCCGAAATAACAGAGGCAGGGGAGATTGGAATCGATGCCATAGGAGGCCTAGATTTTCTATCCATTTTGACGTTGATTCTCAAGAATTGAACCAACTGTTCCATGATGGGTTATTTAATTTGGTTGGCCATGGAATAATGGACCCTTGACCAGAAAGACCCCCTTTCCAGCCTCCTCAGAATATCCCTGGGATTCCCATGTGTCTTTGCACCCTGAAGTCCCCGCAAATGATGGTTGGAAAGAGATCTTCAACCAACCTGTCTCTTACCATCATGGTTGGCCCACTATGTCATTGTCTTTACCACCACTTGTCAATCCCAATGTCCATATTTCCCGTCTTTTTTCTCCAGTTCAGTCTTCACATGCCAGTAAGAGATTGAAAACTAATATTCCCCAACATGTGCAAGACAAGGGTAAAGTGGCTACCTCCCCTTATTCTCCCTCCAATGATTCCATGAAATCTGTGTCTTCTCACCTGCATTTGAAGGATGACTACTCCCATGTGATCAACAAGATACAACTCCAAGGGTCCAATCATACATGAGCCACTTCTGAGAAGTCTAAAGGAAACAATAATTAAAAAAGGAAAATTGCCTCACAAAGTAGAAAATATGGTTTTTATGATTTCAGTTGATGAGGACAATACTTAATGGTTTTCAACATTTTTGGACAGCAAGCTCTGTTTTGATATTTTATGGATAATGTGGATATATATATTCTTTTTTGGATATGATATAAATTATTTATGATATTTAAATATCCAGTTTGAAATATATTCAAGGGAGTTACAAGGGTGGAATATGGTTAAAATGATTATTTTTTGTGTATTGTATTTCATGATTTAAAAGGAAGAAATGACGAGAGTCACAAGGGGTCCCATCTACCTAGTTATTATTAATTAAGACCCTTTACTATATTATTATTATTATTTATTTCTCCTAAACTAATTAGGTAAGTTAAATCAACTTAACTAAAGAAAGTAGTTGAACTACTTCAACTTATTTGGAAAGAATAAAAGATGAATGAGAAGAAGAGACAAGAGGAGAATATAAGGATAAAGAAAGACTAAGGTTTGCTCTTTAGTTACATGAGATAGTTTCAGTTTTCATTCATTTATGAGTTTATTCAAAGCCTAATTCTCTTCTTGACAACAAGGTCTTATTGTAGACATCAAGGTTCAAGACTGAACCACACTTTTCAGACACTTGTTTTAGAGGTCTTGATCCATCCTTGATAGTCTGTGTATTATTGTCTGTTTGTGAATTAAGTTTCATGGCTGATAAAGGATATCTTTGTTGGCATGTTTTCAGACAGAGGCAAAGTATGCGTGTTTGTCATTGATGGCAAAGATCAACACGATCAATAGCGCAATGATAATGGCAAGATCAACAATGATCGTTGGATCCCATTCAGAATTCTCGATGACCGTCAGATCTAAATTCAGATAGGAGGAGTGCATAGTAGAAGAAAATATATCTTAGGCGTCAGATATGAGCTTGAAGACCGACCGTCGTTGGATACATAAGAAGAAGAACGATCTTTACATGCAAGATGAAGCAGGCCTACAAAATCCTGAAAGCAGGAGGACCATCCATATTCAAGAAGGACACGTGGCAAGTGACTAGAATTTCGTTGACCTGCACATTGGAGGAGTCAACTAAACATGGTGTGGGAACTTATGATATGCGAAATCCTGAGAATTGATCTGGACCTTTGGATCGAGGTATGTTGTGGAACATTGGATGCAGAGGGCACATGGTGAGCGATTGGCATTTCGCTGACTGGAAAGTCAAAGAAAAGAGGTGATCTATCCTATGAAATCACAAAATGTGAAACCACGACTTAATTTGAGTCGTTGATCAAAGGGAGATCATGGACCATTGATCAGGCATGACGAAGGCCCATGAAGTTGTGAAATCGCGATAATATGCTGACCGTTGATCCAAGAGGGACATGTGGCGAGGGATTAACTTTTCGTTGACTGGAAAGTCAAAGGAAGGAAATGCTCGAACCTTTCAACTCACAATATGAGAAATCACGATAAGATTTGGATCGTTGATCCAAGAGGGACATGTGGCGATAGACCAGAGCATGAAAAAGGTTTTGTTTTGGAGTTTCAGATACCGAGAGTTGGAGGAGTCAAGGAAGCAACTCACGGCAGGAACTCGCGATATGCAAGATCACGAAAAGATCTGGACCATCGAATCATCAATATTGTGGACCGTTGATCTGACTCCATTTCAGAGTTTTGGATACCGGGAGATGGAGGTGTCAAGGACACTCACAACAAGAATGCTGAAACGTGAAATCGCGAAGCACCTTTTGGTGCAGTCTCTGGTCACTATCGGTGGTCATGTGAGAGGGAGGAGCTAGCGGAGCTAAGCCCCTATTCTGAAATGCCGAAATGCGAAATGGCATTTTGATTAGGCCCGTGGTCACAACCAGTGGGAATATGGAGTAGGTGTGAGATCCATCATTGGTAATCCAACGGTGCAGGTTAATTAGGAATATGATCGAAGGGTCATCGTTTATTTTCATGATTAATAAGTTCAGTTACAATTCAGTTAGAAAATTGAATCATGGTTCTTTATTGGTTGGTGATACAGTTGCTGAGAATTTTTTGTCTTTGCCCAAGGAGATTTGAGGTGTAACTGATGAGGCTGATGAGTATAAAAGGTGAGATGCAATGACTGTGTAAGGTTAGTTGTTCTAACAGAAACAATGAGATGAACTGTAAGAAGGATAAAATGAAAGAATGCTGAGCATAAGATAAAACTCAGAGATGAGTAACAGTCGTCGAACAGAGAAAAGCAAGAGGAGAGTTGTAGAATAGCATGAAGCAAGAGCAGAATAGCAGAATAGCGTGAGGCAGAGAAGAACTGCAGAACAATTTTTGAACTAGAGAAGAATTGTAGAACAATGAAGAAGGGGTAAGAATTGAAATACCTGTATTGTTTGTTTGTCAATCATTTATTCATAATCAGGGAGGAAGGGTGGTGCTAGGGAGGACTGTGGTCCTCTGATATTCAAGTTGATGCTTGGATATTAGGAGTTGTAGCTTCCATCTAGTTGTGGCTAGAAAAAAGGGTGGCAGGGTGTTGCTTGGGAAAACACAAAGTTTTCTGTATGCAAGTTGGTGCTTGTATAAGTGGAAGTAGGTGCTTCCATCCAGTTGGTGATGGAACAATCAGGGAGTTGGTGCTTCCTTCTAGTGGGTGCTAGAGAAACCAGAGAGTTGGTTCTCTCAAACAAGTTGGAGCTTGTAAAACAGAGGTAGTAGACTCACATTGAGTTGGTGCTCAATTACAGATGATGTATAGAACTTAAAAGACTGCCTATCATTTCGAAGAAGAAGAGGTTTTCTCCCTTTATGGGTTTCCTTGTGAAAATATATCTCTGTGTATATCTTATGTGTGACTGATGCTCATTATTTATGTTGTTCATATGTTGTATAATATTGATGGTCACTTGGAGAAAGATTAAAAATGGTTTAATTGACTTAATATAGTTTAATCACAGTAACAACTAATTCACCCCCCCTCTTAGTTGTCTTAGTAATTTCAACAATTGGTATCAAAGAGGGTTCCTTTTTATTTAAAGGTAGATTTGAAAGCTTAAACATGACAAGTCATGAAGGGACTTTAGCGAGTAAGCCTCCTCTGTTTGATGGAACAAATTTTTCCTTTTGGAAGGTTAGAATGAGAACATAACTAATGGCCTTAGGTGCTGATTTTTGGGATGTAGTAGAGACTGGATATACAAAGCCTATTGTGCTTGCTTCCAAGGATGATAAGTTAGAATTTATCTTTAATGCTAAGGGAATGAATGCTATCTTGAATGGACTTGCCGAAGCTGAGTTTGTAAAGCTGATGCATCTTGAAACTGCTAAAGCTATGTGGGATAAACTTATTAACAATTATGAAGGAAATGAGAAAGTAAAAGATGCCAAACTCCAAACATATAGGTTGAAGTTTGAACAACTAAAGGTGAATGAAGATGAAACAGTTAGCAAGTATTTTTTAAGAGTTGAAGAACTTGTGAATGCCATGAAGGGTCTTGGTGAGAAGATTGAAGAATCATTTTTAGTTCAAAAGGTTTTAAGATCTCTGCTTGATAAATTTAATCCAAAAGTCTCTGCAATAGAAGAACTAAATGATCTTAAAACTCTGACCATTGATCAACTCCTAGGAACTCTAACTACATATGAAATGAGAATCAACAAAGATAAATCCATTACTAGAGAAGCATATTTTAAAGCAGACAAGAATACTGATTCAGATTTAGATGATATTGAGGCAAAATTTGTGAGAAGGTTAAAGAAAGGATCAAGAAAATATCAAGGCAAGCTTCCCTTCAAATTCTTTAACTATGGTAAGATAGGTCACTTTGCATCTAAGTGTCCCCACAAGAAAAAGGACTAGAACTCTAAAGATGAAAAGAAGTACAAATTCAAGAAATATAGTAAAAAGAAAAGTTTGTGTGCAAACAATGAAAATTCCTCAGAAGACATAGATAGTGATTCATCATGTGAAAACAAAGTGAACGATTTTATGCTTATGGCTATGGGAGATCTTGATGATGAACACATAGGAGGTGAAATGGATGATGAAGAAGCTATGGTGGATATGGAAGGTGAATTAATCAGTGCTTTGGAAGAAATTGATAGACTCAGATGTAAGAAGAGAAAACAAAAACAGTTGTTGATGCAGTTTAAAATGAATGGTGAAAAACCTCATGAAAACTTTTCTCTACTAAAAGTGGAGTTAGAAGAGGCAAATAAAATAGAAGACATACTGAAACACCAGTTTTCAGAGAAGAAAGCGAGCTACGAAGCCTCAGAAGAAGAGATAGTAAAAACCAGAAAAGAAATGGAGAAGTTTAAGGCATTGTATCACCAAAATCTGCCAAGTATTAAATCCTCAGAAGAATTAACTTCTATTTTAAATCAACAAAGGAATCCAAAGTTGAAAGCTGGCTTGGGCTATGAAGAAGGATCAAGTAGTGATCATCCAAGTAATATAGAACCCATCAAGTTTGTCAAATCTACAATCATTGACAACAACCACTCTGCATAAACAAAGAAAGAAAATCAACCATCAAGAAGGAATGAAAGAAAAAGTACCAGAACTAAATCTATTGATCAAATAAATCATCAGCATGGAAGAAATCGACTACAACCTTTTTTCAGGTACAAAGGTTTTTTCTATGTTTATTGTTTTTTCTGTTCTAACTTTGGTCACAAAGTTGTAAACTGTCTAGATATTTGAAATCAAGATACTCAAGGAATAATTATCTGCCACAACAAAGATTGAGACAACTAAGAAACAAACAACCACATACTATAAATCATGTGATGGATGGAGGAAGGACACAGGTGAAACATAACAACAATTATGAGCATAACAATCGTTATGATCTATTATTTAGTGAACTAGAATGTTACATCTGTCATAACTATGGACATAAAGTTGCAGATTGTTGCTTAAGGAATTTTAAGCCAGATTCAAATCCTACTGCTGAAAATTTCAAGATTTGGAAGAAGACAAAAAATGACAAGTGTAGACTAGTGTTATCAGCCCAAAAACAAAATAATCCCTGGTATATTGATAGTGGATGTTCCAAACATATGACTGGAGACAAAAGTAAGTTTCTAACTCTAAGTGAAAGCAAATCAGGGAATGTAACTTTTGGAAATGATGCACCAGGAAAAATAAAAGGTAAAGGAATGGTAAGTTTGAGTAATGGCAAAGGGAAAGCTCAAGATGCGTTGTTTGCATAAGGTCTAAAACATAATCTTCTTAGTGTCAGTCAAGTCTATGACCGAGGATGTGAAGTCGTTTTTACTTCTAAAGATTGTGGAATAAAATCTATGAATTCAGGACAACTAGTTGCAAAAGGGATAAGAACATAAAACAATGTCTATGTGTTAAAAGAAGAAAAAGAAGAATTCCACTTAAGAAAGTATGATGAAAGTTGGCTATGGCATAGGAGACTTGGACACTTAAATTTTGATCATATAATCAAGCTCAAAAATAGTGGGGCAGTAAAGGATCTTCCAAAGATATCAGAGACATATGGTTATGTTTGTAAACCATGCCAGATAGAAAAACTTACTCGGACACAGTTCAAATCTAAAAACTTTCCTTCAATAGAAAAACTTCTCCAGTTAGTACATATGGATCTATGTGGACCATCAAGGAAAGAAGGTACAGGAAAAGAAAATTATTTTATGTTGATTATTGATGATTATTCTAGACTAACATGGGTTGCCTTTTTGAAGGAAAAATATGAAGCATTTGAAAAATTCAAAGTGTTTAAGGCTCTAACTGAGAATCAAACAGGAAAAAGATTGAAGGTAGTAAGATCTGATAGAGGAGGAAAGTTTAGCTCATGGAACTTCAAAGAGTTTTGTGATAAACATGGAATCAAAATATAGTACACAATTCCAAGGACTCCACAACAAAATGGAGTTGTTGAGAGGCATAATAGATCAGTGCAACAAAAGGAAAGATCAATGATGAGTGAAAGGAACATACCTTAGACATATTGGGTGGAAGAAATTCATACAACTGTTCATATCCTTAACAAATCACATCTCAGACCACACAGTGACAAGACTCCTTATGAACTATGGTTTGGAAGACTTGCTTCAATCAAGCATTTTAAAGTCTTTGGGAGTAAATGTTATATTAAGAATAATGATGAAAATATTGGCAAATATGATGACAGGGATGATGAAGGTATATTCTTGGGTTATGCTACAAACAGTAAAGGGTACATATGTTACAATAAGAGGCTGCATAAACTGGTTGATTGCATAGACATAAAAGTTGATGAAGAAATCCCGGTCAGAAGTGTAAGCAGTGTTGAACCAAGCACATAAGATATAGTTGAAGATGAAGATGAACAGGTCCAAGGATCATAAAGAGAAGAATCTGAATCAGATGAAGATACAATTACTCAGGCTAACATAAATCAGCAGAAAGAAACAAACTCACCTCTTAGAACTGTTAGAAAGAATCATCCTGAAAATCAGATAATTGGAGATATAAATAAAGGAGTTCAGACAATAAGGAAATTGATTAAAGACTCATAACAATCTCACGTTTCCTTTTTATCTATGACTGAACCTAAATTTTTTGATGAAGCCAAAAAACAAAATGATTGGATTAGAGCTATGAATGAAGAGCTTGATCAGATTGAGAAGAACAATACTTGGGAGCTTGTTCCTAGACCTAAAGATAGGAATGTAATAGGTTCCAAGTGGGTGTTCAAAAATAAAATGAATGAAAAAGGACAAGTTGTTAGAAATAAAGCCAGATTGGTCTATAAAGGGTATGCACAAGTTGAAGGTCAAGACTTTGATGAAACTTTTGCACCAGTGGAAAGATTGGAAGCCATCAGAATGTTTCTTGCATATTCATGTCATAAGAACTTTAAAGTGTATCAGATGGATGTTAAATCAACATTTCTTAATGGAGATCTAGAGGAAGAAGTATATATGGAGCAACCTGAAGGATTCTCATTGATAGATAACCCTGATTATGTCTGCAAGATGAATAAGGCTTTATATGGACTAAAAAAATCACCACGAGCTTGGTATTATAGACTGGACAAATATTTACAAGACAAAGGATTCAAGAAAGGTACCGTTGATAGAAATCTCTACATAAAAAATGAAGGTGATGATTTACTAGTTGTTTTGATTTATGTAGATGACATTATTTTTGGCTGTAATAATGACTCCTCTATTCAGTGGTTTGCTAACTCTATGCAAACAAAGTTTGATATGTCCATGATAGGAGAATTGTCATATTTTCTTGGCTTACAAGTAAAACAAAGTTTTGCAGGAATTTTTATCTCTCAAGAAAAATATTTGAAAGAGATATTGAAGAAATTCCAGATGGAAGATTATTCTCCTGTTAGTACACCTATGGTGGTTGGTTGCAAGCTTAGTAAGATGAAATTTCACCCAATGTTGATCAAAGGACATACCGATCAATGATAGGCAGTCTTCTGTAGATCACAACATCCCGTCCTGATATAATGAAAGCTGTTGGAATGGTAGGTCGTTATCAGTCAGCTCCTAAACAAATTCACTTGGTAGCTGTCACAAGGATATTCAAATACTTGAAGGGAACAATGACTTATGGTTTGTGGTATCCCAGAAATCAGAATTTTCAGTTAACTGCTTATTCAGATGCAGATTGGGAAAATTGTGTGGATGAGAGAAAGAGCACCAGTGGAGGTGCCTTCTCCCTGGGTGACTCGTTGGTAGCATGGATTAGTAAGAAACAGGGATCTATTTCCTTATCAACTACAGAAGCAAAGTACATTTCTGCTGCTACTTACTGCACTCAGATTTTGTGGATGATTCAAACTCTTGCAGATTTAAAGGTAAACTATACTATTCCGATTACAATTCACTGTGATAACACCAGTGCCATTAGTGTCTCCAAGAATGCCGTTCTTCACTCCAAGACTAAGCATATCCCAATAAAATACCATTTTCTCAGAGAAAAAGTTACAAATAGAGTCGTTCAGCTGAATTATATTCCTTCCACAGAACAAAGAGCTGATATCTTTACTAAATTGTTAACAATGACCCCTTTTGGATATCTTTGTCAAAAGTAGGGGGTTATAACTTCTTTCGTTTAATCTGTTCACCTGGTCAGGGGGAGTACTTATTGAATATCTGTTGTATTTCTAAGCTGCTCATAGTTGACAGGGGGAGTATGTATCACAACAACTCAGGGGGAGCGTGTTTCTTCTTTGACATTGATGTCAAAGGGGGATAAGGTGTGGTAATTTCAAGGATGCTACAATGGTAGTAATTTCAAGGATGCTACAATGGTATAGTTGCATGTTTTTCAAGGGGATGCCATCAATGCCAAAGGGGGAGATCGTTGGCATGTTTTTAGATAGAGGAAGAGTATGCGTGTTTGTCATTGATGGCGAAGATCAACATGATCAGTAGCGCAACGATAATGGCATGACAATGGAAAGATCAACAATGAAGAGCAACAGTGATCATTGGATCCCATTCAGAATTCCCGATGACTGTCATATCTGAATTCAGATAGGAGGAGCGCACAGTAGAAGAAAATAGATCTCAGGCGTCAGATCTGAGCCCAAAGACCGACCGTCATTGGATCCATAAGAAGGATCAAGGTCTTTACGTGCAATATGAAGCGGGCCTACAAAATCCCAAAAGAAGGAGGATCGTCCATCTTCAAGAAGGACATGTGGCAAGCGACTAGAATTTCATTGACCTGCACATTGGAGGAGTCAACAAAACATGGTGTGGGAACTTGCGATATGAAAAATCCCAAGAATTGATCTGAACCTTTGGATCGAGGTATGTTGTGGAACATTGGATGCGGAGGGTACATGGTGAGTGATTGGCATTTCGCTGACTGGAAAGTTAAAGAAATGAGGTGCTCTATCCTATGAAATCACGAAATGCGAAACCACAATCTGAGTCGTTGATCAAAGGGAGATCATGGATTGTTGATCAGGCATGATGAAGGCCCGTGAAGTTGCGAAATCGCGATAAGATCTTGACCATTGATCCAAGAGGGACATGTGGCGAGGGATTAAATTTTTGCTGACTGGAAAGTCAAAGGAAGGAAATGCTCTAACCTTGCAACTCATGATAAGATATGGATCGTTGATCCAAGAGGGACATGTGGCGATAGATCAGAGCATGACAAAGGTTTCATTTTTGAGTTTCAGATACTGGGAGTTGGAGGAGTCAAGGAAGCAACTCACGGAAGGAACTCATGATATGCGAGATCACAAAAAGATTTGGACCGTCGAATCATCAAGATGGTGGACCGTTGATCTGACTCCATTTTGGAGTTTTGGATACTGGGAGTTGGAGGTGTCAAGGACACTCATGACAAGAGTGATGAAACACGAAATGGTGAAGCACCTTTTGGCGTAGCCTGTGGTCACTGTCGGTGGTCATGTGAGAGGGAGGAGCTAGCAGATCTAATCCCCTTTTCGGAGATCACAACATGAAGAGTCAAGACTCTTCACCTCTGGATTGCTGAAATGTGAAATGCAAAAGTCATTCTGATTAGGCCCGTGGTCACAGCTAGTGGGCATATGGAGTAGGTGCGAGATCCATCATTGGTAATCCAACGGTGCAGGTTAATCAGGAATATGATCGAAGGGTCATCGTTTATTTTCATGATTAATAAGTTCATTTACAATCCAGTTAGAAAATCGAATCATGGTTCTTAATCGGTTGGTGATATAGTTGCTGAGAAGTTTTTGTCTTTGCCCAAGGAGATTCGAGGTGTAACTGATGAGGCTGATGAGTATAAAAGGTGGGATGCATCGACTGTGTAAGGTTAGTTGTTCTAACAAAGACAATGAGATGAACTATAAGAAGGATAAAATGAAAGAATGCAGAGCATAAGATAAAACTCAGAGATGAGTAACAGTCGCCGAACAGACAGAAGCAAGAGGAGAGTAGCAAAATAACATGAAGCAAGAGCAGAATAGCGTGAGGTAGAGAAAAACTGTAGAACAGTTTTTGAACCAGAGAAAATTTGCAGAACAGTGAAGAAGGGGTAAGAATTGAAATACCTGTATTGTTTGTTTGTCAATAATTTATTCATAATCAAGGAGGAAGGGTGGTGCTAGGGAGGACTGTGGTCCTCTGATATTCAAGTTGATGCTTGAATATTGGGAGTTGTAGCTTCCATCTAGTTGTGGCTAGAAAAAAGGGTGGCATGGTGGTGCTTGGGAAAACATAGAGTTTTCTGTATGTAAGTTGGTGCTTGTATAAGTGGAAGTAGGTGCTTCCATCCAGTTGGTGCTAGAACACTCAGGGAGTTGGTGCTTCCTTCTAGTGGGTGCTAGAGAAACCAAAGAGTTGGTGCTCTCAAACAAGTTGGAGCTTGTAAAACAGAGGTAGTAGCCTCACATTGAGTTGGTGCTCAACTATAGATGATGTACAAAACTTAAAAGACTGCCTATCATTTTGAAGAAGAAGAGGTTTTCTCCCTATATGGGTTTCCTCGTGAAAATCTGTCTCTGTGTATATCTTATGTGTGACTGATGCTCATTATTTATGTTGTTCATATGTTGTATAATATAGATGGTCACTTGGAGAAAGATTAAAAATGGTTTAATTGAATTAATATTGTTTAAGCACAATAACAATTGATTCACCCCCCCTCTCAGTTGTCTTAGTAATTTCAACAATCTTGCAGAGTCAAATTGGCAACAGTTTGTGGCAAGCTGATCCAGATTACTAATTTCAGTTTTACTTTATTGTTAGAGTCTTTTTGTATAGTGTTAATCAATGATCTCTAAATCAAACTTTGGTCCATGCCCTCATAGGGTTTTTGTAAAGAGAAAAACATTTTTGATATCTCAAAGTGAAATAAAATCCAATTTTTATTTTGTCTCATATATGTGTATTCGTGACTTGGTTACTTTTCGCTTTTTGATCTCCATGTTTACTTAATCGCAAATCTGTGTACATTCCAAAAGTTTTTTTTTTAAATTTTGTTTTGCAACATTTTAAACTATAAATCAACCTCAGTCCTTGTAATTAATACTTGCGGATTGAGAGAATATTTTGAGGCTATAAACCCCCAGGTGACATTCCCAACTATCTTTTCCTAGCCAAGCAAGATCTGAAAATGATTGAGTAAGGTAATTCATAACTTTTCCTCAACACTCATGAAGTTCACATTGCAATCATTAGCATGTACAAGAATGATCTGAGAGATAACATTATTGCAACAACAAATTCAGATAAGCAATATCTCAAAACAAAAAAGATATTTTTCAACAAAAAATTAATTATTATGAGTTGAAAGAATATAGTAGTCTCATTTACAAAGGCAAAGTATATGTGTCGAATTTCAATGAACTAAAAAATGTAGTTTTGAAGGAAATACATAATGTGCCATATGTCGGGCACCTAGGATATCATAAGACAATTGCAACTATAAGAAGCCAATACTTTGGTCACGAATGAAGATGAAAGTGACTAATTACATAGCCATATGTCTATAATGCCATAAAGTAAAGACACAACATAGACATCCAGTGGGGCTATTGTAGCCATTACCCATTCTAGAATGGAAGTGGAAAGTAGTTATGGTTGATTTTATTACGAAGCTGCGCAGAACAATGAAGTAACTTGATTCCATCATGGTGGTGGTGGATAAATTAACCTGACTTATACCTCATAGAGCAAGACCCAATGTCTTCCGGAGGCCATCTGATGTGGTGGATACCATCATGACGAACCTGGACCTTTGGTGGTGAGGTGGGTCTCTGTCTGTGTAACTGGACATTGCTAGTCAAGTTGTCTCTCGGTACTCCATGTTTGCAACCTGAGGGCCTCGAGACATCATCTCCTTAGTTATTCCTAGAAGTTGGGGTTAACATCTAGATCCTACTTGGGGACATGTGCTCATTGTAGAGTGCATGAGAACCAAAACATCTTGTGCCTACACTGAAACATCACACCATAAAATATAGGGTGGTTCGATCACCCTTCGTCCATATACATCAAAATAAAAAATGTAACTAATCTAGAAAATAAAATTTTAGATTTTTTTTTAATTATAAACTAAACATGAAATCAAGATGCAAGTAGAGAAAAATGAAATATGAAATGCATCTAAACTATCATGAGTAATCAATATGCAAATGTGGGGAAAGAAAAATGACCTACCTACTTACTTGGGGGCCTGAAGATTAGGTCTTGAAATGTCAGGTGAAGTTGTACAACCGATGCAACCAGTTGATCATCTCATCAAAGTATCTCCCCCTGTGCTTAATCATGTAATACAAAAAAGATAATTCAAGCACACAATAATCATGAGTATAAATACACATATAATCGGTCATGAAATAAAAATCATGGAGATGGGTGGGAGGGAGGAAATCCTGCTGAAAACATAAACCATCAACCTAATATTCTTACCTGAAAGTGTAGCCACATGCACGATCAATCCATCTCTGAAGAGGGCTACCATATGTATATGACGACTCATATTCATCTTCACTTAGAAAATCACTACTCCTTGAAGGCTAAGAAAGGATAAGAGATCCGAAGAAAACCTGTTGATTTCCCAAACAAGGGGAAATGGAGTAAATCATAGCCTCATGTCTAGAGAAAAAATCCTCCCTTAGATTTAAGAAATGTCACTTCTTTATTTGCAAATCCCCACAAAAAGTATTAATATGAAATTACTTTTGTTTGGTAGTGTGGAACTCAGAGTGCCCCGAGTTGGCCACGACCCTGTGTCTATCAAAATCTGAGCATAATGGATGAAAATACTCACAAAACAAATCTGCATCCCCAAAAGGGTAAAGATCAAGGGATGTCCGAAGATCACCCTGAGTATGATGAGAAAAGTAATCCTTGAATGGGAAGAACAAATCTATAACCATATCATCACTAGGCTGCCAAACATTTGAATCATACATGCATGAAGACCAATCCTCTAATGATGAAAACTCAACCCCTTTTGCTTGAGAGATACCTTCAATGTCATAAATGGGGTCTCTATAAAAGAGAGATGACCAAAATTCCATCTACGTTTCCCAACCTATATGAAATCATCAATGTGATCGTCAACTATATCCGAGGGTTGTTCCATGATTTCACCCGTATCATAGGAGTTGATTACTTCTTCACAAGACTAGACAACTTCATCTTCTTCAAAAGGGAAAGTAGATAACAATTTCTCGTTCAGGACTTCTGCAAGAGAAACTTCATCGAGATCCTCTTGGAAACTTTCTTCATTTCGACAATCATGGAATAAAGAATCATCAAAGTTTTCAAAAGGACTATAAATTGCTATGTTCCCATTTTGATGTACAAGAGGAATATAAGACTGGATGTCTTCATCAAAGGGGAGGGCCAACGCAAGTGCTTCATCTTCAGGATATTCTTTCTCTTGGAAACTTTCTTCATGGATATTCTCTTCAACCAAGTCTTCGTTGTATTCAATAGAATCATAGAATTCACCATCCTAATCTTGATCTCTAACAAGATTGTAGACTTCTTTGAGCATCAAGAATGATTGATCCTTGGTTGGAAGGCCTTCCCGATAGTCATACCTTTCTGTCACAGTGTCACACAATGAATTTACTCCAAAATAGGAAATGGAAACCTCCCATGCCATGTTCAGGGTAGGATTCCTCTCATAATTTTTAAGGATATCATTGTACTCTTTCTTTATTTGTACACAAAACTTGACTAGGAAGTTCTTATCATGGCAGTGTTCAAGTAATTGTTCACATAACTCATCATCTTCCTGTATGTTTTCCTTGAAGCACTCGAAACTTTCCTCATTACTATCATCCTCAATCTCTTCTTCATATTTTAGAAGAAGTGTTTCTTTCAAACCTTCAATAAATTTTAAAAGAAACGAGCATCCCTGGAGAAGTCCTCAAGGTCTTGAATAATGCCTTCAAGATTTTTATGGCCCCAATGCTTAAGGAAGTCTCGAATAAGTTTTATTGAGGAATAAATACTTTTGGGGTTACAAGATTATCTGATCCAATCTCTTTTCCTTTCTTCAAGAGATAAGAGAAACGACCGTATAATCACATCTTCTTGTTCTATGTTGCAGTGTATGTTGAATTCAACAAACTCGATGACATGTGAAACAACTGAGGATGGATCACCATCGAACTTAGGTACATGAATCAACTGTTTTGTCAGGAATTTGTTTGGATGATCCCTTCAAAGGGGGAATCCTGGGCGACCCTAGGGGGAAATGAGATGAAAAATGGGATGATGGAAGTTTATCCCCTATAGGTTAGGATACTAAGTGCAGAAGGGCATGGGAAAGAGTCATGGTGGCAGCCAATGGTTACCAAGAGGCATGAGTACTTGCAAAGGGTGATTGTACCTATCCGAGACACAAGAAAAGCCAAGTATGCATGAGACACAAGTTAAGATTGTTGTCCCTTTTTGCAGCAATAAAAAATAATATATATTAGCAACAAAAAGATATCAAGAAATGCAAATAAAGTGCTAAAAGTCTAGTTAAATAAATGAGGGACAAGATAACAAACACTAGTTTAGCTCAAGAATGAAAGAGCAAGACTTTAGCGTGAATATAAGTCTGTCATAAATATGTACTACAGTGATAATTACCAGTCTCATGAATGTAGCAAATAACTTGTTACGTCGAATAAATCAGCTACCAAAAATCACAAGTAATCCACCCAAAATATGCACTAGGCCTAATAGATTGTAGGGGTAAATTATTAGCAACTTCTGATGGTTGAGTAGTGAGTTATTAAGAGGTTTATATTAGGGTTTTTTGAGCCCTAATGGTTGTATATGAAATTTTGTGACAACCAAAAGAAGCACTTAGCCAAAGGTGATGCCCTAGTGGCTCAACCAAGCATACAAAACATACAATTGATTCCAATTTAGACAATATCAAAATCCCAAGTTTTCACATTAACCAATGCAATATTTTATTTCTCCAATGCAATTATATTCAATGCATTTATATATTTCATTATGGATTCAAACAAATAAATATCTAACAATGCTATCTAATTGGGGGTGTAAACCCTCTTGCTCCCTAAGGCAAGCAAGATTAACTAGGAAGTACTAGGAGGGTGTAAACCCTTTTACTTCTCCTAGTAAAACCTTGTGCAAAAAATAATTTCTAGACAAAAATGATAAACAATGGTGTTGTTGTAAATCCTTATACTCCCCAAGAAATCTAGCAAATCAAATTTGTAACCAAGCAATGAAGCATCAACAAGATAAATCCTTACATAGTCCAAGAAATGACAAGATAAACCTCCTCTTACCAAGATAAATCCAACATAAATGAAAGATAGCTCCAAGAGAGGTAACACACTACGTCTTCCACCAATAGCATGAAGAAACCAAGATAAGAGCACAAGAGAGAAGACATTTCCCAAAGAGGGTGCAAATTTCAGCTAGGAAGGTTTCTCACAATGGGAGAGCTATCATGAAATTGAGATACAAATTATCTCTATTTATACAAAATGTTATAAACATAATTTGTCCACATAATTTAGGGTAAACCACAAGATAAGGGTTCAACATCCCTAATCTTTCCCCTTTACAAAAATAATATTAAATAATTCATACTTTTGTACATGAAAGAAACCCCAAAACATGATGTCACCCTCTTAGGGTGACGTTTTGGCACTTTTGTAAGTCATTGAGATTGGAGAAGGGACCTTGGGCTTCCAAAATCTATCTTCCAAGGTGATAGGACCTCTTTCTAATAAATCAAGGTGCCAATCCTCATCAAAGTGCCAAGTGTCACATCACCACCACATCTTATCCCATGTATGACATGAATCTCCAAGAATGTGACATTTTTCCTCTTTCAAGCAAATCATTTGGGTGGTAGGGGATAGGTTAGGTCCTCCATGATGTCATCTAATCCTACAAAGGAATGTCCTCATGAACCAATATGTGGGCCCTTGGCATCCAACATGTGGGCTTCAAGCCCCATGGAAGCCCAATCTAGGCTTGTTCCTCCAAAACTGTCCACCAGCTGGGTCCTACAAAGACAAATGGATACACCCTCCAAGGATCTCAAATCAAAGTATGATGATGAGTAAATCAAATCAATAAATGCACCATGTAAGCATGTACATCCAAACCAACTCATCAAAATAAACCAATTCTCAAAGACCCTATGCAATTTGCTAAGTTTAGGTATGGGAGGGTTGACAAAACGACCTATTGGGTGAATCGTTCGTCAAGTTTAGGGGTGTTTCCTGAGGGGACCTTATTATAAGTCATGTGGGTAAGGTGTCATGGATGAGGGGAAGAATTTTTGGCATGGGTTTCATGACATATAAGGGGTTGTAGTGTCTCACTTATGGGAGCCTTTGTAGAGGGTATGCTGCACCTTCGTTTTCAATGCATCCTTTTTCCAAGCCCATTTATTGCCATTAATTAATTAGGGTCCAAACACTGGCCCGTACTCCCTAGGGTGAATTTATTAGCTTGGGGGGTAGTACCAAAGTGTCTCTTAAAGGGATAAGTACACATAGTTCCATGTGGATATAGTCTAGCTTGTAACGCGCTTTGTGTAAACCCTTCAATCAAGTGGGACATTTATGTTATGTGTTTGCTTTTGCAGGTCTTTGTTTTTTTTAGGAGAATATTTTCATTTCTCTCAATACCTCTTTGGGCAAGCATATGAAAAGTTCATAATCAAGGTTTTATCTTTTTCAAGCTACAAGGATCTAGGCCTTCAATTCCGGCTTCCCATGAAGTGAGGGATAACCCCTTCTTGGGTCAGTACACCCAAAAAACCCAAAAGGTGAGGAGATGAGGGAATGAAATGTGGAAAGTGACAAGTATGGTCAGGAATGACATGATGACTCCTCAAAATGACCTCCCAGTAGCATACCTATCCCTAAGGGTGACCCACTTACTAGGCACAATGTCAACCACTAAGGTGAAACATGGAAAATAACATAATGTCAAAGAAAATGTCACATAATCAAAAGCAATAATATATGAAACAAACTCAAATGCCTCAAATATTGAAATGACACTCACCATAATACCTGACTTGTAAATCACGGAGAAAGACCCAATGTCATCTCGAGGTCATCTGATGTGGTGGATACCATCGTGACGAACCTAAAATTGTGGTGGTGAGGTGGGTCTATGTCTGTGCAAGTGGAAACTGCTAGCCAAGCTATCTCTTGGTACTCCATGTATGCAACCTGAGGGCCTCGAGACATCATCTCCTTAGTTATCCCTAGAAGTTGGGGATAACAAGCATTATTAACAAGACTTACAGTCGAATATGAAGATGGCATGATTATTTAAATGGTTTGGTTAAGAATGAATCTTATTTAGAACAGTAATCATTTACTTCATTTTCATAAATAACATTTTTTGTTCATTATAAATCCAAATCACATACCCAAATTTCATTGAATACCCCTGTTCTAGATAATGACAATTGAGGATTTTAATTGGCAAAATGACTATGATTATTGTATACAGAAAAATGGATTAATGGCATCCATGCTTGTGTACAATGAGTTCTATACAATGGTGGTTGATTAGTATTTATGTTCTATATTCTGATCTAAGTTTGCTGGTAGACAATGAGTTCCTTTAGTAGAGGTAGCAATGGAAGAGGCACGGGCAGAAACAGTTTCTGGCAAAGGGGAAATAGGAGGCCCAAATTTTCAATCCACTTTAATGCTGACCCTCGAGAGTTAAATCAACTATTTCAAGCTGGTTTTTTCAACTTGGTGGGTCAAGGGGTATTCCAGCCACATCTTAGACCTTAGAGACCCCCTTTCCAATCTCGTCAAAATCTTGCAGGCGTCCATGTTCCACCTCATGTCTCACTCTAGATACAGGTCCCTATTAATGATGGTTAGCAAGACATTGTCAACCAACCTGTAGTCCATCATCATGGTTGGACCATAGTTTCATTACCATTTCATCTCTTGCTCAGTCCTCACATGCCAGTAAAAAACTGAAGACAACCATCCCTGAACCTTTTTCAAGCAAAGGTAAAAAAGTGCTCATCCATGCCAAATTCTCTAGTGACTCCTCCCAATCAGTTATCTCTCATGCCCAGTAGAATAATGAGTTATTTTGATATAAGTTTTCTTGTAGACAATGAGTTTCTTTAGCAGAGGTAGCAATGGCAAAGGCATGGGCATAAACAATTTCGAGCAAAGGGGAAATAGGAGGCCCAAATTTTCAATCCACTTTGATGTTGACCCTCATGAGTTAAATCATCTATTTCAAGCAGGGTTTTTTAACCTTGTGGGTCAAGGGGTATTCCACCCACATCTTAGACCTCAAAGACCCCTTTCCAACCTCATCAGAATCTCTCAGCCGTCCATGTTCCACCTCATGTCTAACTCCATCTAGTGGTCCCCGTTAATGATGGTTTTCAAGACATTGTCAACCAACCTGCAATCCATCATCATGGTTGGCCCACAATTTCATTACCATTTCCTCCTCCACCTCCACATAACCAACATTCCCAACAAATTGATCATATTGCATCTCCTTTTCAGTGTTCACATGCTAGTAAAAACCTGAAGACAACCATCCTTGAACCTTTGTCAATAAAAGGTAAAAAAATGCTCATCCATGCCAAGTCCTATAGTGACTCCTCCTATTCAGTTACCTCTCATGCCCAACAGAATAATGAAAATTCTATAGTTCTTAGTGAATTTCAGCCTCATTTTTCCAATCAACCAAACAACGAGAATATCATCTCTACAAAAAGAACATAAAAGGCAATAAAAAGTGGGAACAAACAAACTGCTTTTCATAGTAAATATGGATTTTGATTATTATTGAACAATTTGTTATGTTTGGGTTGTTTTCATACAACATGGTACTATTATCTTCATTTTTGGACAGCTGGTTCTAATTATTTTTATGGTGGAAAAATTCACACACATATATATATGTGTGTGTGTGTGTGGATAATTTTGGGGAGACACAAGGGAATATTCAAGTGATTGTCCATGTGTGTATTTATGTGGTGGCATGAATTATTTTAAAATAAACTATGGAGCAAAAAGGGAAGAATCAAACTTAAAAAGATTTAAGAGATTAGGGGTCCCACCTATTAATTATTATTTAATGAACCCTTTATTATTATTTTTGTTTGTCCCTAACTTAAATTAAGTCTATTATGACTTAACTAATGGTAGTTTGAAACTACCACAACTTCTTTTGAGGAAGATAAAAGCTGATCAAAGGAAGGGACAAAAGGAGAGGAGAGGAGAGAACAAGGAAGAATTTTCTGATTTAAGGTATGCTCTTATTCTTGTGAGATTACTTACTTTCATTCATTCTGAGTTATCTTTGAGTCTTAACCCTCTTGTTGACAGCAGGGTCTCATTGAATATTACAAGGTTCATGGATTGAAGTATATATTTCAACATCTTATTTGTGAAAGGTTGATCATATGATCTTGACAGTCTGTGTATTTTGATTTTTATATGAATTAGATTTCATTATTGATAGGGAATATTTTGTAGAGTCAATCAATGATGTTTTCATGGCTAAGTTGATCCAGAGTTCCAGCCTCAGTCCTCTCTTGTTCTCAGAGTCTTTTTGTATGGTTCCCATCAGAGATCTCTAAATCCGATCTTGGTACATATCCTCACACGGATTTGAAAAGGGGTTATGATTGTAATTTAGAATGGAATTAATAAAATCACCTTGCTGATTTTGGTCTCACATGTGTATTTTCTGATACTATTTTCAGATTTAAATTTCATTTGTTCCTTAATCATAAAACACAATACATATACATTTTTCACTTTCTTTTTTGCACTGTTAAATTATAAAAGACAACGTTGATTTCTTGCACTTATTGTCGTGAATCAATTGATAATTTTGTCTTAGGCTATAAACCCTGGGTGATAATCCCAACTATCTTACCCTAGCCTCGTTAGATTAAAAAATTTTGGAGTGAGGTTTTTTATACCTTTTCCTCAACATTTATTCGACAAGCATACTGGGGATATCTTTCCATATCTCTCTGGTTGTTGTACTTTATTTCTGTAATTAATTATTTCTTCGTCTTTTGTTTCCTATTCTTATTCTTGTTCTTAATTGATTGATTCCATTACTGTACTTGTTACTAGACCTCCAAATATTGGTGATGGTCTTGACGATCAAACTAGCATTTATCTGACCTTATTCAATACCATTTTAGAAAATACTAACATCTTTTCTAAACTCCACTGTTCTTGGGAAGTCATTTCCGAGGATATTAGAATACATGAACAGTGGTAATCCTGAAAAAGGAAACCCATAAATCAAACTCCTCTTTGAAACATTTTGCACATGTCCTGTAACGTCCCCAACCACCCAGGTCAGGACACAATACAGGAGAGAACTCTTTCATTCTCTCTGCGGAACATACTGTAACATACCCAACATCCAACTGGTCTATGCCACATAAATTTTTTGAATTGCATGCAATTAAAACATATACACACGCAAAACTCTTGCGGAAGATTTATATGTAAAATATAAACAAAAAAATGCATTCCGTAAATGCACCGATTCACACCGAAATAACGGTAAACATATACATGCATCATATATAGGAAATACCCATAATATAAACATAGTTATAAACCACACATAAGATAAACCCATAAAATAAACACGTAAATGACAATGCAACATGTAAGTTTATCACACAATTGACACTTATCTTAGTAATAATATCACCAACTACGTGTAGACCTTCCACAAACCTCCCAGCCTTAGACCACACTGCTCATCACTCTCAACAGTGGGTCAACCCCGAGATAGGACTAAAATCCACCCGAGTAAAGGGTTTCCTAACCAGACTAATGGTTCATAGACAACAGGAAAGACTCCATCATGAGTGCTCACTCAACTAACAGCCTACAGTCCCCCATTCCCCACATGCCTGTCCCACCCCAGGAAGTGTGGCCCTTCTCTACTCAATAGTCCTTCGGCTGCCCCACTCCCTTTTCGGGCTTCAACAATAGGTCGAACAAGAAGTCTCCGAGCCCTGTAGCTGTAGTTTAGCACCTTCATGAAGTCAATTCCCAACAATTCTCTCAACTAGAGAGAAATTTCTCACGGGCCTGACAACCCGCCTCTTCAATATCCCACGGGCCTGACAACCCACTTCTCCAGTCCAACTCCTTAGCTAACCAACTACACAAACATGTATGGATATCGATATGAGTTCAGGTACAATGACAAGAAATATGGAGGATAGCTGACTCAGTGAGTGAATGATCATCGAACAATGGCTAAATGATGGAAAAGATGTGAAAATGAACTAAGTCCCAACAATATGTATGCATGTCCCCAACTTGACACTTGTCATGTTGGGAGCTACTTTGGCCCACTTGTCCCCCACTTTAGAACTTAGGATAAAATAATTATCCATACTTTATGATTTAAGAAATATTAATATAATATTCCTTTTTGGCTTAAGCTCCCTAGCTTAGCACTTTTCCTTAACTTTTAGGCCCCTCCCTTTCCCTAACCAGTGGAGTTTAGTCCCCCATACTCTTTTATCATGGTTGGTCTGCGCGCAACGATGTATTTTATATTAATGATGAGACATATATAAAAAAATAGGTGCACTGGCCTTTAACATCTAGGTTCTCCGACCTAATCCAAACATAAGCACCCTAGCTTATAATAACTGGCTCACCAGCCTATAAAACAAAACATATACACAAAGGCTCCCTAGCCTCAATATTGCGTGCACTCAAGTTGTTGCACGTGGTATCTAAGAATGTGCACACTTTATCATTTTACTATGCAGTACAAGCGCACACTATGCCATGAAATGTGCATGCAAAATGATATCAACCAGCTCACCAACTTAAGTACATTTTCATTTACATTACAATTTTTTTTGGCCTAGGGATATTACAATCCCCTCCCCTTATTTATGCACTGTCCTCAGTGCATCATGCACCCATATACAACAAAATTTCAAAAATCCTAAAAAAGATGCGGGTATTCTGCCCGCATTGCATCCTCATGCTCCCAAGTAGCGTCCTCAGGACTGTACCAGGTCCATTGGACCTTTACAATCCCTATGGATCGATTCCAGAGTTGTTTGATTTTCCGGTCCAAAATGCGTACCAGATGCACTTGGAAAGCGCCTTCTTGATCCACCTGAATCACATTCCAATCAATTGCATGATTAGCATCATGTATATATTTCTTTAGAAATGATACATGGAATACATTATGAACAGACATAGATGCAGGCAATGCAATCATATAATCTACTGGACCAATCCTCTCTAGGATTTCAAACGACCCACAATAGCGAGTTGTCAACTTTGAACAATTTCTCAACTTCAGGGAACTTCTGTTGGCCTTCACTTTCAAGAATACATGGTCTCCCACTTTAAATTCCCTGTGAGTTCTGCCCTTATCAGCATAACATTTATGCCTGTCTTGGGTGAGCTTTAAATTTTGTTTTATTTTCAATATTTTCTCCTCCATTTCCCTCAGCAAATCTGGCCCAACCACTGCTCTATCTGCTGGGTTATCCCAGCTTACCAGTGTGTTGCACTTTCTGCCATAAAGTGCCTCAAATGGGATCATTTTTAAAGATGTTTGGTACCCATTATTATAAGAAAATTCTACCAAGTGTAGGTAGTCTTCCCATTTTGATGGTTTATCCATCACATACATCCTCAACATGTCCTCAATCACTTAATTCACCCTCTCTGTTTGTCCATCTGATTCTAGATGATAAGCTGTAAAAAAATTCAAATTTGTTCCAAATCCATTAAATAATCCTTTCCAAAATTTTGAGGTAAATTTTCGATCTTTTTCAGACATAATTGTCTTGGGTATGCCATGTAATCGAGCAATTTCCTTCATATAAACATCATCAATGTTGGCTGCCTTATGAGTGAGCTTAACTAGAATAAAATGGGCAGCTTTAGTAAGCTTATCCACCACTACCATGATAGAATCATGTTGCTTGTTTGTTCTGGGAAGTTTGATGATAAAATCCATTGTTACAACTTCCCATTTCCACTCAGGAATAGGTAATGGCTGTAGCAATCCATCTGGGTGTCTATGCTCAGCCTTTACCTTTTGACATTCCAAACATTTGGCAATAAAATCTGCAACTTCTTTCTTCATGCCTGGCCAATAATATTGGCTCTTGACAATTGCAATAGTTTTCTGATAACCTGGGTGCCCAGCACAGGGTACATTATGCATTTCTCTCAATATCATATTTTTCAACTCCAGGGAATTTGGCACATAAATTCTTCCCATGAACATGATAATTTCATCCTTATCTGGCTTGTATTCTTCAATTTTCTGCTGCAAATTACCTTGCTGTAATTTTGCTACTAATTCCTTGTATTGCAAATCTAAATTTGCAGCCTCCAAAATTTTCTCTTTCAAATCTGATTGGTACATGATAATGGTTGTAGAATGCATTTCATGCACTCTTATGCTAAGTGCATCATCCACTTTGTTCTCTTTCCCCTTGATATGATTTATATCAAAGTCATATTCACTTAGAAATTCTAACCATCTGCTTTGCCTAGCATTTAGAGTTGGCTGATCAAATAAATATTTCAGACCATGATGGTCTGTTCTTAGCTCAAACCTTTTCCCCATGAGGTAGTGTTTCCATTTCCTCAAGGCATGCACTATGGATGCCAACTCCAAATCATGAGTAGCATGGTGTCTTTCATTCTTTTTCAACTTCCTTGATTCATACCATATAACAAACCCATTTTGAGTGAGGACTCCACCAAGTCCTTCTTTGCATGCATCTATGCATACGGTGAAGTCTTCATTTGGGTTTGAAATCCTTAGTATTGGAGCACTTGTTAATAATTGTTTCAAGTGTTGGAAACTACTTTCACAATCCAATGTCCATTGAAACTTCACACCCTTTCTTTGCAAGCAAGTGATTGGGTGTGAAATCTTTGAAAATCCTTCAATGAATCTCCTATAGTAGCCTACAATACCCATGAATGATCTCACCTATGTCACATTCTTTGTTGATGAACATTCTCTAATGGCTTCTATCTTCTCAGGATCCACTGCTATCCCATCCTTTGAAATGATATGTCCCAAATAATGAATTTGATTTTGATAAAATGAGCACTTTCTCAATTTGGCATACAACCGATGCTCCCTTAATACTTGCAACACCATCCTCAAATGATGTTCATGCTCTTCCTCTGACTTAGAATATATAAGAATGGCATCCAAAAAGACAATGACAAACTTCTCTAAATATTCTCGAAAAACACCATTCATTAAGCACATGAAAACAAATGGTGCATTTGACAACCCAAATGGAACCACTGTGAACTCATAATGACCATACCTTGTCCTAAAGGCAGTCTTGTTGATATCTTCCTCTTTAATCCTTACTTGATGGTATTCTGACCTGAGATCTATCTTTGAAAACATCTTTGCATCCTTCAATTGATCAAAAAGATCATCAATCCTTGGTAGAGGATACTTGTTCTTAATAGTCACTTTATTCAACTGTCTGAAATCAATGCACAATCTTAATGTCCCATCTTTCTTCTTCATGAACAAGACTGGGGCACCCCAAGGTGACACACTTCGCCGTATATACCCCTTCTGCAGAAGTTATTCAAGATGCATTTGCAACTTCTTCAACTCTTGTGTACTCATTCTGTAAGAAGTATTTGACATTGGAGCTGCTCCAGGCATTAAATTTATAGAGAAATCAATATCTCTCTTTGGGGGTAGTCCTGGTACCTCCTTGAACATATCTTCAAAATATTCTAGGACTGCATAATCTTCCAAATTTTGCACCTTATCCTTAGAAGTCTCTTCCATATGTGCTGCAAATATTTGATAGCCTTTCCTGTAACATTTCTTTAGCTACAATGCTGAATATTCTATGATGGTTACTACCCTGGGAATTCCTTACACTTTCCTTAGGCTCCCTTCCTCATCCAAGCAAGTAAATTCCTTGTTATGACAGTCTAGGATAGCATGATGTTGGTCCAACCAATCCATTCCAATTAAACAATGATAGGAACCTAAAGGAAAGATGTTCAAATATGCCCTAGTGTTCAGTCGATTCATGTCCATAAGACATGACTTAACCATCTCATTAACTTTTCTTTTGGCTACGGTAGCTAGTTGCACCAGCCAATATTTTCCATGTTTACTTCTTGGCAAATGCAAACTTTCCACCATCTTAGGATTTATATAACTATGACTAGCTCCTGAATCAATTAAAATAGAAATGGTTTGGTTGTTTATCATACCTTCCACTTCAATCATATGTGACTGATACTCTGCTTGTTTGTTGTCCAGGGCTGCATAGATCCTTGGTACATTTCTGTCCATGTCCTCCACTGTTTCAGCTTGCTGTACATTGTGAACAATCCTCATGTTTTCACCTATGTGGGGACAATCTTTGAACATATGATCTCCTTTACAACCCCAACATTGAATAGGTGGTTGCCTTGGCCTTTGACCCCATGTCTTAATCGTTTCGTGTTCTCTAGAAGTTGGTTGTCCCTATAGATTATTTCTAAAGAATGGTGTCTTAGTTCCCTTCTTCCTCTGATCCATCTTGAACTTCCTTTTATCTTCCCAAGATTTTTGGAAAGTTGGCCTTGATTTTTGCTGATCATATAGGCATTTAACTCGCCTTATGGTCTCCTCCAATGTCTTTGGATCACCATAATGTATTTTGTCACTGATGAATGATGGCAATCCACTCAAATACCTTTGAATTTTAACTGTCTCATCCTTGATGAAAGAGACATACTTCAACAGTTCTAAAAACCTTGTTTCATATTTATATATGGTCATACTCCCAATCTTGAGTTCAAAGAACTCTTTCATTTTCTTGTCATAATATCTTTTAGTCAAGTATTTCTTCTCAAAATACTTCTTGAATTCCCTCCAAGTAACACTTTTATCTTTAATGTGTTGCACCTGCACAAGCTGATCCCACCACATGGATTCCTTTCCCTTGAGGTTATAGATAACAATTCTACCTTTTGCATGAGAATAATAATTATGCAATTGAAAATACTTTCTCATTCCTAGCAACCATATCTATGCATCTTCATCCTTCTTGTGCTTGCCATCAAATGTAGGAGGCTTGATTTTGTTCATTTCTCCTCGTAGCTCATCCACTCCAGACCCCTTATGCTTTCTAACAGGGGATGGACTTGAGATGATATCTGATCTCTTATTGGAATTCCTCGGGGAGTGGTGGTGATGTCTGCTAACACTCCTTGCTCTTCTTTTCTCATCAGGAGACCCGTGACTTCCTGATTTGCATGAGCCACTCTCCTTATCTGATTTCTTTTCTATTATGTTCAAGCTTTGCATTAACTTCATGTTGAAGTCATCTTGCTTCTCCTTGGCTCTCATAAGTTTTTCATTATCATCTTTATGGATTTGAACATCTTTCTGCAAATTCTTAATGGTCTCTACCATGTTCATGTTTTCATCCCTTCCTTCTCCATGTCCATTGGAGTTTGTTCCTTCAATGCCCATATGGACATCCATCCCTCTAATATCATCCTCCTGAATGTAAGTCCCCTTGTGTCTATTCCATTACTCCATAATCTATGCTGATCTTGAACTGATCTAGTTGTTGTTAACTTTGCAAAATGTGCAGCCAACAAAACTTTGTCAGGCCAACTGACTCAACAATTTCATGAAAAATATGAACCATTCTGGTTCAATAATATATCAGAATTATTTCTTATGATTTCCTAGAAAATTGAATGCCCAGATCAATTTTCTGGGTGGATAAATATATTCCACTAACCAACACCTTTCCAATGTCTTCTCCCATGCTCAATTCCGAGTCTTGAGCACAAAGTTATGGCTCTTCGAAGTTAGATGGGTCTTAAAATTTACCCTCCACTGTTTGTGCTGTAACTTTCTCATAAAAGCTTTGTTTAACGAACGACTTACACCATTAGAAAGATCTCTCTGAGCTATTTTATTTGAGATATAGAGGTAGAGTGTGCCTTGGCACACTTTTTTCTCATGGTTTTTGAGTAGCTAAAATGCTGTTAAGGCCCTAAAAAATGCACTGCAAAATGATGACGTTCAAATGATATAAAATGTCACAGAAAATCGTTGGTTTTCTGTTGTTTTCATCCACAAAACGACTTTGTGCGCACAATTTTCAACCTATACACCCATATTTATCATGCGTAGCAACACCACAAGGTAAATCGTGCTCCATGCACCTTTAACCACTATGCATCTCTTCTTTTTCACGCCAATAACTGGCGCACACTACTTTTGTGTTGTGCGTCAATATCCATCGCGCGTAGTTTTGGTTCTTGCATTATTACCTGTTGCGCACAGTTTTTGTATCACACGTTGATATTCCATGCACATTTCACTATATGTGCTACACCATGCCAAATTTTAGTACGACCCCACCCCACACCAATACTCTGCGCACCATTAACAAAATTGTCGCGCGACAAAATATACCCACATTGTGCGCACACCAACCAAACTCATCTGTGCTCTGCTAATACTGCACACACCACGTGTGACATCATCATGTGTGTGCACACCACGCAATGCTAAATTTAGCGTGCACACCCACAGACCAACATTTTTCCGCGTGGTGCCGAAATTTAGTGCGTGCTCCTACACACCAACATTTTTCTATGTGGTGCCAAAATTTAGCGTGTGCACCAGTATGCCACTATTTTTTCGTGCAGTGCCAAAATTTATCGCGTGCACCAGAACGCCAACATTTTTCCGTGCGACACCCAATTTTTACATATCATAATCCTTTTATTGCGCATCCTGCATTTTTAGTGAGCCCACCTGCGCACATTCATTTTTATGCGCAACAATTCCTCATGAATTCCACTACAGATTTTGGGGCTTTTGCTTAACTTTTTCCCTATTTCTTCCATAGACATTCTGCAACTATGAATTTTACTCAATTTCACCCTGATAACACCAATTCAACCTTTGTAACAACAAGTCGTTGCGGTTTGACATTTCTAGAATGAATTTTTCCCAAACTCAATTCACGAATTGAGAATTTTAATTACTAAATTCGCTCCATCTGTCATGACTTCACTGTAAATTCAAATTCGACCCATTCTAGGTCTGAATTTTTCTACAACAGATATTAAATCAGCAATATCTCACCACTTGGCCAAATTTCTCAATTTTCCCATGAATTTAACAACATAAATTGGTCTTTTTCCCAACTCCACACAATTTCTGTTACTTTTTACCATGGATGCTCTGCAACTCAAAATTTGGCCACTTCGAAATAAATCCTCTGTGTAATTTCACTTCAACTCAAACTTGCTCAGCGCATCCAGGCTCAGTGTTGAAAACTGAAGCTTTGATACCATGTTGTAACGTCCCCGACCACCCAGGTCGGGCCACGATACATGAGAGAACGACTTCGTTCTCTTTGTGAAACATACTGTAACATACCCAACATCCAACTGGGCTATGCCACATAAATTTTTTGAACTGCATGCAATTAAAACATATACACACACATAAAGCTTGCAGAAGCTTTATATATAAAACGTAAAGGGACAAATACGTTCTGTAAATGCACTGATTCACACCGAAATAACGGTAAACATATACATGCAACATATATAGGAAATACCCATAATATAAACATAGTTATAAATCACACATAAGATAAACCCATAAAATAAACACGTAAATGACAATGCAACATGTAATTTTATCACACAATTGACACTTATCTTAGTAAGAGTATCACCAAATGCGTGCAGACCTTCCACGAACCTCCCAACCTTAGACCACACTGCTCATCACTCTCAACATTGGGTCACCCCCAAGTTGGGACTAAACTCCACCCGGGTAAAGGGATTCCTAACCATGCTAATGGTTCATAGACAACATGAAAGACTCTGTCACAGGTGCTCACTCAACTAACAACCTACAATCCCTCATTCCCCACATGCATGTCCCACCCTAGGAAGTGTGCCCCTTCTCTACTCAACAGTCCTTCGGCTGCCCCACTCCCTTTCCGGGCTTCAGCAACAGGTCGGACAGGAAGTCTTCGAGCACTGTAGCTATAGTTTAGCACCTTCAGGAAGTCAATTCCCAAAAATTATCTCAACTAGAGAGAAATTTATCACGGGCCTGACAACTCGCCTCTTTAATATCCCACGGTCCTGAAAACTTGCTTCTCTAGTCCAGCTCCTCAGCTGACCAACTACACAAACATGTATGACTATCGATACCAGTTCAGGTACATTGACAGGAAATATGGAGGATAGCTGACTCAGTGAGTGAATGATCATCGAACAATGGATGAATGATGGAAAGAATGACGGAAAATATGGGAAAATGAACTAAGTCTCAACAATATGTATGCATGTCCCCAACTTGACACTTGTCATGTTGGGAGCTACTTTGGCCCACTTGTCCCCAACTTTAGAACTTAGGATAAAATAATTATCCATAGTTTATGATTTAAAAAATATTAATATAATATTCCTTTTCCGCTTAGGCTCCCTAGCTTAGCCCTTTTCCTCAAATTTTAGGCCCCTCCCTTTCCCTAACCAGTGGAGTTTAGTCCCCCATACTCTTTTATCATGGTCAGTCTGTGTGCAACGATGTATTTTATATTAATGATGAGACATATATAAAAAAATAGGCGCACTGGTCTTTAACATCTAGGCTCTCTGACCTAATCCAAACATAAGCACCCTAGATTATAATAACTGGCTCATTAACCTATAAAACACAACATATACACAAAGGCTCCTTAGCGTCAATATCGCACACACTCAAGTTGTTGCGCGTGGTATCCAAGAATGTGAACACTTCATCATTTTACTGCGTAGTACAAGCGTGCACTATGCCATGAAATGTGCATACAAAATGATATCAAACAACTCACCAACTTAAGTACATTTTCATTTACATTACAATTGGGTTCGGCCTAGGGATATTACATGTCCTCTAGCTCTTGTATCTCTCTCTCGAAGAGGGTTTTCACCTAAGAATCTTCCTATATCTAAAATAGTAAGGAGAAAAGTTGTCATATAAATCCAACAAACTCCTCTTCATTGGACCTTATCTAATTCACCTAGTTCCACTCTACTTGTAATTTGCTTCACTTTAAATATGACATATTCTCATGGCGGTAGTGGTACCAGAGGTTCCTCTTCTTCACAGCCTTAAGATTCATCTGTAATCAGAATTATTTATAGCCATCAAATTCCAATTCAATCTACAAGTTATATGACAAAAGTCATTAAGAAGTATGGCTTATTTCAATTCAAAGAAAATGATACCACCAATCTGTGGCATGTATCTTCTCCCTTGAATCTTATGCCAGATTCCCAACCCCTTCCAAAGTTTAAGGATCATTTGCCTAAGTTTTCAGGAAATGGCACTATTCCTACAAAGGAACACTTAGTGGCCTTTTCTAACACATGCCATAATATAGGGGCAAATGAAAATGATACTTTCATATGATTTGTTCAAAAACACATGTATTCCAACAGAGGACGAACACCTTCAGTAACCACTTAGACAACTAGATAAAATATCAACACACCAATGTTTTGACGTGGTAAAACCCCTACGGGGAAACATCCACGACCCAAACCTGAAGATTTTCAGGTCCTATCAAGCTTGCCAACTAGGTATGTCTTTGACCACAGATTGGCTCTAAGTTTCAACTGTTATGTAAATGTTTTGTTGCTATTTTAGGACAGCCAACAGTCCAAGAACTTCTTGCTGATTTGTTATGGTTGTACTTGCAATTTTAGGTGCTCTAGCAAGTAGTTTTAGTAACCAGAAGTTAGCACATGCATACTAAAATAAATATAACACACCTAAAGATCTTTACAACTAAAAATAAGTAGATCTAAAATGCTAACACACATAATTTTGTACACAGGTATTTTTGGTCAACATGACCCTGGATAAACCCCCCCCCGGGGAAACCCAGTTTGGGATATATGTCTATATATGAGGAAAGCATATGGTGGAATACAACAAGTACAGAATATAGATGAACCTGAAACAATAGAAACTTGATCCAAGCTGAAATACAAGTCCAAAAGAACCAGGTGCACCCCCCATACAAGCTCTCAAATCCATTGAAACTGCTCCAGAAGAAAACTGCGAGCTCATAATAGAAAACCCCTCCATAGGAATGAAGCTCTGCTAGATGGACTCCCTCTGCAAATGTTCTCACTGTAATCTAATGGGTAGAAGTACTCCCCACTACTGATGCACCCTCCTCAAAAAGTGCGCCCTCCACAGTAATGAAACCTCCTCAGTAAGTAAACCATGCTATATGTTGAATGCCTCCCTCCATGAAAGCATGCACCCAAGCTCTAGCAACCTCATGCAAAAAACATCATCTCAAAGCTCCCTCTCTTCCTCTCCAAGTGAGCAAATGAAGTTATGAACTCTCCTTCACCCTTTGTGCCCTCCTTGAACCTCCATAAGGAAACCTAAGAATTTGATGGCTGAGATCATCCCATCTCCCATCTAATCAAAAGTTGAGATCACTCAAAAATGATCTCACTCAATAAACCACTTTGGGTTAAATTCCCTAAGTTCACTTTATGTCTCTAATTCAACCACAAAGTGAATTAATAGTCATTTTAGGCATAAATGACAAAATTTCACTTTTGACTTAAAAATCCTAAGTCAAAGTGAAATTAGACATAAAGTACAAGGCACAAAGTGTATAGTACATACCACATGTGTCTAGGAGAGTAGAAGCACATGGGGAACACCTCCCAAGGTAAAAAACTCAACACTCCCTCTTACCGAGGAAGGTGTTCCTCACCAAGCTCATCTTGTCTCTGAAGTAGACATGTTTTCCCCTTGGCAGGACCTTGGTGAGTATATTTGCAACCTGGTCATCTGTCGATACATACTACAACTGAATTTCCCCTCTCTGAACCCAATCACAAATGAAGTGGTACCTGATCTCAATATGCTTCGACTGGTCATGAAACATTGGATTCTCATAGAGTTTTATGCAACTCTGATTATCACAGTGAGTGATTGTTGGTGGCATATCCTGCACAAACAAACCAACCAACATATTACGAAGTCAAATGGCCTCACAATTGTCCTGGTTGGCCGTCATATACTCTACCTCGGTCGAACTCAAAGGAACTGAATTCTACTTCCAGATGAACCATGAAACAAGTCCTGACCCCAAACTAAAGAAACACCCTGAGGTGGTTTTTCTGTCAGCAACACATCCATATATTGATTTTTCTGATGCAATAGTTTATAGGCAGTTGATTGGTTCGCTCATGTATCTGGTTAACACCAGACCATATATTTGTTTTTTTGTGAACAATCTCAGTAAATACATGGTTGAGTCGAGGAGTGTTCACATGGTTGGGGAAAAACACATTTTGAGGTACATTGCTGGGACAACTGACTATGGCCTAGATTATGTCAGAGGAGATGGAGTCAGTTTGGTTGGCTACATAGACTCAAACTGGGTATGATGTGCTGCTAACAGAAAAAGCACCTCAGGGTGTTGCTTTGGTTTGGGGTTAGGACTTGTTTCCTGGTTCAGCCGGAAGCATAAGTAATTTGATTTGAGTTCGGCCAAGGTAGAGTATATGGTGGCTAGTTAGGCCAGTTGCGAGGCCATTTGGATTTGTAAGATGATGGTTGGTTTTTTTGTTCAGGAGATGCCATCGACAATCATTCACTGTGATAATCAGAGTTGCATAAAACTCTCTGAGAATCTAGTGTTTCATGACCAGTCGAAGCATATTGGGATCAGGTACCACTTTATTCGTGATTGGGTTCAGAGAGGGGAATTTCAGTTTCAATATGTATCAACAGATGACCAGGTTGAAAACATACTCACCAAGGCCCTGCCAAGGGGAAAACATGTCTACTTCAGAGACAAGATGGGCCTGGTGAGGAACACCTTCCTCGGTAAGTGGGAGTGTTGAGTTTTGTACCTTGGGAAGTGTTCCCCATGTGATTTTTTTCTCCTAGACATATGTGGGATGTACTATACATTTTGTGCCTTGTACTTTATGTCTAATTTCACTTTGACTTAGGAGTTTTAAGTCAAAAGTGAAATTTTGTCATTTATGCCTAAAATGACTATTAATTCACTTTGTGGGTGAATTAGAGACATAAAGTGAACTTAGGGAATTTAACCCAAAGTGGGTTATTGAGTGAGATTATTTTTGAGTGATCTCAACCTTTGTTTAGATTGGAGATGGGATGATCTCAGCCATCGAATTCTTAGGTTTCCTTATGGAGGTTCAAGGAGGGCGCAAAGGGTGAAGGAGAGTTCATAACTTCATTTGCTCACTTGGAGAGGAAGAGAGGGAGATTTGAGATGAGGTTTTTTGCATTAGGTTGCTAGAGCTTGGGTGCATGCTTTCATGGAGGGATGCATTCAACATCTAGCTCTAGCAACCTCATGCAAAAAACCTCATCTCAAATTGCGTTTTCAGCCTCTTCATGCATTGGTAATGAGCAACGACAACAAAAAAAAAAGTTGTGAGTTATGGCATCGTAGGATGGCCCGCCTATATCATGGAGATCTCAGAGGATGAAGGGAGGTTGTGATTGGAGTGCCACAAATCAATATAGAGCATCAATATGTTTGCAGAGGGTGTGCACTTGGTAATTTTACCAAGGCCTCATTCCCCAGCAGTGACACCAGGTCAGCTGGTATACTGGATTTAGTACACACGAACGTGTGTGGGCCCATGAATCAAAGGTCCTTGAGTGGTTGTGATAATAATCTCACATTCATTGATGACTACTCATGGAAGACTTGGATCTATTTCTTGAATGCCAAGAGTGAGGTCTTCACACAGTTCCAAGAGTTCAGAGCTCTTGTGGCTAACCAATCGGAAAAGAGGATCAAAGTCTTGCGGTTGGATAACAAGGGAGAGTATTACTTGAGACAATTTGTATACTTTTGTGCCCATAATGGCATTAGAAGATAGATGACCGTACCCTACAACCCCCAGTAGAATGGGGTTGCCGAGAGGAAGAACCGGGTCATTACCGGTGCAGTGAGATCCATGCTACATGATCAGAGTTTTCCTTTGTACTTATGGGTAGAGGCATGTGCTACTATAGTTTACCTGCAGAACATGATCCCCCATAGGATATTGGGGAAGATGAATCCTGAGGAGGCCTTCACTAGTAGGAGGCCTGATGTTGAGCACATCAGGATCTTTGGGTGCTTGACCTTTTCTCATGTCCCCTTGGAGAGGAGGAAAAAGCTAGACCCCATATACCAATAGGGGATTCTAGTTGGATACTCAGAGGTGCATGAAGCCTATCGCACCTACATTCTACCACTTAGGAGAGTGGTGGTGAGCAGAGATGTCAGATTTGAGGAGGATAGGGATTTTTAGAGATCTCTTGAGTCGAGAGTCAGAGTTGAGGATGATGCAGAGGCACCGATTGCAGTCTCAGGCACAACCTCAGGTCTCAAGTACACCAGTATCAGGGGTGACAAGGTCACCATGCACAACTTCAGGGTCATAGTCAGAGCATGTTCAATCAAATGGGGTACAGACTTCAGATGGGACATAGACTTTAGGATCTCAGAGTGTTGAGACGAGTCCTGAGGCAGTCAATCTTGGGCCTAGTGACCTTACTTCTCCATTTCCACTTCAGGGAAGAGGATACCTAGATGGTTTTAGGAGACCCTGAAGGAGGCCAGAGAGAATGTAGGGGAGCCCAAGATCGAGATCAGAGAGGGGAGACCTCCAGTTAGATTGGGATAATATTTGGCACTAGTGACGAGTATCAAGGATACATAGCCACAAACATTTGAGCAGGAAGTGGACCAACAGGTCTGGAGAGAGGCCATGGTAGAGGAGTGTGACTCCATTGTGCGCAATGATGTATGGGATGTGGCTCTGAGGGCATTGGGGAAGTCAGTTGTGACTTCGAGGTGGTTGTACAAGATCGATATTGTTGCAGATGGCATCATTGAAAAACAAAAGGCCCATTTTGTGGCACGAGGTTTCTCTCAGATTGACATATTCGATTATGACGAGACATTCACACCATTTGCGAGATACACCTCCATTAGGAGTATCATTGCCATAGTAGAATATATGGGTTGGAGCATTCACCAAATGGATGTGAAGAACGCATTTATGAATGGATTTATTGATGAGGATGTGTACATAGAGAAACCACAGGGGTTTGAGGTGAGTGACAGAGAGACTGGCATGTGTCTTTTGAGAAAGGCACTTTATGGACTAAAGCAAGCTCCCCGAGCTTGGTATTCACGCATAGACACTGACTTGCTTCAGATGGGCTTCGAGAAGAGCGATGTTGATCCTAACCTCTATTTCATCATTAGAGGTGAGGACACGCTTATTCTCATATTATATGTGGATGATTTGTTCATCACTGTAGCCGAGGATCTCATGGCTGAGTGCAAGCTAGGACCTCCATCAGAGTTTGAGATGAGTGATATTGGATTGATGCACTACTTTCTAGGTATGGAGGTATGGTAGGAGGAGGGTCAGATATTTTTCGAGCAGGGGAAGTATGCAGGAGATATTTTGAGCAGGTTTCAGATGGAGGACTGTAGACCCATGTCTACATCTATGATTACCAACTAGAAGAAGCTCAGTGCTTCAGATAGCCAGTTGGTAGATGCCACACTTTACAGGAAGTTGATCGGTTCGCTCATGTATCTGGTTAACACTAGACCATATATTTTTTTTGCCGTGAACACTCTCAGTCAGTACATGGTTGAGTTGAGGAGTGTTCACATGGTTGGGGAAAAAAAAATTTTGAGGTACAGTGCTGGGACAATTGACTATGGCATAGACTATGTTAGAGGAGATGGAGTTAGTTTGGTTGGCTACACAGACTCAGACTGGGTATGATGTGTTGCTGACAGAAAAAACACCTCAGGGTGCTGCTTTGGTTTGGGTTCAGGACTTGTTTCCTGGTTCATCCGAAAGCAGAAGTCCATTTCTTTGAGTTCGAGTGAGGTAGAGTATATGGTGGCTAGTTAGGCTAGTTGCGAGGCCATTTGGATTCATAAGATGCTGGTTGTTTGTTTGGTCAGGAGATGCCACCGAAAATCATTCACTGTGATAATCAAAGTTCCATAAAACTCTCTGAGAATCTAGTGTTTCATGAGTTGTCAAAGCATATTGAGATCATGTACCACTTCTTTCATGATTAAGTTCATAGAGGGGAAATTCAATTGTAGTGTGTATCGATAGACGACTAGGTTGCAAATATACTCACCAAGGCCCTGCCAAGGATCAAACATGTCTACTTCAGAGACAAGATGGGCTTGGTGAGGAACACCTTCCAAGGTACAAAACTCAATAAAATCAACGCGACCACTTGGAGCAGTTTATTAATGCAAAGGAAAAATATTACAAAGAGATTTTACAAGAGAGTTTCTCACAATCGATCATCGAAAAATGACCCTCCATGCTCTTTAAATAGAGATCATGGACCAATCAGGTGTTAAGACACAAATCAATAGTTGTTAATATCAAGGAGAATATGAACTGTCAGATCACTCTATGTCAGGAACATATCGTGACCATCGGATTTCCTAACCACAAATGCATACTAATTCATACTAAAGAAACACACTAATAAACACACTTTTACCTAATGAGACATTAGACGAAGTAGATCTTAACTAACTACTAAGTGTCTAAATATCCTAATATCCCCCCTTAAGAACAAATTGGGATAGGATTGAAGGATTTTCAATAGTGACACAATAGGAGAAGGAGGAATTAGAGCTTATCCCCCCTTGATGACAACTTCCTGAACTCCTAACATAGATCGAATTTTGGAAAACTTCTCTTCTATAAGAGACTTTATGAAAATGTCCGCAACTTGATCTTCTGTAGGGAAAACGAGCACTTCAATAACTTCATCATGAATGGGCTTTATGATGAAGTGCATGTGTAGCTCGATGTGTTTGTTTCATTTATGTTGAACTGGGTCTTTGGTGAGCTTGATGACACTTTGATTGTTGTACCAATGGCTGGTTGGATGTCGCAGATTGAATCCAAACTCTGAAAGGATTTGTCGAAGCCACAAGGCTTCTTGACTTGCATTTACCACTGCTTGGTACTTTTCTTTTGCTGAAGAAAGTGAAATAGCCTATTGTTTCTTATAGGCCCAAGTGATAGGTCCTAAACCAAGGTTGAAAACATAACCTGCAGTAGACTTCCGATCATCAGGGTCACCAACCCAATCTAAATTAGTGAAACAAACGAATAAAGGAGTCCCCTCTGAACTATATTGTATCCGAAATTGAAATGTACCACGAGCATAGCGAATTATCCTTTTAGATTCTTTCCAATGGATTTCATGGTGTGTTTGCATATACCGGGCAACAAGACCAACAACAAAGGAAATATTAGGACAGGTATGAGTCAAGTATAAGAGGCTACCAACTAACTAATGGTACAAGGTGGCATCAACTTCAGAAGAAGTACAGGTTGAAGTAAGCTTGACTCTAGACTGGAAGGGAGAAGGGGCTAGTTTACAATCTTCCATGTGAAAGTGACGAAGAAGTTCACAAGCATTCTTAGACTAGGAAAGAAAAATTCCTTCATTGGTTTACAAAACATAGAGGCCAAGAAAATAGTGCAAAAAACCTAAGTCTGTCATTTCAAATTTCTTCTTAAGGATGGCTTTCACATTGTTTAAAAGTTTTGAGTCACTACCAATAAGGATAAGGTCATCAACATAAAGGACAAGGATTATGAGATGGCTTCCTACTTTCTTGGTATAGACATTAGGATCAAAATGGAATATAAAGAATCTAGTTTCAATAAGAAAGTTGTCCATTTTGTCATACCAAGCTCGTGGAGGTTGCTTAAGACCATAAAGAGATTTCTTCAGGAGACAAACAAGGCTAGAGTCATTCTGGACATAGGCAGGAGGTTGTTCCATGTAGATTTCTTGTTGCAAAAAACCATGCAAGAAGGCAGATTTAAAATCCATCTGATGGACCTCCCATTTATGTGAGGTAGCAAGGGAAAGAACAAGGTGGATGGAATTCATTTTGGATACAGGGAAAAAGGTTTCATTATAGTCAATTCCTTCAACTTGGGAAAATCCTTTGGCAGCTAATCGAGCCTTGTGTCTTTCAACACTTCCATCTGATGCATACTTAGTTCTATAGACCCATTTACATATGACAAGTTATCTTCCCTTTGGAAGAGGTATAAGATCCCAAGTATCATTTTCCATTAAAGAACAATACTCGTCATTCATTGTTGTATCCCAATATGGATGACTTGAAGCTTCTGCAAATGTCTCTGGATCATGAGTCTTTGAAACTTGAGCCAAAAGAGAAGAGGATTGATGGAACTGTGAACGTTTCTGAAAATGATCTGAAGGATCACCGACAATATCATTAGTTGCTTCTCGTGTTGAACGAACCCATCTAGGAAGCGGTGGAGATGGTGTTGGTTCATGTTCAAACGACTCATCTAGAGGAAGGTGAGAAGGAAGAGGTGGATTTTCATCCTCACTGCCATCTTCTGAAGAAGAAACGAGAATAGGAACATAAGAAGGCACAAATGCCGAAGATGGCTCGCAGGTCGAAGAAGTCACAATCGTTGAATTAGGCTCGCATTCCAAGAGATTTTCATCAAATTTAACATCTCTTCTAAATTTCATTACAATGTGGTTGAATAAGTCTATAACCTTTGACATCTTCAGAATAACCAACAAATATACACTTCTCACTTTTAGGCTGCAATGCTTCCCTTTTGTCATCAGGAATGTGAGCTGATGTTATACTACCAAATACATCAAAGTTACTTACATTTGGTTTAATTTTAGTCCAAGATTCTTCCAGTGTTACATTTTTAAGAGCCTTTGTGGGAGTGCGATTTACTATGTAATTTGCAAACTTGATGGGTTCTACCCAATACTTTAGACTTATTCCCTTAGATTGGATCATACAATTAGCCATTTCTTTTAATTTGTGGTTCTTTCTCTCAGCAACACCATTTTGTTGTGGTGTATATGGAATAGTGTGTTGCATTTGGATTCCCTTTGTAGTGCAATAAATTGTAAAATTATTGTTCACATATTCACCTCCATTATTTTTTCTTAACCTTTGAATTTGATGTCCAGATTACTTTTCTACAAGGGCCTTGTAGGCCAAAAACTTCACTCTTAAGTTTTAATAAGTAAACCCAAGTATGTATGGAAAATTCATCAATGAAAGTTAAGAAATACTTGCACCCAGAAAAAGAAGGAGAAGAAAGTGGACCACACAAGTCAATGTGAACAAGTTGCAAATGGCTCGAGGCGTGACAAGAGGTACGTTTGTGAAAAATGTCCTGACGATGTTTGCCAAGAACAAAACCGACATAAACACCATCTCTACATGAAACAAGAGGAAGACCAGTTGTTGCAATGAAAAATATTTTAGATGACCAAACTGCTCATTCAAAATTTTGCTCAAGTCATCGCTACAAGCAACAAAAACTGATGGAAAAAATGATGACCCAAAGTTGTCAAACTTGTACATCCTGGTAATATCATCAACAATTCTAGTTGCAAGAACATGTTTAGGATCTTTTAGATCCTTGATTACAACTTGGTGAGGTGAAAAATCTACGATTTTACCTTCACTTGGATGAGTGATTTGATATATTGATAGAAGGTTACAAGAAAGACTTGGAACACATAATACATCATTGAAAAATTTACACGTCAAATTTACTCAACTGGATAAGTGTCGCATGTTCCTCTCAATTGTTGTAAGTGTCGCATCTTCCTTACAACTTTCGAAAGTGTCGCAAGTTGTTCATAAGTGTCACTAACGTTGTTCAAGCATACTGCCTTGACGACGACACTACAGAGGCACTTAAAACATCTCATACACTGGGTTTGGAGAAGGAGAACTGGTTAACTGAAGTCAAGGAACTCTCAACATCTGAAGAGAGCTTCTGATCAAAGGTTTTAGGGGTAAGCGCTCCCTTATATCAGCCTAGGAAGCGCTGGCGCTCCCCTATAAGGCTTCAGGGAGCGTTATAACGCTCCCTTGCCCCCTCTGAAGGAGCGCTACCCACATTTAGGGCACTGACGCTCCCCTCAAGCTTCTCAGGGAGCGCTACAGCGCTCTGATGCCCCTTTTGAAGGAGCGCTGCCTAATCTGAGGTAGTAGTTGGCCCGTTGAGGAGAATAAGGGGAGGATCTTTCAAGATTAGAAGGTAGTTGCACTCGAATTCTTGGTTTCATTAGGAGATCCCTGATCTAAGGAGGAGGTTCCCCAACTTGTTCTAAAGATAACTCAAGAGGTTAAGCTCCTCTTAACCTATATAAGCAAGCTCTATGATGATGGGAAGGGGGAAGAATTTCTAGCATGAAACCTATGATCTCATAGGAAACACATAGTCAGCCAAAGGAGAGTGATCAGTGAAGCTGCTGCTATCCAGGTTGTGGATCTTTCAGGCAAGGGTTAGACGAAGGGGACTTGACGAAGCTTTCGCATTCGCATCTACGATTGTAAGTACTTTTGTCGTTATTCTCATTAATATGACATGCTTGGCCTGTTTCTTTCTAGTTTGTGTCTAATGTTACATGAACTTATCATTGATAGATAGATCTGTTTTCAAGCTAATATCAATAGAGTAGGAAGTGGTCGCATCTTGTTTGTCTACAAGACTCAACGAGGAGCAAAGGATCGGAGCTCAACTCGGAGCGTGCAGGGACAAACGTCAATAAAGAGGTACTTCGGTTCTCCTTCCTTCTCATGTGTTAGTTTGTATAGATTTGAAAGGAAGTCAGTGTCCACGTTAAGCATTTTCTGTCTTAGAGTTAGGGTCAAGCTCTTTGAGGCAATCTACTTGTCCGCAGGGATATTTTCCTACAACAGAAACTGGCGACTCCACTGGGGAGATAGCCTCAAGTCAAAACTTTTTGTTTTGATTTCTCCTCATTGACCTAGTTCTACCCCTTGATTGTTTCAGACCTGGTTCACTCCTCTTTTGATTGGTTTCATGAGCTGATTGGCTCCCTCACCCATCATACTCAGCTTAATTATCGAAATTGAATTGCAATGTTTTGAATTTTTTGACAATTCTGGGAGTTTTTGAACCTGGCGCCCCTGTCCCTGTGTTAACAGAACGTCATCGCTCCCTAATAGGCTTGCACAGAGCACTATAACGCTCCTTGCCTTTGGCAATAGAGTGCCAGCCCTCCTTTGGCCAGTAAACCTTCTAGAATTGTTTTTTCTGGGTTTTGCCTCTGTGTCTCTCCTGCTGGGTAACCCTGTGAGCCAATGCTTCTTCTCCTCCAGCCTTGACATCTGTCTTTTTGAAGAACGAACATCTTACTATTTGGATTTTGTAGCCTTCTTCACTATTGTTATTGAGTTTTTCTGTTGTTTGGAGTCCAAGACCCATGCATTGTCTTTCTCTCTGTTTAACTGAGTAAAAACCCTGGTGAAGGTCATCAAAGGCCTACAGATCTCTTTATCTTGATTTTAGTCAAGATAATTGTTCTTCAACTTTTTCTTTTTGGGTGTGAAGTTTGTTTTTTCTTTGATTGATTCTTTTCTTTCGCTTTTCGTTTTTGATTGCAACGAAAGGGTGTATTGTTTGTATGACTTTTGCTTGTGCTAGTTTGATTTTCATTTATCCAAGAAGGTAATTAGCAAGACGAGAATTGTGTTGAATTGATCATTATTCATATTCAAACGATAAAAAGCATCTTCATGATTGATTGTGCATGTTAGAGGGAATCTAAAAATTTTAGCATCACATCAGGATTTGATTGAAGAAAACTTGTTTGAGGACACTCCTTATTAGTGTTTGTTAGTGAAAAGAACTATCTCTCTCTCCCTTAGATAGATGTTCATCGAAAAGAAATGAATGCTTATCATTTTTGATGCATTTTTGGGACTGAGTCATAATTCCATTCATTTCACTTCCATCCACCCCTTTTTGAGTAAAGAACAGCTATAAAAATCAATGCTAATTAAAAATTATCTAGAAATTTTTCTTTTCTAGGGTCCTCCACCAACAGTAGATTAGGCTTAGTACTTTGGATTAGGCTATGAGCATAACTCTCCAAAGTTTACAAAAAAAACACTGGCATCCTGAGTTAGGGCGAGTCAAATCCAATTATCGTATAAGTCTGCCTGGGATCCCCCTCTCACACAGGGGTTATGCACGAGGTTGCATTCGGGTGAGCTATGGGGACTAACCCTCCGTGGTTTAACTGATTGTGGTGGACAGATCGTATTATGGGGATCGCTTCAAGGTAAATCCACAATTACTGCATGGAAGCCTTTTAGTTGATTTCGGGCTCAATACCCTACCCGTACATTCAGATCGGACTGTCGACTGTTCCCGCCCAGGGGCTGACTGCGAATTGGTAACCTTAGTGGCCATAAAATTTAGGGTCTTACACGAGGTGACGGTGATGGGAAGTCTCACTGTACCTGGAGCAGACATTGGTCAAACTCACTCGGTCTCCTTGGAGGGTAAATCCACAATTACTGTGTGGAAGATTGCACCAAGGCGTAAGTCCATTAAGCAGGTCGCCATTGTAACTGTAACACCCTATCCCCACCCCTTCTGGACTTGATCACGCGACGTTGGATTTCATCACCAACTAGTACGGTCATCAAAAGAAGGTCCTGTTTTCTTGGTTGTGATTCTTAGATTTATATTAGCGTATGTTGTTTCTTTTCGGTAGTTGGCCATAAATTTCTTTCGCCGACTCTTTTTTTCCAACATCGACCCTCCACGCCGTTCGCGGAGGCTACATGGAATTCCTCCAGAAAATATGGAAGGAAACACCCCTTTACCCCCTCATTCTACGGAACAATATCCTCAATAGAGAGAGGTTCAAAACACTACAACTCCCCAGGAAGAAGTTCCCACTCCTTTAGAGAATTTTCGGATTGTTTCAGAATCTCCAGAAGCTTACCGCATTCCGGAGGGGTATGAACGATGTATCCTCCACCTGAATTCCGCTGGCGAATTTGTCGTCGTCAATCCTTCTGACATTCCGACTGGGTCCCATCAAAACCCTTTAGCCAATGACCCCTTTTGGACCACAAACATTGTTCGAAGTCCACCATGCTTGGTGCGAGATCTTTATGGAACAGGGGAAGGTGTCGACGCACCTTTTTCCTACACCGTACCTCCAAATAATTTTACCGGTACCACCACCTTTACAGCCACACCACCCGTTGGTACGAACATACCGTCCATTGGTCCAAGGCCTACTCTCCCCTCCCAGACGGCCCATTCTACAATGGTCCCTCACATTCCGACTATTCCTACCGGTAATGCGGTGGTCAACCAAGCTGCGATTGGCACACCTATAACACCACAACCTACGCTTCCTTTTGGGTTCAGGGAACTGAATTCCTCCACTGCCACTACTATCCAAACCACTACTAATCAAGTTATGCCGAGAAGCTCCATACCTATCCAACAACCCGGAGGGACCGGTCTTGGTGGTCCTAATCCGCTCAGCGGTACCGGTGTCATTCACGTCTGGCTCTCAAATTCTGGGAACTCTACCTCAAGTCGGGGGCCACCCTCCCACCAGAGGACAAATTCCATTTGGAGGGCACCCTCATGCTGGGGGGCAGCCCCAATCTGGAGTCTACCAACAACCACATGGAAAAAATGCGTCTGTCGCACCTAATCCGTGGAACGTCCTTTTTCAAGGAAACCCACAGTTTTTGGCAGGACACAATTCTCAGACTCCGCAACAACCTCCTTATGGACAAGTTCCAAACCCAACCTACAACCCTCAAAACCCATCCGGTTATCCTCCGCTCACACATGCTTCTCAAAACACCTCAAATCTTGTGTACCTTGGTCAAAACCAACCTCATACAAGAGGGCCCACTAGTTACAATTATCCACATAACCCAATGATTGGCCCCACTGGTGTCCCCATGCCACACCAGGATTACCCACAGATTAACTGAAAACTACCTTTTCTAGCTATCCTGGATCTTCCAGACTTGTCTCGGTTAACGAATGATCCTATTTATCATTCTCTGGTTTGGCCAACTATCCCAACTATCCCAACTAAACTCCCTTCCGACATCCCAAAATTTGACGGAAAGTTTGGAGAAGACCCAAACAACCACGTGATGACTTTCCATTTGTGGTGCTCATCCAACTCCCTCATGGACGATTCTATTCGTTTGCGTCTTTTCCAACGAACACTTATGAGTTCCGTAGTGAAATGGTATATTGAATTACCACACACATCTTTTCACTATTTCAACTCCCTCACCATGTCCTTCCTCACACACTTCCAATTGCCCATTCGATACGAGATGGGTATCGAACTATTAACCTCCCTTCGTCAGACAACATCTGTACATATCTCCGATCATATTCATGAATGGAGATGACAACGAAGGCTAATCAAAGTGGTCATTCCCGACCAATTGTTAGCGGAATGGTTCACTAAATCATTGTTACCCCAGATCGCTCGTGATGTTGCCATGGGTGGTGTGGTCACCGAGGAAGAATCCATTGCCCGAGATTAGTATTTAGACTTAGTATATTCACAATCCGGTACTCTGTACGAGTTGATACCGAATGCTACCCGTGCCACTAACGATCCATCCAAACCATCGTCTGCTTTCCATGCAGATGGAGTTATTGGCTCCATCAAAACCCAATCTGCTACCCAGTCGGCTGGAACAATTCAACGACCTGCTTCGATGGCTGCTCCTAGCTCGACTGCACCCTCTTCCACCCCCCCTCAAACTCAGGTCTCTGAGGTGAATGCGGTCCAATCAACCCCTTCACAACAACTTGGGGGAAAGAAGAAAGAGAGAAACAAACCAAAGAAAAAAAATAACAACGAACAACCCAAAACCCAACCAAAAACCCCTGCTGCCGGAAAACAACCACAATGAAAACCGAAATTCCCATGTCTCATCTGTGGTGACGATCACTACACCCGAGACTGTCCACATCGCGATGAGGTGACCAAACTTTTCAAGGGAAATTCACAACCCGCTGTACTCACTCAGCCTTTTCCACAGCAGCAATCTTTGGTTGCCCAAACCCCCACGCCGGGGGGCAGTTCCAACCAACCCCATGATGAGGCCTCGACAAGTGCCCACATCTACATGTTTAACGAGGTTAATCTAACCACTCACTCTGTGACATACGACACGCCAGTTAAACCTGATAAGCCAAAGATTGTTAACGGTTCTCCACCAGACCCATTACCATCCTCTGTTAACCCACCAGATCCGTTACCATCCTCTGTTAACCCTCCATTTGTTAGCCCTCCATCCGGGCCACTTCAGATCGAAAAACCTTCTTTTTCTCCATCTTACACCCTCCTAAGAGCACCATCCGAAAATCTACTTTTAATCCTAATTCACAGGCTGCCCAAAATTACAACATTGTAGAAGATTTGGCCCAAGCCCCGTGTGCTATGTCCACCTTGGAAGTTCTACAACACTGTCCCAGCCAATGTAGAATGCTCTTAGCCGCTATCGATGCTTTTGATCCTGAGTCATCAAACAACCTCACGTTTAATCTGGATGATCATCAACCGGGACTCTCCCACCAACTAGCCTTCCAAATCGATGTTGTTGTGCACAATCAACAAATCCATCGAACTATCCTGGATGAGGGAGCCTCTACTTGTGTCATGTCCTTAGCTTGTTGGAAAGGCTTAAAATCATCTGCCCTTAACAAATCTGCTACAATGTTATGCACTTTTGATGGACGAGGTTTCCATCCTCATGGATTATTACAATCCTTAGCCGTTCAGTTGGGCGGAAAAACTGTTATAGTTGACATCGAGGTGGTCGATGCTCCCCTCGACTACAATCTATTACTCGGGAGAATTTGGTTTTACGCTATGACTGTCGTCGCCTCGTCGGTGTTTCAGTGTGTACAATTCCCCCATCAAGGAAAAATTGTTACCATCGATCAGCTTGATTTCTGCACACCTGACGCTCGCATCCCTGCTACCAACAACATTCCCTTTTTTGGAGACCACCCAGTTAAGTATGAAAGTGCTGGTGTTGGATTATTGAAAGATTCTAGCCTTATGGGTACTTTCCCTACACCACTTCCACCTACCACACATCATATTGCCGCCGTCAATATGATCTCGACTATGCCTTATCAATCCTTGGAATCATTTGACCCTTGGATTGTACCTAGTCCTTTGGAATTCGATGTGCTCAGTGACACTATGCCACTTAGCCCAGCCGAGGCCGCATACGTAGCTATTCAATCTGCCTCTCCCTCTCCCAACAAGTCACATTCGTTGGCACCCGATGCCTACTCGATGCCGTCATGGTTGGATTCCCTATCATCTGTCGTCAATTACATTTCCCACATTTTTCCTTCTGATGAATCGATTATGGAAATGCTCAGCATTGACGATTTGCCTTGGGATGAAAACCATCATCAATCCTCTTTTCTTCCGCCGTTGGAAGAAATTCAACAAGACATATGCTCTGTCTTCCCTCCCGATGTTTCCGACGCTCCGCAATCTCCCATCCTCACACAAGATGCTTTCTCTGAGGGGAACATGGGTAACATCTCTACTACGATCATTATTGACATCTCGATCAAAGAAGGTGTCGTGGAAAACATTCACCTTGGCGCTAATTGCACACCCGACGAAGTGGTGTCTTACACCGCTTTACTCAAGGAATTCTGTGATGTCTTCGCATGGAGCTATGAGGAAATGCCAGGGATTGTCCCTTCAATCGTCATACATGAAATCAAAACTTACCCTGACACGAAACCCGTTCGACAAAAACATCGCCCAGTTCATCCCAAGAAAATCGCAGCTATAAAGGCAGAAGTTGAAAAAAATCTCAAATCTGGCTTTATCTACCCCATCCCTTTAATCAAATGGGTATCCAACCTTGTTTCGATTGCCAAAAAACAAGGGACCATCCGTGTTTGTGTTGACTATCAAGATCTCAACAAAGCTTGTCCTAAGGACAATTACCCTACGCCCTTCATCGACCAAATCATCGACAATTATGCAGGGAGTGTAATCTTCTCTTTCATGGATGGATTTTCTGGGTATAACCAGATTGAAATCTTACCTGCTAATCAACATAAGACAACCTTTATCTGCCCATGGGGAACTTTCGCCTACCGAAAGATACCTTTTGGCCTTAAAAATGATGGTGCTACTTTCCAGTGGGCCATGTCGTACGCTTTCCACGACATCAAGCATATCGTGGAGCCTTACCTCTATGATTTACCCGCCCATTCATCCAATCGATCCGATCACATTGATCACTTACGGGCGATTTTTCTTCGATGTAGGTTCTATCGTATTCTCTTAAACCTACACAGTGCATTTTCGCTGTCGAATCCGGTCGACTCCTCGGCTTCATTGTCTCCAAAGATGGGATCAGGGTGGATCCCTTAAATATTAAGGCCATCCTAGCCTTACCCCCACCTACTAACTTAAACCAACTCCAAAGTTTGCAAGGAAAAGCAAACTTTCTTCACCATTTCATCTGCAACTATGCTGAGATTACTAAAGGATTTATGCGGTTACTGCAGAAAAACACCGCTTTCATCTGGGATGACACTGCCCAACGATCATTTGATGTTCTCAGCATGCCTTGACCCACGCTCCCTTATTACACCCTCCAGAGTATACAAAGGATTATATCCTTTACTTGGCCGCCTCTACTTCCACCATTGCGATGGTGTTAGTTCAGGAGGACCCTAACGACGAAGAACATGTGATTTATTATTTGAGCAAGAGTCTATCTGCACCAGAACTCAGATATTCACATGTCAAGAAACTAGCTATGGCATCCATCATCGTTGTCCAGAGGTTCCACCATTACATCTTATTACGCACCACCACGGTAATTGCAGACTCCAACCCCATGTACCATGTCTTGACACGTCAAGTGCTTGGGGGCAAATATTCAAAATGGATCGTTATTCTTAAAGAATTCGATCTTCAGTTTACAAAGGCTAAAACAAAAAAATCCCTGGTGTTTGCCGAGCTCATCTGTGCTCTACCTTGTGCCGATGAAGACATCGAAACTAGAGATTCCCTCCCCGATGAATCTCTCTTCCTCATCAACACCTCTGATCCCTAGTACAGAGACATTCTCCTCTACCTTCAAACCCAACGTTTTCATCCCAACATCTCTCACGAAGAGCATCGACGCATTCATCACCACTCTCGCCGATATCTTATCCTTGGTGACACCTTGTACCACCGTGGTATTGACACCATCCTTCGGCGCTGTCTGACTCACGAGGAGGCTGAATGTGTTTTGAACAATTTTCACCTTGGCACCTATGGCGGTCACCTCTCCAGGACGACCACAGCCCAAAAAATCTTACGTGCCGGCTACTTTTGGCCCTCCATCTTCAAAATTGCATCGAGGCCGTCAAAAAATGCCCACCCTGCCAACTCTTTAACAAGAAGGCACACACCCACCCTACTGTGCTACACCCCATCATCGCCATTGACCCCTTTTCTAAATGGGGCATCGATTTCATGCAGTGTAAGCCTACCTCAGTCGGGGGGCACGATTACATCATCGTCGCCGTCGACTACTTCACCAAATGGGCTAGGGCTATGCCTACCTTCCCGAACGATGGTCGTACTACAACTCTGTTCTTTTTCAACCATATAATAACTCATTTTGGAGTACCACATGCCATTGTCACTGATCATGGTGCACACTTCAAAAACCAAATGATGAGCGAGGTACATGTCAAATTGGGTTTTCACCATGAAAACTCATCCCCTTACTACCCTCAAGCGAACGGACAAGTTGAAGCTATCAACAAAGTCCTAAAAACCATGATCCAACGCATGGTGGGGGAAAACAAGACATCGTGGCATTTACAACTGTTCTCCTCTCTCTGGGCCTATCGCACTTCTGTGAAAACCTCAACTGGATTCACTCCTTTCCAGTTGGTCTATGGCATTGAAGTCGTCCTACCAATCGAGTGTGAGATTCCATCACTCAAATTGAAAGTAGAACTCCTTCCCCACACTTCTGCTGAAGAAGAACGATTCTTATATCTATCCAAGTTGGATGAAACACATTGCGATGCTGCTCTCGCCAATGAGGCACATCAGAAACGAATTAAGAGTCAATATGACAAATCCATCCACCCTCGAACTTTTGCAGAAGGAGACTTAGTCCTCGTTTACGACCAAGCTCACGACAAATTGGGGACGGGAAAGTTAGAACCTATGTGGCACGGTCCCTACATCGTGAAGCATGTTTTACACAAAGGTGCTTACGAACTCGTAGATCATGATGGAATTTCCCTGGGAGAGCCCCAAAACGGGCTTTACCTTAGAAAGTACTATGCCTATATCACCTAGCATCTGTACTTTGTACATTATTGTATTTTAGTTTGGTGTGTCTATTTCTTTCGCATGCTCAAGTCTTTACCTTTTCCACTCATGACTGTTCTTGTGTTTTCATGCGCAAATGACGTCTTCCTTTCCTATCTTTTTTGGGTTCGTGGATGGCGCTAGTCGACATACCCAGAACATTGCTTCAACAGCATGGGTTATTTACCAATTTGACGAGGTGGTGAGTTCAGGAGGTATCTGCTTAGGACCAACAACCAGCAACCAACAATATGGCAGAATATCATGCTGTCATCGGACTGTTGACCCAAGCCTCCTCCCTAGGTATATCTCGCATCATTATTTACTTAGACTCCCAACTCGTGGTTTATCAACTCAACCGTATCTACGCTATCCGTAGTCCTATCCTGCTACGTCTACAC
>ML803352.1:154817-175135 GCA_009831015.1 Picea engelmannii | reverse complement strand
AGTACTTTGGGACCTGCATGCCTCAATGGCAGGCCTCCTCACATTCGATAGTGGGTTTACATCATTGACCTCTGATCGGATGATTCCACGGATGTTCGACCTCATCTCATCTATTCACATTCGCTGGAATGTACTAAGGTACCTTGGGAATCATTGACATTAATGGTGATCTCCCTCGCACTTGTTAACGGTTCACACCATTGACCGGTAATCAAGTAGTTTCTGCCATGTTCGACATCAAGAAATCTATTCACATGGTTAGGATCATATCACGTTGGGATTGGTGAGAAGACCCTAGGTTGAGTAACCACTTTGATATATACTTTGCCCAGGCTACGAAGGAGTTTTTATTGGACAAGAACACATACATTGTTACATAGATCCACTTTGTATTGGTCGTGGCTATGTCATGCACCTCGTAGATCCACTATGTATTCTTCGTGGCTACGAGCAGTCTGAGTCATCAGAGTATAGATCCACATTGTATCTTCAGTGGCTATACCTTTTTCATCAATACAATTATGGATCCGCAGTGTATTTTATGGCGGCCATATCTTGCAAGCCTTGATCACCCAAGCATAGGTATGCCTGCCTTGGGTTTTGAAACATGTCATGATATTTGTTGGATGTTTGTGTGCAGCTTCCGTCAGGTTCTCTGAGTCTATACCCTTGCTTGAATGTCTACAAAGCATTTCAGTTATCAGTTCGTATCTTCTAACTTCATGCTTTGGGGGGCATTCTGTTACACGTCAAATTTACTCAACTGGATAAGTGTCGCATGTTCCTCTCAATTGTCGTAAGTGTCTTATCTTCCTTACAACTTTCACAAGTGTCGCAATTTGTTCATAAGTGTTGCAAACGCTATTCAAGCATACTGCCTTGACGACAACACTACGGAGGCACTTAAAACATCTCATACACTGGGTTTGGAGAAAGAGAACTGGTTAACTAAAGTCAAGGAACTCTCAACATCTGAAGAGAGCTTCTGATCAAAGGTTTTAGGGGTGAGCGCTCCCTTATATCATCCTAGGAAGCACTGGCGCTACCCTATAAGGCTTCAGGGAGCGTTATAACGCTCCCCTACCCCCTCTGAAGGAGCACTACCCACCTTTAGGGCGTTGGCACTCCCCTCAAGCTTCTCAGGGAGCGCTACAATGCTCTGATGCCCCTTTTGAAGGAGCGCTGCCTAATTTGAGGTAGTAGTTGGCCCATTGAGGAGAATAAGGGGAGGATCTTTCAAGATTAGAAGGCATTTGCATTCGAATTCTTGGTTTCATCAGGAGATCCCTGATCTAAGGAGGAGGTTCCCCAACTTGTTCTAAAGATAACTCAAGAGGTTAAGCTCCTCTTAACCTATATAAGCAATCTCTATGATGATGGAAAGGGGGAAGAATTGCTAGCATGAAACCTATGATCTCATAGGAAACACATAGTCAGCCAAAGGAGAGTGATCAGTGAAGTTGCTGCTATCCAGGTTGTGGATCTTTCAGGCAAGGGTTAGACGAAGGGGACTTGAGGAAGCTGTCGCATTCACATCTACGATTGTAAGTACTGTTGTCGTTATTCTCATTAATATGACACGCTTGGCCTGTTTCTTTCTAGTTTGTGTCTAATGTTACATGAACTTATCATTGATAGATATATTTGTTTTCAAGCTAATATCAATAGAGTAGGAAGTGCTCGTATCTTGTTTGTCTATAGGACTCAGCGAGGAGCAAATGATCAGAGCTCAACTCGGAGCGTGCAGGGACAAACGTCGATAAAGAGGTACTTATGTTCTCCTTCCTTCTCATGTGTTAGTTTGTATAGATTTGAAAGGAAGTCAGTTTCCACGTTAAGCATTTTCTGTCTTAGAGTTAGGGTCAAGCTCTTTGAGGCAATCTACCTGTCCGCAGGGAGATTTTCCTATAACAAAAATGACCATTATCTACTTGAAATGTTCCAGATCCTACAACACTAAGAGATCTATCATCACCAACAAATATTTTCTTGGTATTACATCCATTTAGAGAAGAAAATATGTCTTTATCCTTAGCCATATGATAAGATTCTCCAAAATCAATAATCCACTCATCAGAAGAAGAAGTAGAAGTTTCATTGAAGGAGAAACCAGAAGAAGAAAGTGCATGTCCATGAGAAGAAGAAGAAGACGTAGAGTCCATACTGATGTTGTGCTTCTTCATCGCTACTTCTAAAGATGCCATATTATGGAAACATTTGGACTCATCATGACCATCTTTATCACAAAAGTTGCAATGTCTGTCAGTCTTTTTATTTTTAGAATTTGCTCCTTCGTCACCATTAGGAGTTGAAGCTGTCTGAGTGGGTTTGAGGACCTTATGTTGCTTGTTTTATTGGCGAGGATGTTTCTTCTTGGGATTCTTGGTTTTATCTTTTTGTTGGGCAACTAAGGCTTTGTTGGAGGTACATGCAGAGCTGATCGCTCCAAGTTGTACAAGCTTATCTTGTTCTCTAATCAAACCATCACAAAAGGACTTGTTATCCTCTATCCTAGGGACAACTAAGGAGATCATGTCTTGAGGTCCATAGGTCCTAGAAATGGAGTGCCAAGAACTAGATGACTTGAGCATGGACTTGGAGGGCCCATATTTTATTCAATGCAACCCACCTATCAACAACAACATAGTCCATCCCACCGGCCTAGTCCTGAAGTAGTAGTAAGTCTCGCTCCATGAGGTAATGAGTCCGGGTATCATGGTATGTGTAAGTATGATTTTTGAAGCACTTGAATATGTTGCATTGAATTCTCTTTCATTTCATAATGTTTTCTTGGAAATTATTCTCTTTAACTTGTTCATACCCGGGAGGGTGACATAATGTCCTAGTAAGATGATTCCCCTTTAGGATGAGTTGCCACTGGGTGGGTCTGTGAAAGGTCATCATCCATTCCCTCCATACTTACCAATTTCCATCATTATTCCTCTCATCTCTCCCCACCTTGGTTCAGGCATTGGGTTTTCCACGCTAGGAAGGGTTGTACCTTGCCTTGTGGGAAGAAGGGGCTAAAGGCCCAGGGGGTAAAAGTAGCTGGCAAGATTTAAAAGCCAAGATGAAACCTTTGAGATGCTTCACTGAGGGATTCTCAAGAAAGCAATAAAAGGATTCTCAGTAAGAAAAGGGGACCCATAAGATAAATCAAAACTCAAGGTAGTAGTTGGTGGATGGGAGGTCTCATCATGAGCCAACCTATCAGGTCCATGAGCATGTAGCGGTATGACACTATCATCTATCTAGTCACCAAACCAGGGTAGTGGCTCTTGGTGGCATAGCCAAGAGAAAGGGGGTCTCATCACAAGCCAACCTTCTCATTTCTGCGAAATTCTTGTGGGTAACACTGTCACCTTTGGTCACCACGCCAGGACAATGTCCCCCAGCTTTTCCCTTGAAAAGAAAAAAGACAAAAATCAATAAGACTAATAATAAAATGCATTGAATGGGATAGGAAACAAAGGCATCCATGATAAGGTGCAACTCGCCCTCTACAAAGACACCCAAATGAAAGACCTACATTTTCCTGTTATCACTGCATCCTCTGCCCAAACATTTCCCCTACGCCACTTCACATACACTTACATGACCTATATTGGTTCTCACCTGGGAAACACCCCAAAAATTATGTAGGATTAGCCCAATAGGACATCACGAGACCTTCTCCAAAACTGACTTTTTAAACCATATAAAGTCTTTGAGCATTGTTTTGGGTGAAAGGAGGTTTGATGCACATGTTTGGGTAATTTGATTATTAGATGTGATTGACATTGCTATGATCCTTGTGAATTATGAGCCCATGGAGGGCATACTTGTTTTTGTTGCAGGACTTTTCCCAGTGGAAAGGTACATATGGGGGAATGATTAGGTCAGACCTCCATGGGGATGAAAGCCCAACAGATGGATGTTGTAACCCCACAAGGGGGAAAGAGAAACCAGAGGCTTGCACCAGAAAGAAAGAAGGACATTGCACTAGGGACACTCCGACAGACCTAGACCCAAGGGGGTTTTTCCTTTCCACCTAGATGTTGACCCTTGAGAGCACATGACATCATCATTTTGACCTTGACGTCATTGAGAGTTAGGGTTTACATTTATGATGGGCAGTTGTGTGCTAGTTGGCACATGTGGTAGCATTCAGATCCTTTGGAGGCCAAACGTTCTGCACCTCAGGCCTGACGTTCCACCTTAGGGGCCTAACATCACCCTAGAAGGGCATGGCGTCACCCTTGAAGATGAAATTAAGGTTTAATTAATGACATTTTTGTAAAAAATGAATTTTAAATGTAATTTGGACATGTCGACCTTTTTATGACCTAACTGTAATTAAAGGTCATTGATATTGTATAAATAAGAGAGAAAACTCTCATTTTTATCATCATCAATCATCACACAAGTGGTGAAGTCTGAAATTTGTGCCCTCTTTTAGGGTTATTGGCTGAAATTTTAAGTGCACTTCTTGGAGGAGGCTAAATTTTGGTGTTTCTTGGTTATTTTCATGGTGCCATATCTTCAACTAGGGTTTGAGCTTGATTATTCTTGGTGAAGTAAGTAGAAAATATTCATTTTGTTTATGTTGATAAATGTTTGTGGTAAGATTTACTTATTTCATGTTAAAGATTATAAAATTGCTTGCTTGAAACCCTAGGAGAAAGACATAAGTTATTATCTTTTTCTCTATAATTTTCCACTTGTTAAGATTTCCCAATGAGAACCTTGTTTAGAAGTAGATACTAGATCCCTACCATTGTACCACTCTAGTAATCCTACTCCATTTGCCTTTTGAATATTTGATTTCAAATTGTCTAAGGAAAAGAGAAATCACTAGGGCATAAGTTTCCTTACTTTCTAGCAATTATCTCTCTAGGACTTGGATTTTTGAGGCCTTGGGTTACTAACACCTCTCTCATCTTCTCCATCTCCTTTTGACTAAGTATTATCATTGCTATTTCTCTCTAAGAGTTGTTGTTGATATCATTGACTCCATTACCCTGGAAGGCACTAGTCGATTCACTACTAGTGATTGATTGATCAAACAACTTTCAAACTATCTTCCTTGGAACATTTAATAACTCCTGCTAACCCTAGATTAGACTAATTCACTACCTAACTTGCTGTTTTTGCAAAATATTGCTACAACCATCTAACAACAACAAACTGACCTCAAAAATGACATGTATTGCTAGCTATACATTGCTAAATCTGCTTGTGACTATCTAATATCAATTTTCCTAGTTAAAGCTACTTTTTCTAGTCTTTTCTCAAGCATTTTGAAGCATAGTTATTGTGGTTGTTACAAATTTATCATTGTTGTTGTAAATTGTTGTATTGCTGCAATTTTATATCAGCTAGTATATTTTTTAAGAGTTCATTGTCTTATGAAGCATTAACATCATTTTGGCACTTGGAAAGTGCCATTTTTCTATTTTGTTGTCTTGTTCTGGGCAGGTACACAATATTACTCGTTTACTTCACCTCTATAAGACACCAAGAACCTTTGAAATTGAGTGACTTGTGAAAGGGGGGAACTTTCTTTCCTTATCCATCTCAAACCCTCAGGTCACTGGGGATGTCTCCCCTGGGGTACATTGATATACTCCTAAATAGAAAGGGGTTTCCTATTAAGGTGACAATGATAGGTCACCCCCTGTTACGCCAATCTTGTATCTACTTGCTTCGGGCTTTAGGCAAGTACATATAGTGGGATAACAAGACTCAAGAGTGGGTTTTTGATAAGCTTTCCCTAGAGCCTCTCTCATGGCATAAAAGGTAGATACAAACATAAAATATGAACTACCTAGCTTAGAAAGAATAATATAGATGCAACACTCTTCCTCCAACTTTATCTCACATTCTTCACATAAAATTATGAGTGTTTTAAACTTAGATATATAGTTTTCAATGCAAGAAAAATCATTTGGACTTAAAGTCAGTATTTGATTTTCTAACCGATGTGCTCTAATAATAATGTGTTTACCGAACACAGATTCAAGCTTTTCCCAAGCTCCATCGGGGTCATCAATTTCTTTAAGGTGGAACCTTAAATCATGAAAGATGGAAATTCTGACCAGTCCACATGCTCTGTCACTTCTATTATCCCATTTGACTTTCTTATCAACATCAATGGGTTATTTTTCCTTTCCCAAGGTAATTCGGTACAAGCCTTTACTTCTTAATAAATCCTTCATATGGGATTTCCATTGGAAGTAGTTGGTGTTGGTAAGCAAAATATTACTGGAAGAATCCATATTAAATATGTAGATAATATGTATTTGAAAACTGAAACTAATGATCTAGATGGAAATATCTTGAAAAATTAGGCGGTTTAAAAATAAAAAAAACGGCATTGGAAACAGACTTTGAATGTGAAAGTTATGCCCTTTTAAAAAAAAGGCATAAATGGTAACCAAAGGACCACGTGGTGGTGTAAGTTGCTTTATGAAGTGACCCACTTTTATAAAAGGAAGTGGGGATCACTTTTACAATGAAGTTACTTTATTAAAGAAAGTTGCATACAAAATAAATAACTCTAAGATAAAATATTAAAGCTACTTATAGTGATTCACTATACAATGGAGCATGAACTTTTTCAAAAAAAGTAAGGAAAAGAGAGACTTGAACTCAAGACCTCTTACTTAATAAGACAACTTTTAACCAAGTGGGCTAGCAAAACATATTGTATTGTTTAGCAAGAGGATTGTTGTTGTTGTTGTCAGCCTTGGAGAGCGTGCTCATAAAAAACTATTTTCCCACAAGAAAAAAAAAATTGCTTCTCAATGACAAAAAGGGTTAGATATCGGTTAGCTTACCCAGAAAATGCATCTTTTCCTATATGTTTTTGTTGTTGTTGAAGATGAGCTTGAAGAGCATGCTCATAAAAAACTATTTTGACACAAGAAAAAAAAATCGCTTCTCGATGACAACAAGGGTTAGATCTCAATTAGCTTACCCAAAAAATGAACCTTTTCCTAACTGTTTCTGATTTTCCGAGATCGTACAGGGCATGGGGAAAAGCGCATACACAGATCTGAAAGAGTAGCAACCTAGAAAAAAACAATATAAAACTGAAATAATACTCTGCAAAAACTTAAAAAGGCAGGCTTTATACCTCTGGATCTAGCTGAAATGGCCTTATCTTGGGAAAACAAAAACCTTTTCGAGTGAAACGAAAAAATTTCATGACTGAAATGAGCACTCTAGACGCAATGGAACAGTCCCCTTAGCCCATAAATGTACATAAATGATGCAACTCAACTTCATGATCTTGATCTACAACATGAGCGGGTCTTCAAACAAACTTTGATACCATGTTAAAAAACACATGTATTCCAATAGAGAACGAACACCTTCAGTAATCACTCACACAACCAGATGAAAGATCAACACACCAATGTTTTGATGTGATAAAACCCCTATGGGGAAACATCCACGACCCCAACCAACGTGGCCACTTAGATCAGTTTATTAATGCAAAATAAAAATATTACAGAGAGATTTTACAAGATTGTTTCTCATAATCGATCATCGGAAAATGACCCCCCATGCTCTTTAAATAGAGATCATGGACCAATTGGGTGCTAAGCCATAGATAAATGGTCATTAAGATCTAGGAGAATATTGTTATATTTTCCTTCTTTATAGAGCATTAGTGTTACTAGTGTTCTTTTACTTTGTTACCATTAACATACATATCATGTACTGAGCAGTAGAAACATAAACAAGAGACAAAAAATAACACACAAGATTTATCCTAGGAAAACCCCAACAACCTTTCTTAGATATATTTCGTTCACAAAGCAAGTCCAATCAGATAAACCCTAACACAAGTGATAGCTTAACTAGAAATACCACCCAATTTGCACCAACAACATCATACAAAGGTAACACACCTCCTCAAGGAGTAGCGCACAGGAGAGATACCAAAAGACTGACCAATAATAAACTGTGTAGCTATAGCTACTGCATCACCTCCTCCAAAATTGTGCCTTCCTTTTGTGTAGTAAGGAGAGTGTGAGTGAGTGAAAAAATGAGCTATGGTGCCTCCTTATTTATAGTCTTCATGTCCTTCTAGTTGGGTCGAATTCTTTTCTGGGAAGGTGTCTTTTCATTATACTTTATTCTTCTGGGCCGGATTCTCTTGTAGGGTATTTCAACATCTATCCAATGGATCTCTTGCTTCCAGAATATTCTCTACATCTAAGAAAGGTCATCTAGGAGGGAAATATCCTCCTGCAACTACCAAAACATCAACACTCCGTCATAACTAGGGAGGCATCTTTCACAATGTATTCATCTAGTGGTCCATTGACTACTCTACAATCTTCTAGCAGGAGCACAAATGGTACAATGCCTTCGGTAGCTTGAATCATTAGTCACAGTCTCTACGATCAAATGGTAGCACACAACTACATCCAAATGATTTGATAATCTCCCTGACAATAATCTAGTAGCACACAACTAATACAATTTCATCCAATAGATCAAAACTGCTGCCAAGTAGTACACAACTACTGTCTAGTGACACACAGTCACTGCCAGTGGACCACATCCACTGTAGTAGCACACAACTATTGTTCGGAGACACACATTCTCCGCCAATGGTACTCAACCAATGAAGTAGCACACAACTACTGTCTGGAGTCACACAGCCTCCGCTAGTGGAACACATCCACCGAAGTAGGACACAACTATTGTCTGGACTCACATAGCCTTTGCCAGTGGAACATATCCACCAAAGTAGCAAACAACTATTGTCTGGATCCAAAAAGCCTCCGCCAGTGGAACACATCCATTGAAGTAGCACAAAACTATTGTCCAGAGTCATACATCCTCTGCCAGTGGAACACATCCACCGAAGTAGCACACAACTATTGTCCGGAGTCACATAACCTCCACCATAGTATTACAACTATGTGTGTGGTATTTCTTCTCTCATCAGGTCCGACAATGCATTACCCCCTCTGTCACTTCACGTGATTGATCCAGGGAACCTTTGGTTAGAGGGGTTAGCCGACATGAGAAGAAACAAAACACCTCCCTCTCAACGAGGGTGGACATTTGGAAACACCCCAAGCTTGTCCTTGAAGTACTCATACTTCACTCTTGACAAGGGCTTGGTGAGAATGTCCGCTATTTTCTCATCCGTGGATATGTACTGGAGCTCCACAACGCCTCTCTGCATCGTGTCTTAGATGTAATGATATTTTTATCTCTATATGCTTAGACCTGTCATGGAATACAAGGTTCTTGATGAGCTTCACACAACTTCGATTGTCACAATGTATCAAATTTGGCTCCAATTCTAGATCAAATATCCCGGCTAGCAACTTCTAGAGCCACACTGCTTCATGAATTTCCATGATTGTTGCGATATACTCTGCTTCTGATGTACTGAGTGCCACTGATGTCTTCTTCCTGCTCAACCATGAGATCATGCCTAATCCTAGACTAAAACAACATCCAAAAGTACTATTTTGATCCATTGCACTCCCTTCCCAATCAAAATCTATATATCCCTGCAGCTTCACATCTTCACCTTAGACATATCTCAATCCATATCCAACCATACCATGAAGGTACCTCAACATATGCTTTGCTTCCATCCAATGTGCCTGTTTAGGTTCAACCATGTGTTGACTCAAGGTATTCACTACAAAGCATATGTCTGGCCTGGTGTTAACCAGATACATCAAGGATCCAATCAACTGTTTGTACATCGTGGGATCCACCAAATCTGAAGATTTGTCACTCAAGAGATTCATATTTATCATCATGGGTGTGGTCATGGACTTGTAGTCCATCATTTCAAATTTATGTAGAATCTCAACATTATATTTTCCTTGGCTAAGGAAAATCTCATATGATCTCTACCACACTTCCAATCCCAAGAAGTAATGCATCAGACCTAGATCCTTCATCTCGAACTCTGAAGTGAGCTCTCTCTTACACCCATCAATGAACTTCTCATTCCCTGTTAAAAACAAGTCATCTACATATAGAAACAAGATCAATGGGCACCCATCCTTGACCTTATAGTAAAGGTTAGGACCTGCCTCACTCTTTGTAAATCCCAAGCTCATGAAATATCCATCTATCTTGGCATACCATGCCCTAAGTGCTTTCTTCAACATGTACAAGGCATTCTTCAGTCTACACACATGGGACTCCTTCCCATGGATCACGAAGCCTTGTGGTTGTTCCATGTACACTTCTTCCTCTATTACACCATTCAAGAAAACAGTCTTGACGTCCATCTGGTTTAATTTCCATCCCATTGTGGAAGCAATCACAATGATTGATCTAATGGAAGTGTATTTTTCTACAGGAGCAAAGGTTTCATCATAGTCTTCTCCCTCTTTATGAGAGAACCCTTGAGCCACAAACCTTGCCTTGTACTTTTCTATGCTGTTGTATATAGAATGCTTGATCTTGTAGATCCATTTGGAAGTCACAACTAACTTCCCTTCTGGTCTTGGAACAACCTCCCATACATCATTCTTCATGATGGATTGGTACTCCTCCATCATGGCATCCTTTCATTCTGGCTTCTTAGCAACTTCTTCAAAAGTGGAAGTTTTTGAATCAATGATGTTGCTCATTAGTGCCACATAGATGGAAAGATTATGTGGTCTCTTTCTCTCTCTAAAGGAGCCTTTGAGAGCTGCATGTCCTTCAGCTTCCTGCAAGGTGTTCTGAATCCAAGCTGGTCTCTTCCTAGCAGCCACAACTTCTTTAGGTATATCTACAAGTCTTTTTGAATCTACCATATCATTCTGAACTTCTAGGATGGTTTCTTCAGGTGTAGAGTCTATCATGAATGCATCTTTGGGAGCCTCTTGCTCTATTTGGTCCTCATCTATGCGAGATTCCCTTGATCTTCTGAAGGCTTCATCTTCGTCAATTGTTACATACCAGATGATATTGATCTATCTCTACCCTAGAATGTAAATTATATAGGCTTTTGAAGTCTCACTGTATCCAATGAATGTGACCTTCTTTCCTAAAGGTTCCAATTTCGTTCTCTTTTCCTTGGGAACATGTATAAACACTAGACAACCAAAAATACTCAAGTGACTGACTTCTAGATTCTTTTCGGTGAACACCTCTTCAAGTGTCTTGTTCCCCAATATCTTATGATGGATTTTATTTTGCACATACACAACCGTACTGGATGCTTCTTCCCATAAGTGCATGGGTAGGCCCTGGTCATGTATCATTTCTTTTGCTGCTTCTATTGTGGATCTATTCTTTCTTTTTGCAAGCCCATTATGCTGGGGGTTGTAGGGAGTTGTAAGCTTCCTCTTAATCCCCGCTTCTTGGAAAAAGTCTTTAAACTCCTTTGAGGTGTACTCACCTCCATTTTCAGATCTCAAAACTTTAATCTTCCTCTTAGAGAGATTCTCAATTAAAGCCTTGAACCCTTGAAACTTGTTAAGGACTTCATCTTTTGTTTTCAAGAAGTAGATCCATGTCTTCTTGGAATAGTCGTCTATGAACAACACATATTATACAAAGTTTCCAAATGATGGCATCATCATCTGTCTACATACATCATAGTGTATGATGTTCAAAATACCTTTGAATATGCTATCACTGCCTACAAAGCTTCCCTTGACATTCTTTCCAAGTGCACAAACTTTGCATACTATGTCATGGTCTATCTGAAATTTTGGTAGACGTGTAACCATTTTTCTCAAAACTGGTAATTCTTTATAGTTCAATTGGGCAAGCCTTCGATGCCATAGTTCACTAGAACTAACATTATTGTGTACAAGGGATTTCTCTTGGTGTCCCTTCAACTTATACAATCCTCCCTCTTGGACACCAATCACAGTGGCTTTATTTATGCTTGAATTCTTGGGCCATAGAAGGACTTGGCCATCCACAAAAGCTATTGTAGAGCCTTTATCTTCTAAAGCTAAAATAGATAGAATATTATTCTTTAATCCTTGTACAAATAATCTATCTTTAATTGAAAGAGGGTTACCTGAATCAATTTTGTAAGAAGTCTTCTCTAATGCCTTTAATTGCATGCTTGGAATCATCTCCAAGCACCACTTGAAGTGAAGAGTTATTTTCTATTAATTTTGATAGAGAGTTTTTGAATCCGGTCATATGCTTAGAAGCACCGCTATGTATGAGCCAAGTATCGCTTCCTTGAGTGATGGTTCTGGTGAGTGATGAAATGAATACAAATTCTTCATCTTTGGGTTTTTGTTCTTCAACATCAGCGACATGTGCATGGTGCTTCTTCTTCTTTCCCTTCTCATGTTTGTGAGGACATTGTGCAACATGATGTCCCATCTTCCTGCAATTGAAGCATTGAAATTTTGACACATCCCTCTTACGACGTGGCTTCTTAGACTTCATTGGAATTCCTTCTTCTCTTTCCTTTATCTTCTTCACTTGTGCTGCAAGTGCTTGGTTTTCCTCATCATCTACCTTTTATTTCTTGGATATCAATCTAGATTCCTCTTGAGAGAAATCTACCCATAACTTGTCAAACTTGGGTAACTTCCTTCTTTCACAAATTCCTTGGACAAATGGGTCCCAAGAGGGAGGGAAACCATTTAGCATAGTGGTTACTTGTTCATCATCTTCTACTGGATCACCAATGTCTGCTAAATAGTCTTTGATCTATGAGATCCTTGTAAAGAAGTTGGCTATCATCTTTGACTTGTTCATAGTCACATTTATGAGTTGATGTCGTAGGGTAAGCTTTTGACTGGTGTTCTTTCTTTCATAGAGTCTAGTTAGGGCATCAAACATTTCCTTTGTAGTCTTTAGTTATGATACATTGGGTCTCAGGTGATCCTTGATTGAGTCTGTCAAAATCCTCTTGGCCTTGACCTCATTCTTCTTGAATTTTTTTTTTTGCTTCTTCACTTTTAGTTTCTGGAAGCATCTTTTTGACGTGATCCAATAATTCATTATCTTCTAGAATTATTTGTATTCTATGCTTCCAGGATCTGAAGTTATCTTCTCCATCCAATCTATCCTCAACTCTCATAATGGTTGACATTTTCGTTGGTAGAAACCCTAGCACTGAAAAACCTTGATTTTTCAAACTTTACCAAACTGCACACTGAGGGTTTCAGGGGGTATGCTAGGTTAGGAATTATTCCCAACGTCATTGGGATAGTGCTCAACGAGCTTGAAAAAGTATTGTAGCTGCAAGGTGTTGTTGTAGCGATCTTCCTTCCAATGGTCAAACTGTTATGAAGGTAACCAACTCTAATACCATGTTAATTTTCCTTCTTTACAGAGAATTAGTGTTACTAGTGTTATTTTACTTCATTACCATTAACATATATATCATGTATTGAGCAATAGCAACATAAACAAGAGACAAAAAAGAACACAAGACATTTATCCTGGGAAAACCCCAAATGGGGGAAAAACCTAACAACCTTTCTTTGATAGATTCTGTTCACAAATCAAGTCCAATCAGATAAAACCCAGCACAAGTGCTCACTTAACCAAAAATACCACCCCAACTACAACAACATCACCATACAAAGGTATCACACCTCCTCAAGGAGTAGCGCACAAGAGAGAGATACCAAAAGACTGAGCAATAATAAACGTGCAACTGCAACTACTGTGTCACCTCCTCCAAACTTGCGCCTTCCTTTTGTGTAGCTAGGAGAGTGTGAGTGAGTGAAAAAATGAGCTAAGGCACCTCCTTATTTATAGTCTTCCTGTCCTTCTAGTTGGGTTGACTTCTCTTCTGGGAAGGTGTCTTTTCACTATACTTTATTATTCTGGGCCGACTTCTCTTCTAGGGTATTTCAACATATATCCAATGGATCTCTTACTTTCAGAATCTTCTCCACATCTAAGAAAGGTCATCTAGGAGGTTCAGATCCTCCCACAACTACCAAAACATCAACAAATATGAATCATCGGATCACTCTATGTCGGGAACATATCATGACCATCAGATTTCCTAACTACAAATGCATACTAATGCATACTAAAGAAACACACTAAGAAACACACTTTTACCTAACGACACATTAGACCAAGTATATCTTAACTAACTCCTAAGTGTCTAAATATCCTAACACGCTTACTTGTCAACTCTCTTGAAGTGAAGTTTGTTGCATAATTTTTTTACTTACCCCCTAAAATTTTCTCTACGTGGGAAGAATTGATCTATTGGTTTAAATATACATATGGACAACCTAAAATCCCAGCTGATCAACTAAGGGAATATAATAATATTACTTATAACAACACTGAAACTATTAAATCGTTAAATATTCATTTCACTAAGTTGTATAATCAAATTCCCGAATTGATTTGCCCCCAGAACCAAGCTGCTTTCATGCATTATTACAATGCATTACCCTCTTATTATCGACATAGATTGGGAGAAAAGGCTATATTTAATCTCGGATCTGCACTTCAAACTTTTCTTGAGTATGAAGAGAAGTTATAAAGAACTGGTCTTCCTAAGGGAGACTATGTCAAACAAACTGATACGTTTGCAGTCTTGCAACTTATGGAGGACATGAATAATAGAATGATTGCTTATGAAAGGATAGGAATCACTTCCTCTTCTTCTCCCGCCAAAAATTCTTCTCAAGAATATTTTAGGAGTCCAAATGATAACCCTTTTCAACCAAAGGCTATAATGTCTCATGACTGGTGTAATTTTTGTGAAGAAAATCATGATGAAAGCACTTGTGAGATTAAAAAGAATGTTAGGGACACAATCTTTGGTAAGAATCTTGAGGCTACTATTTGTTTTGGATTGGGCTCAACCAGATGATGTTATGGTATTTAATACCATAAATAAATCTTACCCCAATCAAACCAAAGTTAATCCTCCCCACACTGCTTCAGCCCTAAGCACATAATCTACTGACTCCCATGTTGTCAAGATTCCAAACAGTCAAGGGACAATTTCTTCTTTCCCTCCCTCCAAATACAATATTCTCAATCAATTGGCTAATATTAAAGCAGATGCTTCTCTTTTGGACATTTTTTTCATCCTGGAACAACAACAACATCTTAAAATTTTTATGGCAAGTAAAATTTCCACAGTAGCTAATTTGACTGAAAATCCTGAGGGAGATGACTCAAATGTAAATAAAATAGGTGTAAATAACTTTAAGAACCCTGTAAAATATCCTCCATTTTATGTTTTTGTAAATATTATGGATACAATAGCTCATTGTTGCCTCATAGATGGTGTATCTGGTCCAAGTGTTATGTCAAAGATTATTATGGAAGAGTTAGGCATTTCCTATACAAATGAAAATGCAAGGGGTATGCTCTCCTATAATAATCAACAACAGTCTACCATAGGTGAAATCAAATATGTAACTCTAGTACTCTACGCTCATCCTGAAATAAAAACCACCCTAAATATACAAGTAATTGATATGCATGTAAGTAACTATTCAATCATTTTGGGTAGAGACTGGCAGACCTTAACCGATGGTTACCTTTAGCTAGATGGTTCACATTTATCCATCCCAAAGAATGGAAAGAATATTATTGTAATAAGGGAAGGAAGGATTTCTCCTTATATTGAAAGTGTTCCTCGGCCTAATGTAAATTATGTTGAAAAAGACATGGATGCCTATTCAATCTTTGTTGATGAAGATGTTGTGCATCTTCAATCAACCTATTATGACAATGATATGTGGCATATGCACTTCTATGATGCATGTTCAAATGAAGGAAACATAGAAGGTATTATATTATACTCTCCTATAGGAAAAATTCATAATTTCTGCTATAGATTAGAATTTTAATGTACAAACAATGTCACTGAGTTTGAAGCCTTACTACTTGGCATCGAAAACGCTTATAACCTTGGTTGTGGCCATCTTACTATTTTTGGTGATTCTAAAATTATTGTAAACTTAGTGAGGAAGATACATAAGCCCAACAACAAGTTACTGAAGTGATACCCGTAGGCTGTGTGGGAATTAATCTCAAATCTACTGTCTTTTAACATCACTTGTGTAAAAAGGGAACTTAATTCTATGGCTGTCAGGTTAGTTGTTTTTGCATATTCTCCTACAAGGAAAATTTTACCATAGAGGCCAGATTGTATGTTTTTGTCTCTCTATCGACCTCATCTCCCTGATAATGTAGAATCTTGTCAATTTTTACCAGACGACGAAGGAATCTGTCCCTTCTTACAAAATGAACCTTATAAACCTAAGGAAATAATTTCCCTTGAAAATGATAAACTTCCTAAGGGTTTGACTCCTCTTGAGAGTTCATTCTCCACGAGTGATGTAGGCAATAAATAAAATAATAAAGAAGAGGAGTCTAAAATAAAATTTGGGGATACCATCCCTTTGAACATCGGAACCCCTGAGTCCTCAAAGATTATTAAGATAGGTGCCCAATGTTCTGATCAAGAAAAAAATAAATTCATGGACTTGTTCCATGAATTTTGTGATATTTTTGCCTGGTCTTATGAGAATGTTCTTGGTTTTGATCCAAATTTTATACAACATGCCATTCTCATTAAGGAAGGGGCAAAGCCAGTTAAGAAAAAAACAAAGACCTATGAATCCTGCCCTTGAAGCTACAATCCGAAAATAAGTGGAAAAAATTCTAAATGCTCACATAATATTTCCGATTAAGTAATCTAAATGGGTATCAAATCTTGTTCTCATTCGAAAGAAAACATGTCAGATTAGGCTTTGTGTCGATTTTCATGCTTTAAATAGAGCAAGTGTTAAAGACAACTTTCCACCACCTAACATGGAAATGATTTTACGATAGGCTGCAGGATCCGAGATGATGTCCTTACTTGAAGGGATTTTTGGATATAATCAAATCAAAGTTAAACAGACTGATAAATATAAAACCACATTTACAACCCGTTGTGGCACCTTTGCTTACGAACACATGCCTTTTGGCTAGTCCAATGTATGTGCTACTTTTCATAGAGCTATGCAATTAGACTTCGATGATCTTATCGGTTAAATAATTCAAGTTTATCTTGATGATTTAACAATTTATTCTAAGATCCGGTCAGATCATTTTATTCATCTTCAAAAAGTCTTCATGCGATATAGGAAATTTGGCATTTCTTTGAATCCTTTGAAGTCTATTTTCGGTGTCACTCAAGGTAAAATTCTCGGTCATATTGTTTCTAATTCAGGAATAAGTATCGATCCTGAGAGGGTTGTCAATATCTTAAATCTTCCAACCCCTACATCTAAGAAATAAATTCAAACTTTTATGGGCACTAAAAATTTTGTCCGGAGGTTTGTACCTGATTTTGCTATCATTGTTAAACAAATTCATAATCTACTAAAGCAGGATCATCCTTTCTCTTGGACAGATGATGTCGAAAATGATTTCATGACAATCAAGAAAGAAATCAGTTCTGCACCGGTTTTGGCGAAACCAAATTTTGAAAAAGACTTTATTATATATACAAACACTACAGAAGAAGCAATTTCTACTATTCCTCTGCAAAATGATGACCAAAATAATGAAAATCCCGTAGCTTACACGATTCAAAGTTTGTCTTATGATGAATTTAAATATTCTTATATTGAAAAGCATGTTTTTTCTCTTGTTAAAGCTATAGAGAAATTTCACCATTTTATTTTAGGCAAGCACACACAGGTAAAAGTCCCTTTTGCCTGTTGTTAAGTTTCTGCTTTCACAAACTTATCTTTTAGGGAAACTTTCACATTGGCTTGCAAAAATCTAGGAGCATGATTTAATGATCATGCCATCCAAAATGATTAAGGGACATGACTCAACCCTTCACTTAGCTCAACATCCTGAACCAAGTGAAATTTCTAAAGACGAAGATAGTTTGTTGTCAGCATTATTTTATGTTGAAAGCCAAAATATCACTTTCTCTGAACACCCATGGTATAAAGATATCATCCATTACTTACAATTTCAAAGGTGTCCAGGTCATTTAAATTCTCATCAACGAAGGAGGCTCCATCTTGAAGCTTCTAAGTATCTAATTATAGGAGACTCTTTGTTTAGAAGGCATGTTGATGGGTTGCTGCTACGATGTATTGATGACAATGTAGCTCAAAGAATATTAAATGAGATTCATAGATCAACAATATCTATTATTCATATTGGTGGTCACTTTGCTGCTAAAGCCACTACTTTTAAAATCATAAGAATTAGTTATTACTGGCCATATGTTTTTAGAGATTACTATCAATTTACAAGGTCCTGTTATAAATGCCAAAAGTTTGTTGGTAAAGAACACTTCTCTGCCATGCCTTTATAACATGTTCTTCCATATTTTCCCTTTTCCAAATTGGGTTTAGATTTTATCGTTCCTATTAACCCACCATCTTTTGTAGGTCATGTTTATATATTGACAACTTTAGACTACTTCACAAAGTGGGATGAAGATATACCTCTTATGCATGCTCAGGATGAACATGCTATTTCCTTTTTGGAATCCAATATATTTTTTCAATTTGGTCTTCCCTTGGAAATCATTCAGATAATGGACAAGCTTTCATCTCTGCAAAGCTAAATAAATTTCTCAATAAGTTTGGTGTTAAACACTTTACCTCCTCTGCTTATTATCCTCAAGGAAATGGGCAAGCTGGGTCAACTAACAAGAACCTTGTCAAAATATTGAAAAGAATTAAAGAGGATAAGCCCCGCTAGTGGCACACACATCTTACTTATACACTTTGGGCAGATCGTACTACTACTAAGTCTAGTATAGGATTTACCCCATTTCATTTGCTATATGTTCAAGAGGTTATTATTCCCATTGAGCTAGAACTTGCCTCACTAAGTTTGGTGATGCAAACTGAAGAACTAAATTCTACTGATATTTCTCAAAGAATGAACACCTTGCTCGCTTTAGAAGATTAGAGAGGTCATGCTATGATAATTTAAAAAGAAGGAAACAAACAATAAATAAATGTTTTAATGAAAATACCAAATCCATTGATTTCAAGGTTGATGAAAAAGTGTTACTTTGGAATTTTGCTCATGCTGAAAAAAGGAAGACACTCAAAGTTCCAAAAATTATGGCTAGGTCCTTTTAAAATCGCTTCTGTCCTCGGTACTAACTCATACTTATTAAAGGATATGGATGAATGATTATTTTCCTATAGTACTAATGGTTTGTATCTCAAGCACTATGTCGAACCAAGTTGATTGTTGATTGAGTGTTTTGTAAATACGTTTGTATATACTAGCTAGTTTACTTTGAGTACTTTTGTTGTTTTATTTGCATTTTTTTGGTTTTGAACCCTTGATGAGGCAGAGCCAGCTAGATCAATCAATTCATTAGATAGATCATTGTCTGCAAATATTGTCGGTCAATTTAGAAATTAAACACACAACAAAGATATTATGATTCTCTTTTCTCTAATGCTTATGGGACTTTTCATGTACCTTCAATTAAATGCTTTACTACTAACTTGATGGTCGTGACTCTCCCCTTTTCTCCTTTCCCTTTCTACCCTTCATCCCATTTTTAAATAAAAGTATATCAGATGATCATATAAATTTGTAGCAAGATTGAAGTTTCATCCAAGCAAATTATATTGTTTCTTTGTTAGTTATACAAACAGGACCAACCCCCCCCCCCACCATATATCTCACTTTTCATAATTTGTCCATGAAGTCCCATTTCATATATCATTTCAATTTTCATTCTATATCCCCCTATTGTATAACTTTCATTCTTGATCTATTTTTATCACCTCTTATTACATACCCCTACTGGCTTCGTCAAAACCAGAATTTATGAGTTCTAATATACTACAAGTAGATCTCCCTGTGGAGTCACTAGTTGTTGATGCAAAATATTGCGCAATAGGAATCCTGCCTGCAAAATATTGCAATGCATTATATTATTTCTATTACTATATTATCTAGCTAATAGGTGGGACCCCTTAGAGAAGTTACATTAAGTTGATTTCGATCCTTGTTTTGAAAAAGAAATATGACCTGTAAAAAATTGGTTAAATTAAAATACTGCGTGGTATTTTACTCCTCTCATATGCATGAATGGTTTCTTCATTAGCAATTTACGAGACTCCTCATCCTCATATTGAATTAAATATGTTGTCGCCATGATTAAAAAGAAAAAGAAAGGCCTTTCGCACCAGAATTATGATACTTATGATTATAAGGTTTAAGTTATACATTTTAACATGGCTTATGACATATTTTTATAGGAAAAAAGGGTGGTCAATTTATTCCACACATACATTCATCAATCTCACCAACCTTTTACAAAAAACAACTAACACTTACACGCTGGAAGGAACTTACTTTCCATCTCAGATTCCAAATTGAGCCTTGGTATTTTGTATGTATGT
>ML803352.1:127804-140651 GCA_009831015.1 Picea engelmannii | reverse complement strand
GTGCATGGTGTATTGTGGTGTATTGGTGTAACTCTTATATTGTTGTTCATTGCTCATTGGATATAGTTGAATGGTTTAAGTATAAGTTGAAAAAGGTTTTAAATTGTACTTGATACTGATTCACCCCCCTCTCAGTATCAACATCATCAACACATTCCTTGGATTAACCATGATAAATGAATGGTGCATTCCTTGGTTCAACGAGTTGAGGGGGATAAGAGATTATGGTTGGAATTGTTGTTGGAATTGTGAAAGTGTAGAATTTTATTTTTCTAAGTATTGTGATGTAAATTGCACATATGTACATCGATATAGTGTAGATCGGGGATGACAAACAATTGTAGAGGAGGGGGAATGTAACTTTCCCACTATAACCCCCAATTTAATTAATGCTTAATATAGCTATAATGTGTGTTTATGACCAACCGATGTATATGTGAATTGTATTTCTAAGTTTTAATAATAAAATGTGATGTCGAATGCTAAGGGGACATGGACAAAGATGGGGGTTGAATTAATCCACAAGAGAGGGGAGGATAATTTCTAAGAGGGGTCAAAGGAGGAATTACCCATGTCTATTATTCAACCCACATTCCTGAATTTTATTATCATTGTGTAAACCCTCTATTTTTTTATTGAGTGTTCCCAAAGCGAATCATTGAATGCATGTAAGTGATTCACAATTTTATCTCTAAAAACTAAAAATGCAACAACAACAAGACCAGTACACAAGAATATAAAACACTACACAAATACAAGTACACAGAGAATGAAAAAAGAACATTGGAAGTGAGAAGTAAATGACCATTCGTTATATTTCAACAAGAAGACATCATTTTTATCAGATTGGGCGAATTTTGTTTACAACAACATCAAGAGACTTGCTACTTTATTTTTGACTAGCAAGCACTGTTTCAATTTCTATTTAGTTAATTGCCTAACAAAAAAATCATTCTAATTCTTTATTAGGAACTGCCCTGCTCAGCTGGACTGGAAAGGGAATTTTACAATAGAAACAACTATGGGCAACCTCTTTGGTGGCCCAATTCCTCCCTGTTTAGATTTGGAAGCGTCCCTGCTTCTGCCAGTAAGTGAGGGAAATAATGTTGTAATGTTGTTGGAGACATCCACTTGGCTTGCGTAGGTGTTTGGCCCTTGCGACCCACAAGGTATGAAACATAGTGTTGTTGGCGAGTGTTGCGAGTCCGAGAGTCTAGAATGGTGTCTGTCAGCAGAGGAGGCTAGAAATATGGTATATTATCCACTGGATGATGTATTGTAATGGTTTTCTCAAGGGATGGTGGCTCGAATAACTTGAGATTGTTGACGTTGAGAAAATCACGAATGCCAAGTTGTGGTGGCAAGTCCAAGCGATAGACATTCTCACCAATTCTTTTGAGCATAGTGTATGGACCATAACGCAAAGGGTGGAGCTTATGATTTTGTCATGTGATATCCATACTCGATCGCCAGGCTGAAAAACCAATGGTGTGCATTGTTTATCATGCCTCTGCTTGGCACACTCATGTGCTGCTTGCAATGCCTCTGCTACTTGGGAATATCGTTGTGCAATGTTGGAGATGAAACTCTGCAATAATTGTTGCTCTTGTTGTTTCCGTGCAAACCCTAGGGATGTAAGGGTGAGTGGTAACTTTGAGGGCGCATTTGGTTGAAATCCTAGAAAAACCTTGAAGGGTGAGAAGATTGTGGAGGAGTGGGTGGCCATGTTATAACTGTATTGAATGACATGCATATAAGAGTGCCACTGCTTGTTTTTGTAAAAGTATCTATGAAGAGAGTGGACTAGAGTGCGGTTGACCACCTCTATTTGGCCGTCAGTTTGGGGGTGAAATGCGGTGGAGAAATGGAGTTGGCATCTAAGTGAAGACCATAGAGTACACCAAAAGGTACTGATGAAGTGGGAGTCACAATCCAAAATGATACTAATGTGTAAGATGAAATGGGGCCACACATGATGGAAAAAGAGGTTGGCAGTTTGTGCAATAGTTATAGTTTTCTGACATAGAAGGAACCTAGCCATCTTTGAGAATCGACAAACTACGACCCAAATAGCATCATACTTGTGAAATGTGGTAGGGAGACCACTCAGAAAGTCCATGGAAATGGATTCCGATGGACGAGAAGGAACTTGTAGAGGTTGGTAGAGAGCATGGATACGATTAGATGTCTTACTTTGTGAATAGAGGGAGCAAGTACAAATGAATTTTTCCACTTGTTTGGATAGTGCTGGCTAGTAGAAATGGCGTTGGAGATTGAGGATGGTTTTGGCTATGTCTAAATGCTTGTCACAAGAAAAGGTGTGTGCTTAACAGACTAGAATGAGATGATCTTCAGTCTGCGACACACATAACTGATTGAGTTTGTAGAGACACCCTTCACGGATGGCGTAGTCAAGAAATGGAGTTTGTTTGATGACCGTAGGTTGTTGCAAAGTAGACCAAACTTTCAAAACATGGATCTGTAGCATACATGTCCTTACATGCATCATATGTTCCACAACACACTTCTAAATGTTAAGGTTTAAGGTATTATTAGGTTTCTTTTCAATTTACTAGATAACAATAACATATGTAGGATCACTGAGAGAAACAAAATCACAAGATACACAACATTTATCATGGGAAACCCTCATGGGGAAGAAAACCCAACAAAAACTTCCTTAATATAGATATCCAATACAATGCCAAGACAATAAAACAAACACTAGAGAATATCCAACACTGAGAAATACACCTCTCTCTCTTCCTTCTTCCAGCAACTGGCAACTGCAAATTCCTTCAAACTTGCGCACTAGATGAGTGAGTTGAGTGAGTGAACAAAGGAGGCATTGGCTTTCTTTATTTATACAAAATAGAAAGCATTGAAAGGATGTGTCTTTTCATTGGCAGGGCCGACTTGTCTTTCTAGGTGGTTAGAACCACTTTAATTTGCCTGGGGGTTGACTTCTTAATTTTCATATTACAATTAGGTTTTGACCAATACGCAAAAGGGGATTTGGTCAATTACAATGCTCGACATGATCAATACACAAAAGGGGATTGATCTAATGAATAATAAATCAATAGAATACTCTTTGCAGTTACAATATTTCAACACTCCCCCTTAACAAGAAGTGTATTCTACAACATCATCAAGAGAGAGAGAGATAGAGGGCAACAACATCAACAACGTCTGGAACATTGACTGGCATATCTATAAATCATTGGAAGTTTTTCTCATCATCAATATCATCATTCACTCCCTCTTATCAAGAAGGATATTATTTGTCTTTTGACAGGTCACTGGATGTCATCATCAACTAAACAATATCATCTGGGCAATATCATCAACTGGATAATCATCATCAATTGGACAACATCACCTGGGAAATACCATCAACTGGACAACAACATCCACTGGATAACATCATCAACTAGGTAACAACATCAATTGGATAACATCATCAACTGGGTAACAACATCAACTAGATAACATGAGGCATCAACATAATCCACTTGGTCATCTGGCATCACGATCACTGACTGGTTCTCCATGAATCCATATTAAATAGGTTTTTTTCTTTTTATCTTCATGTAGAAGATACTCTTTCTTTCTTTCATCTTCACACAGAAGATTCTCTTTCTTATCTTCACACAAAAGATATCTTATCTTCACACAAAATATATTCTATGAGTTTTTCCATTCCTTTTATGTTATCCCTTCTCTTTTAGTCATCTGTCTCAGCCATCCACTGGGGAGGACTACTACCATAGCTTCACTCCTAGTCATCCCACATGAACTAGAGAAGCTACGATGCTAGCCTACGCAAGACTAGATTCCCTTTCCATGATCAATGCAGGATCACGACACAAACCTCAAGAGCCAACAAACCATTCCACATGGTTAAGGTTTGTGTTCCAGGCTACTCAATCCTTGGCCATAGGAGAGTATCTGCCCGCTGCCCCTTGGATAAACATCCACACTCCTCTCTACGAGGGTGGTCACACCCCTCTCTATGAGGGTATTCTATCATGTTCCCTAGAGTATCCAAAACTCAACACTTGGACAAAGGGAAACCTTGACAAATTTATCATTCCCCTTGTCTACGAAGGTCTCTTCCTTTTCCTTCTCTATGAAGGTCTACCTGTGGGATTGCTCATTCCTTCTCTACGAAGGTCTCTTCTGTAATATCTTGGGTACCTTCTTGAGTTTGAACATTTCTTTCTTTCTGACTTCATACTGGATCAACCTGCTCCCTTTGCATCTATAAGAACGGTATTGGAGCAACCTGCAGTTATCTGCATCTCATCAACTATACTTGAGTATCCATATTTCTCTTAATCTTGAACATTTATGTTATGCATCTTTAGGAGCCTCCTGCTCCTATATAAATACTGGATACTGTCTGGTTCTTACTAACTGTCACCATATCATAAGTCCTTATCATGCTATTCTAACTTTTGCAAGTCAAGGCATAAGTTGTTTCTTCAGAGATCTGTAAACTTACTTATGCTTTCTGAGATATGTCACTTAGCCAATCAATCAGTAACAATAAGAAGTAATCAAATAAAACTATATCATGATTTCTATCAGAGTAGTACACATCTTTTTTTAAGCAAAACTTGTTCAACCATGTACACATCTGAAACCCTAATCATGAATAAGAATTTTGAACTCTTTTTCACTCTAGCTATGAAATTACCAAATTTTCCCTTACTGTCATAGCTAAACACATACCTTTGTCACTCTCATGAGTGATCATACCTGAAATAAATATTTTATCTCTTTCTTTATCCTCTTCTTTGATAAATCAACATAGACACTGAAGTAAAACGAGGTTAATTAACATTCTCACAAAAATCGAACTTGTAATGATGAAGTATTAAAGTAAACAAGATACTAAAAATAAACACGAATACTTATCTTTTGTTTTTGTGTGGGGAGGCTCCACGGACTCCACCATTTGCTATCTTTCTTCAGATCAACTATCTTCAACTTAAAGTACATATTTCTCAATTTCTACTAAAGATTTCTTTGAGGGATGAGATTCCTATTCCTCTGCCACATGTGCTTGATTCTTTCTTTTCCCTTTTCCTTGAGAACAATCATAGGAAAAGTGTCCCAACTTTTGACAGTTGTAGCATCTGATCTTTGAAACATCTTTCTTCTTATCTGGAACTCTTGCGGAGTTAGCTTCTTTATTGTTATTCCTGAAGGAACTTCTTCTGTTATTTTGAATTGTAAGAGCTTTAACTTCGTCAACAATTAATCTCTTATGTTAGTCTGCAAGTCTAGATTCTTCATGTGTGCAATTTTCCCATAACTTATCAAACTTGGGTAACTTGCTTCTTGTACACACTCCTTGTACAAAAAGAATCCAAAATGTTGGAAACCCATTTAGGGTTGTGGTTACAAGATCTTTGTCACTAATGACATCTCCAATAGTTGCAAACTGATCTCTAATCTGAGAAAATCTCATACGATAGGATGAGACAGATTCTGAGTTTTCCATATTCATATTACGAAGCTGATTTCTTAAGGCAAGATTATGGCAAATGTATTTGCTTTCATATAACCTGTTGAGTGCTTCATACATTTTCCTTGTTGTCTATAGTTCATATATATGAGGGATCAAGTGATCCTTTATTGAATTTGACAAGATTCTCTTTGCTTTCTTTTCATTCTTCTTGTGCTTGGTCTTTTTCTCTTCTTCCTCTGGTTCTGGTACACCCACTTTAACATGTTCTAGGAGATCATTCTCGTCTAGAATCATCTGCAACCTATGCTTCCAAGATCTGAAATTTCCATATCCTTCTAGCCTGTCTTCTACCCTCATACTGGTAGCCATTCTTTCTTGCAGTAGAAACCCTAGCCCTCTAGGCTATAGAAATAATAGAAAAATAAAATTTCTTGGATCTGAAAACTGAACTCACCAAAAGATGTGCTAGACTAAGGCGAGTATGCTGGTATAGTCAGTTTCTGAAAATTCCAATTTATGACCCTTGAAACTGGACCTGCGAAATTATGGACTACAACTTTCTGGTACTGGTTCTGGTTTCCTGGTTTTCTGGTACTTTTGGTTTTCTAGTACTTTTGGTTTTCTGGTACCAGTGAAAACTAGGGTTTCACTTCCCGGGAGTTCTATCCACTAAAAAGGTGCGCTCAAGATGCCAAAAGATTCACTAGGGTAGGGTACACTTTTCTAGATGTTTTTTAGGCAAAAATTCCTCTCCAATAAAAAACCCTAATTTTCTTGTATGACAACAATGACATTTTTGCTTATCCAGTGAAAGGTGCTCTCATCAGCTTAGCTTTGATACCATGTTAAGGTTTAAGCTATTATTAGGTTTCTTTTTAATTTACTAGATAACGATAGCATAGGTAGGATCACTAAGAGAAACACAATCACAAGATACACAACATTTATCCTGGGAAACCCTCACGGGGAAGAAAACCCAACAAAAACTTCCTTAATATAGATAGCCAATACAATGCCAAGACAATAAACCAAACACTAGAGAATATCCAACACTGAGAAATACACCTCTCTCTCTTCCTTCTTCCAACAACTGGCAACTGCAACTTCCTTCAAACTTGCGCACTAGATGAGTGAGCCGAGTGAGTGAACAAATGAGGCGCTGGATTTCTTTATTTATACAAACTGGAAAGCGCTGAAAGGAGGTGTCTCTTCACTGGAAGGGCCGACTTGTCTTTTTGGGTGGTTGGAACTACTTTAATTTGCTTTGGGGATAACTTCTTAATTTGCATATTACAATTAGGGTTTGACAAATCCACAAAAGGGGATTTGGTCAATTATAATGCCCGACATGATCAATCCACAAAAGGGGATTTGGTCAATTATAATGCCTGACATGATCAATCCACAAAAAGGGATTGATCTAATGAATAATAAATCAATAGAATACTCTTCGCAATTACAATATTTCAACACTAAAATGTGCATAACCTGCATTGGGGGCCAACTTAAGAAGTTTTCCATCTCATTGGAGGTCCCCTTCTTATATTTAGTAACCATGTGAAACTGTTGAAGATACGATGACCACTTTAAATGGCATTGTTCCTTCATATTACTTTGGTAATTGATGAATATCAATGAATGATGGTCAGTATGCAGGATGGTCTCTTTACCTAGAATGTAGTGGCACCATTGCTTGAGTGCTTGTAGCAAGCTATATAATTCCTTGTAATATGTGTTGTAGTTGACTTTGGCTTATGTAAGAGTCTCAAAGTGATATGCTATCGGATGACCTTCCTGTTTAAGTACAACCCCAATAACGAATTGAGAGGCGTCTGTCTCGATCTCAAAGGGTTGATTCATGTCCGAAAATCTTAGAACAAGGACCAAACACAATTCCATCTTCAATTTCATAGATTGGCGCTCAACCTCTGGAGTCCATCGAAAATTTGCTTGATGTGACAACTAATGTAGAGGTCGATCTAGCTGTGAGAAGTGGGAGATAAATTTTCTGTAGAAATTGATGCCCCCCATGAAACTTTTGAGGTCATGCATGTTTGAGGGTGATGGCCATTGCTCCAAAGACTTCACCCTCGAGATATCTGGGCGCACACCTTGGGTATCCACTATGAATCCCAAGTATTAGATGACTTTTTTTTAAAGGACTTCTTTTCTTTCAAGTGCAACTTATGCTCGCACAACAATTCAAGCACTTCATGCACATGTTGCAAATGGTCTTGCCAGGAGTTAATGCATATCAAAATATCATCCAAATAAATAACGACAAAATTATTCAGGTGTGGTATGAAGATGTCATTAATGAGGTGCATGAATGTGGCTGGTTCTTTTGTCAGCTCGAAGAGCATTACCATTCACTCAAAAAGCCCAAATTTGGTCTTGAACGTTGTCTTCCATGTGTTGGTTTTTTGCATGCACACTTGATGATACCCTGCTGTCAAGTCCATCTTAGTGAAGAAGCAATCCCCTTGTAGGTGGTCCAACAAATCCTCGATTCGGGGAAGGGGATATTGGTTTTTAACAATGGATTTATTGAGGGCACGATAGTCAGTTATGAGGTGCCACTCAAAAGATTCTTTGTTTGGGATAATAAAGGAAGGGGATGCACAGGGTGACGATGAAGGTTTGATGTGGCCAAATTCTAGAATCTCGCCAATTTGGCGTTCAATTTCAAAAGCTTCTTGAGGCGTGAGCCGATAGGAAGGGGGGTTGGGTAAGGATGCACTTGGTATGAGGTCAATGGAATGTTAAATAGAGCAAGACATGGGTAATCTTGTGGGTTGTGTGAAAACATTGGAAAATTCATCGAGCAAGGGGAGCATGTCCGAAGGTGTAGAAGTGGACAAATTATCGGGTTTAATAGGGCACACTTAACACAAGGATATGCATTTATTGATACTAACTTGCTTAATTGCTTCTTTTTTGGTAAGTGACTAAGTGGGTTTAGGAGCAAATGATGTGAGAACATAGGTGCGCTTGTCCAGTTGCAGATGATATTGGTGGGATTTGGCATGGTATATAACGTGTCAAGCTTGTTGGTAGGGGAGGTCGAGCAATAAGTCTACACAATCCAGAGGGGAGACATCACATGTGACTATATCGCGAAATGGATCAATGGCAAAGGTGACCTCACAACACCTATAAACTATGAGGCGAGGGCCACCCTTTTGTACACAACCAAGTTGGTATGGGGCTGGGTGCGAAGTAGTGGGTATTTGAAGGCGTTGTACCAAGTCTTGTGAGATGAAGTTCTTTTCGCTGTCGTTGTCTATAATGAGGGTGGCCAATTCATGTTTGATCTGGAAATTATGGGTGAAGAGAAGAATAGTAGATGTGCCTGGTTCATTGGTTGTCATTAAAATGAGGGATGGATCTGCTTCAGTAGGGTTATCAAGGGAAACCACTTCAGGATTTATAGGGGAGTCAGTCGAAGCAATCTTGGCAAACAAAGTTTTGTTGGTGTGCAAATTCTTAAGTGCACGACAGTCGACAGAAGAGCGTGAATTGGTCTTATGGAAAGGACACCAGGGTGCATTATGGGATGAGGCAGGGAAGGATTGTGGGCCAACTGATGGAAGAGTAGGATAATTACCAAGAGTGGATGGTTCGGCTTGAGCTTGAGGAGAACGGAGTCGAGATACTACCTTACGTTCCACGACCAAGGCCCAAAGAAAAGCCTTGTCCAAGGAAGGACCGTCAAAGATATCTACTTCAGATGCTTAACAATAAGCCAAAATTAAACTTGAAAATCAATACCTCTTCTGGATCGATGATGTGGAGCTAGATCTGCAGTTTGTAGAAGATGTCGATGTATCCCTGGATGAACTGATTGGAAAATTGCTAGAGCTGCAACCATTTGGCGATAGCCCGGTGTGTAGAAGCGCTCTCTGAGAGCCTGACATAATCCATCACATGTCATAACGTGTGGTGTCGATGTCTTGACCAGGTCGCCTTTGTCTATGACGAAAGAATAATTCTCCAGCTGAATGTCCCACCATGTTTGTGCAATGCCTTCGAGTTGCAGAACAACGATTTGAAGCTTCATGCCTTCTGTCATCTCAAGACATGTACAAAATTATATGGAAAGACTTCGAAGCCAAGAATCGACATTTTTCGTCATTCATTTGGTCTGCAAAATTCCGTAATTGGAAGCACGTATCAAGCTACATGGGTGTTGGAGCTCTGCATTGTTGCAAACGAAGTGGCTCTTGGAGAGCCATAATTAAATCCTGAATTGGAGATGTGGCTGTGGATGCATAATCCTCTGTGGACGACTCTCTTTGCAATGACATAATTTTCATTCACCACAGATGCCAATTTGTCACTAGATGTTGCACTGAGAATCATTGAACTCTTGAGCACATTGAGAAGGCACTTGATACCCTGAAGAGGGCGTACTAGAAGTCCTGAGAAGGACACCTATCTTTGTGAAAAAAAAAATGTTGAATAACCTCTCTTCTGAATTTCGTGGTTGAGAAGAATCTGGCTTGGTTCCAGGTTCTAATACCAATTGATCCACAATTTTATTTGTTAAAACTAAAAATGCAGCAACAACAAGACTAGTACATAAGAATATAAAACAATACACAAATACAAGTACACAGAGAATGAAAGAAGAACACCGGAAGTGAGAAGTAAATGACCATTCGTTTTATTTAAGCAAAAAGACACCCTTTTTATCAGATTGGGCGAATTTTGTTTACAACAACAACAAGAGACTTGCTACTTTATTTTTGAATGACAAGCGTTGTTTCACTTTCTATTTAGTTAATTTCCTAACATAAAAATCATTTTAATTCTTTAGTAGGATCTGCCCTACTCAACTGGACTAGTGAGGGAAATTTACAATAGAAACAACTATGGGCGCTCTCTTTGGTGACCCAATAAGAGGGTGGGTGTGAGAAGTCACATCCCATAGTTATTGGAAGCATGGGGACCGAGTACAATCAACTTGGGGAAGTGTGTGAGTCAAGAAAGGAAGCCAAATGAGAAGAAATTTGTATGGGAAACAAGTAGAGAGAGAAAAGAGAGCTTGGAGTTGGAACAACCATGGAAGGAAAATTATAGAGCAATTTGGAGCGCATTGGAGCATAATTAGAGCTAGAAACTGAAGAGCCAGGTTGTCAGGCCTGAAGAGTGAATTCCCGTGTGAGTTGCACTGTAACAACAAGTGTTTGTTGCTGCTTTCTAGTAGTTTTTCCTAGCAACAAGTTTCCTTGAGTTCTTAGTTGAGAGATTCCTAGTTACATGTGCTAGAGAGACCCTCATAAATGAATGGGACACCTGAGGGATTGAGATCAGTGAAGGGGTACATTCCTTGGGTTGGGCAGGTCGAGAGGAAGAGAGTTGGTGGAAAAATCAGGATAGTTGTAGGATAATACCAATGGGTTGTGAGTTTTATGAGTTGTAAGTGGATAGTGAGAGACCACCCTCTTTTGTGGATAACTAGCGTCAGTTCGGGGGTGACTGACTGTTGAGATTTGGAACAATCGGTCTATGGTTGGGTGGAACATCTGTCCCAAGCAGTTGGTTGCACGACTGGTTATAAAAGATAAGTGTTTTATCTTGTTGTGATGTTATTTATATGTTCAATTGTTGTGTTTTTACTATGAGTATGAGAACACATTTATATGCTGCTATAGTGGAGTTATTAGCTACATTCATGTCTTTTTTTTTTTTTTTTGTAACTAGGGGAATCAGTAGCGGCGACATTATCGTACTCGTGTGACATGGGGTTGAATCCTGTTGGTTGCCTTATAACCCCTAGGGAGAATCGCACAACTCACAAGCACGTTTCCGGATAAATCAGAGTGAGAATCAAACTTGAGACCTCATTTTTACATTTTCTTCCATTTACACAGCACATGCCAATCGGTCTACACCCCTGCGGGCTTCAAAAAACTTGAAGGACATGGGTGTGGGCTTTGATCCACTTATGTGTGCACGGGTCACGATACCATTTAATATAGTATCTCTGGGTGCAACCACACATTCGACCACTACCTCAAGGTGCCCCCATGGCTCCAGGTAAAGCCCTCACAAGAATTGAACCTTGCCCAGTGGTGAAAAACTACTCGCTTTCCACCATTGGATCCAACCCCTTTGGGCCATTCATGTCTATTTTAATATGATATAGATGTATCAATTTAATGGTAGTAGACAACAATTAAATTTGTATGTAATTCGTAGCTGTAAGCTATAGGAAATAAATTAGATAACAACAATTTTATTTTACGAATATTATGCACCATAATATTCCTTGGCTGGGTTGGGGGATGTTACAATACTTCCACTCCTATTAGATGCCTCTTGGTCCTAGGTTGTTAATCATTTTACTTATGTTTGACGAAGATAAACTCTTAGCCAATTAGAGACAATTTTAAGTCATACTCCAAAACTAAAATGAAGAGTTTGATAAACTAGTGCAAGAAAAACAATATAAAGATAATCTAAAACATAAGAATAATAATATCTCTCTCTCACTACATAAAGATTTACCCTATAAGCTCATAACCGAGAAAACCATCCTAAATAGAGTCATACCTCTCTATCTCACGGTATTAACTTCATTGTTCACAATTTATGTTAAGAACCAATACCAGATCTGAAGATATAATAACCACAAATACAAAATACACAATAGATCCACAAAGCAAGATAGAAGAAACCACACTTTATTAGAAGAAAACCCTTGAGGTAGGGCAACACCATACAATGGATCCTATTATGGAAGGGATCCTCTCCTGTTCACTTGCCTCTTCGAGGGGGCATCCTCCTATTGAACTACTACTCCAAATACAATACTTATCTTCATGTCTCATTACATTGCTTGAACCCCTTTATATAGTGCTACCATCACCTAAGAACATTCTAGAAGAGGAATCTTCTAGAAGTAGAAGCTTCTAAGAAGTCATCTTACATTTATTATATCTAACTACCATAGTGGGTCTTATTTAATAATATAGTGGACCTAGTCCACCTTACATTGAATGACTTCCACTATTATCACTATGGGCCTTTTGGGCCCCCCCACTACCTCTCTAGCTACCTTACATTCCATCCCCCTTATGAAAGCGTTGTCCTCAACGCTTAATGTACAACGATATACCAGGGTCCCATGGATAATTGTGGACCGTAATGCTGAAGAAGACTGAAGAACCAAAGTCCCATGTAGAAAGGAAATCCACCATGCTGAAGTAGTCCAACCACTATTGTAAGCCCAGGTCCCATGTCCAAGTGCTCATGTGAACTCCCCGTAGAAGATTTTGGAACCCAATAACCAACTCCAAATGATGCTCCAAAGACTGACACCTATCATGTGGATCCAAATAAGAAGATCCATCCACATAGTGG
>ML803352.1:44834-125153 GCA_009831015.1 Picea engelmannii | reverse complement strand
AATGATATTTTCTTTATGAATACAACCATGAACCTGTAATATAGATTTTTCACATGAAAATAAACTCTTGGTTCTCTCTTTATCCTGATTTTCTCCATGAGACCACTTGTCTAACAATATTTTTTCAAATTCTACATTGGAAATTCTCATCATCTCATCATAATCAAGTGATTTCCACCAAACGACAGCATCACCTTGCAATTTGAGAGAGACCCAATGCGTCCAAGTATCTTCCCATGCTGATTTTCTGTTTTTAATGAATGATTCAATACTAGGGCAATCACATTTCCCTGTAAAATACATCTGGCTATGAAACCCCCCCCAAAAATAGAACAATAAGTTACGACAGAAAATCGCGGCTTTTTCCGGAAAAACCCTGAAAAATTGCTGAATTTGAAATGCTCATAACTTTACTTCCCGAACTCCGTTTTGGCTGATTTTTTTTTTTTGGAAATTGGGTATTTTTCCGAGAGGAATTCAAATACCCAATTTGTTTTTCCAAATTCAGCTCGTAAAACTTTAGATCTGAACCTGAAGTGCGCCACCCTCTTTTTCTTCCTTAGAAAAAAAAATTCTACAAAAAGAGAAAACAAATCTTCCCTTCTTTGGCCAAAGAAAGTGCTCTGATACCAATTGTTAAGAACCAATACCAGATCTGAAGATATAATAACCACAAATACGAAATACACAATAGATCCACAAAGCAAGATAGAATAAACCACACTTTATTAGAAGAAAACCCTTGAGGTAGGGCAACACCATACAATGGATCATATTATGGAAGAGATCATTTCCTATTCACTTGCCTCTTCGAGGGGGCATCCTCCTATTGAACTACTGCTCCAAATACAATACTTCTCTTCATGTCTCATTACATTGTTTGAACTCATTTATATATTGCTACCATCACCTAAGAACATTCTAGAGAAGAAATCTTCTAGAAGTAGAAGCTTCTAAGAAGTCCTCTTACATTTATTATATCTAACTACCATAGTGAGACTTATTTAATAATATAGTGGACCTAGTCCACCTTACATTGAATGACCTCCACTATTATCACTATGGGCCCTCTGGGCCCCCCCCACTACCTCTATAGCTACCTTACAATTTAATATTTAGGTATTTTACAACATCAAGAACCATAATCATTAAACCATATTATATTACAATCCTAATTCCTTAATCATAATTACTTTACAATAAATTGAAAAATCATTAGACCAAAAAGCACAAAATAGACCAAAAACAAATCCAATTTTTTTTGGAGGGTAAACCAATAGCCCACGATAATATTTACAAGAAAACTAATTTCTCTTATTGTCATTGCTCAATCTATTCAATCTATAACTGATATTATTTGCTTTTAAGTAGTATTTTTTAGAACCAAAATTACAAGTTTTAATAGTAGATTATGTGTTTTTTAATTAAATATTCACCTATATAAATATGCATATTTTTTTAATTAAAACAATTACATAGAATATACTAATAATAATAATTTATTTTTAAGTTCTTCTAAATTTAAATTTATAACTTAAAAAAAAAACCACATATTCTTAACCCTACTGCTTAGGTATAATATTCCACTCCTACCAAAAAAAAACCCAATTACCCATGATTCAGATACATATGATTAAATACCACCTAAATTACAATTACAATGTAGCTACAAATATACATTTTATTAATATTAACATATTAATTATCCTTTTTTAATTTAATTTTTTGGTCGGTGTGAGGTGTCCAACTAAATTATCACCAGCACGTGGGCACAAGCATTCAAAAAGCGTTGTAAAAACAATAATAAAATATTAAGTTTTCATGGGATGGAAGAAAGAACTACGCGATGCGACAACAACATACAAACTCAGCAAACATAACCAGTGCCCAGTGCCTGAACTAATGGATGAGCAGAGCAGAAGCAAGAGCAGGACGGGCAATGGCAATGGCAATGGCAATATCACACAGTGTAATCTATCCGAAAGAGAGGAGGATGGCCTTATTATTTCTTCATTACCTTCAACCTGAAAACCGTAAAATTAGCGCTCTTGCAAGCAATGAAACGCATAGCACATCGCAAAAACACGTCTCTCCCGGCGACGTGAAGACGCTGTGCAATCAGGGCCGATTGAAAGAGGCGCTGGATGTTTTACACGCAATGGACCAGAGTGTTCTTCGCAGGGACCCCACCATATTCGATTCTCTGTTGAGGTGTTGCATTGATAAGAAGGCCCTCTCGGAGGGTAAAAGAATTCACACCCACATGGTGAACATGGGATTTAAACCAGACTTGTACATCGGTAACACGCTCCTTAACATGTATGTTAAGTGCGGCAGCTTGGCGGATGCCCGCGGATTTCTGGATCAGATGCCCAAACGTAATGTGGTGTCATGGACAACTGTGATTGCAGCTTATTCCAGCCATGGGCACAGCAGGGAAGCCTTGGAACTGTTTGACAAAATGCGGCAAACGGGGATTCAGCCGAACGAGTTCACGTTCGCAAGCATTCTGCGGGTGTTTTCCGATTTGGGAAACCCTGAGCAGGGAAAGGAGGTCCATGAAGAAATAAGGAGGAGGAGATTTGAATCTGATGTTTTTGTGGCTAGTGCTCTTGTGGATATGTATGTAAAATGCTGTAGTATTGAGGATGCACGGAAAGTGTTTGACGAAATGCCTCAACGAAATGTAGTTTCCTGGAATGCCATGATGGTGGGATATACTCAGAATGGGAAATTTGACGAGGCTCTGGCGATGTTTTGCCGGATGCGGCGGGTCGGGATTGAACCAAATCATTTTACCTTTGCAAGCGTTCTTCCGGCGTGTGCGAATTTGTCCGCTCTGGAACACGGGAAGAAGGTTCATGACGAGATTATTAGAAGTGGGTTTGAAGAGGATGTGTTTGTTGGGAGTGCCCTTATAGACATGTACTCCAAATGTGGGAGCATAGAGAGTGCCTACAAAGTGTTTGACAAGATTCCTAAACGAGATGTAGTCATGTGGAATGCAATGATTATGGGATGTGCCAAGAATGGGTGTGCCATGGAGGCTGTCCAGCTCTTTGGACGAATGGAGAAGTCTGGCATGAATCCGGACTATGTCAGCTTTGTCGGAGTTCTCTTAGCCTGCTGCCATACAGGCCTAGTGGACGATGGCTGGCGATTCTTTGATTGCATGACTCGCCAATATGGGATTGCACCTACAGTTGAACACTATAGCTGCATGGTCGATCTCCTAGGCCGCGCAGGGCGCCTGACGGATGCCGAAGACTTGATCAAGAAAATGTCAGTTAAGCCGAATGCTGCTGTGTGGGGTTCTTTGCTTTGTGCCTGTAATATCCATAAGAATGTCGATCTAGGAGAGCGTGCAGCAAAACACTTGTGTGAATTGGATCCTAGTGAAGCTACGCCTTATGTGATGTTGTCAAACCTCTACGCCGCTGCTGGAAGATGGGATGATATCCGGAAGGTGCGAAAAAAGATGAGGGACAAGGGCATAAAAAAGAAGCCAGGATGCAGCTGGATTGAGGTTAATAAGCATGTCTATGCTTTTGTTGTAGGAGATAGATCACATTCACAAACAGAGGAAATTTATGCTTATTTGGGGAGTTTATATGGGCAGATTAAGGAGGCAGGGTATGCACCCCACACAAGATTTGTTCTGAATGATGTGGAGGAGGAGCAGAAGGAACATCTTCTTGGCCACCACAGCGAGAAGCTGGCAATTGCATTTGGGCTTATTAACACCCCACCTCAGACAACCATCCGGGTCATCAAGAACCTTAGAGTGTGTGGTGACTGCCATTCTGCCATTAAGTTGATTGCCAAAACTGTTGAAAGAGAGATTATTGTGAGGGATGCTAACCGTTTCCATCATTTTAAGGAAGGGCTATGTTCTTGTGGGGATTACTGGTGATGCATAACAAAATAATGCAAAAGTATTGTCTTCAGGTATCTAAAGGCTAGGTATGTTTTTGTTTCTGTAAAATTGGCATCTGAAAATTTAGTGTATTTTTTGGCCTAGTCTTGTGGAACCATTATGCAAAATAGTATCTTATGCCTACTCGAGTTTAGTGTATATTTTAGCCAACATTCAAGGATCATTGCCGAAATCAAAGTGTCAAATGCTCTAGTTATGAAGCATCAATATATTGGAAGGGCACAACATGTACATTGGACAACTAGTATGATCACATGTACATATTGATTTTTTAACCATTTTTGTCAAAACTAAAGTTTCTAAATGTTAGGCATTGGCTTTGGCTTCCATATTCTTCTCTTTGGCATCTCCCTTTGAGTATGTTCATTGAATTTGTTTGATTGAATCCGTTCTCTGCACTGTCTTGTGATTTGATATTATTTCATTTAGATATCCATGAGTTAGAAATGGATATATCAAGAATGTGACGATAGGATTGCTTGCTTTGTCTAAACAATTTTTACAAAGTAATAACGAGAAAAATGGGAAAATGTGTGTGTGCATTTTAAGGTTCGTATCAATTGGCCTAAATTTGTGTCATTAGAATCGCATTTCTTTTCTTTAACTTTTCAGTCGATGTTTTAATTTGAAGTATGTCATTCCGAAATCAACCTTTGCTTTAGCTATTGACTGAATCTTGCTAAATAATGTATGCTCCGAGAGTGATGATTATTTTCTGATTATCTTGGACTTCTTTTAAAATGCAGGGGAGAGTCCTCAAAGCAATGGTGTGGTCAACTATCTCTGCCTCAAAGGAGGTACGAGCTAGGAGTTCTATGCGTGAAGGCGCCCATGTGGCCCCTTTAATTAATGGTGCAAAGCGGCTGTGGGACTTTTTCAACCCTTCAAACTAGTTATGGAAATCAATAATTCTTTTAATGGGACTTTTTCACTATGTGAGAGGAATTGAGGCCTTCTCAACGAGGTCCCTAATTGGAACGGGTTCTACTCTTTGGGAGCTGGTGAGGATGGTGTGGCTTTCTGTTGTACCTCAGTTCTTTTGGAATTCTTGATAGGAAGGAACACAAATCTGCTTCTGGCATACTAAGTGGAGAGGCTCAAGCCTAGAAATTCTAGACATTATCCCAAATATTAATACCCTAAAGGAAGACGGTGCTTTACAGGATCAGAGGGATTTTCTTAATCACGATGATTTGACAGGGTTGAACACCATGGGTTTCTAGCATCTGGTAGATTGTTTGATCCTCTTTAACACATTCCAAGTAGAAGCTACTGTTCTCTAAAACATCTATAAAAAAACAATTTTTTGAGGAAAACCTATACTTTTTTGTTCCAAGCTGGACCTCCTAGATTTTAAGTAACCTAGAAATGCGTGTAAGAATGTAGTCACTTCGGGAGTGGCRCATTAATCTTAGTGCAAATCGTTAAGGCTGGTTCCCCTGGTTCCCCGAGAATATAGATTCCACGATGACCAAATAGTTGCAACTTGCACAGGGTATGAAACTGCTGTAAGAAAAACTTATGATAAACATACAAAAAATTCTCAAATTCTATTATTGCTCCATTGAAGATACGGGGATGAAGAAAAAATGGTAGGAGAGAGTTGTAAATGTGGATTTCACCCCAGGTTATAGGTCTATAGTAACGACAACGAAACAAAGTAAAGAGAGARTGTGTCTGCACGTGACTTCAATAAACAAGAGRGAATSAACAATCACGACAACTTTCGTGAGAACATAGAGAATSTTATTAGGCTTCTATTTAACTTGTAACTTTTTTACATTATACACGTGATCAACAAAGATAGAGGTACGATATAGCTAAGCTTTTCAACGGGAAGGGATAATTTGTGGTTACAAACAAACATTCAAAAAAGACTATTGTCAAGGTTAGTGCATTCAACAATTAAACAATTATGCGTTAATAGCATATGTGACACTTTCAAGTCGAAGTCATCCACTCTACGACCCTTTGTTAGAAGGGTTAGTATATACAACCCTTCATTAGAAGAGTTGGTTATACTTGCTTAACTCGACCAAACATAGCAAAGGGTTCTTTAGATAAGATCTTGGTAAACCCAACAAGATCTTATTTGAACCTTCTAATGAAGGGTTGGTCTTAAAAGGTCAACTCAGTAAGATCCTGATCTTCCCTTCCAAGGAAGGGTTAGTCCTATGTGTGGGTTAGTCCTCTTATACACATAGGGTTTCTATGTACACAACAATTAGGAATACAACTATTCACCCAACTAATTAGGACTTCCTAATAATATCTTCATATGATGACCTCATGACTTGACTCATGACCAATTAATAAAGTCATTACATCATAATTATTCTATCAAGCACATGTGTAAGTCACTAAAAGAAAACCTACACTACAAGAGAATAGATAACATTGTCTAATTTGGGGATAGCATTTGCCCCCTCCTTTATATTGAGCACCTTGGTCAACTCGTAGATAGGTTGCTAGTCTTTTATGATTAGAGAGTTATAGGGGGAATTTGATTACAATGGGAAGCTAAATCTAAGACGAGCTTCATTGTAGATGAAAAAGAGAGATGTCAAATATTGCAAGAGAATATTGAAATTTAACCTTTAGTGCTAGAAAAAAAACAAGACCACCATTCAGTCCACACATATAGGTATGCTTGGAATGGCTTAGTCGCAAAGTTGAGCAAAGGGAGCGAGGTATGCTTGGAATGGCTTAGTTGCAAAAGTTGAGCAAAGGGAGTGAGATAAGCAAGGAAGAGATGATTTCTCTTGGGTTAAGGTTACCCAAATACAACTAGCCAAAACACCCAACACTTATGAGTGAGCAAAAGGGAGTTGAATGGTTCATTATACGGGATGTAGGTAACACTATTGGCTAATAAATAAAATATATTTCTTTTTAATTCTTAACTTATTTTTGCATTAGGCTGATCGAAAATGATATAAATTTCATATAAGCACATGATTGGATTACATACACGAAGGATTGTGAAACCCAAGCAGCAAAGGTAAGAGAAAGTCTTGCATGTAATGTGGTTCTTTTTGGCATGTTAACTCCATATTATGTTAGTTGGCTTAGGTTGTCTTACTAAGATATCTCTTTTACAAAAAACAAACAAATATATATATATATATATATATATATATATATATATATATATATATATATAGCTTTTAAAATAGATTTTAGGGGCCTAACTACTCTCATAAGGCCTAAAACAGATTTTAGGGGCCTAACTACCCTCATAAGGCCCAAGTGCATCAAACATATTGTTATTTAAAGGTTTTAAAAGAGCCCAATATAACTTAATTCTCTTGCAAATGGCTTGTTACAACAAAAATTACATTTTCAGCATCCTATATATATGCACTAAAAAAGTCTAAAGGAGTTGCACTATCACATGAAAGATTGTCAATAAAGGGCCCAAGAGTTTTAAAATTTGCATTATAGAAGAAAAATGTGAAAACCCCCAACATCCAAGGGAGTTTGATTGCTAGGGGTGAGAGTAAAATTTATCTTAGTTTCTTTGGGCAAGAGTTAAAAAGTATTTTGTTATCCTCTTAAAACAAATTACGTTATTACTCCATGAAGTACCATTAATCTCATCAAAAGACTAAAAGCTTTTAAAATTGGGAAATATCATTTAAATGCAAAAATACTTCTAACCAATGCTAGGGTTCCCATCATCTTCCATTGTACTTACTAAAGGAGAAACAACAAATAATTTTCCCCAAAACACAATAACAATAACTAAAAGAATAAGAAAGAAACCAAGCCTCCATGGAGACATTAAAATAAGATATTTATCAACATGCACATCAAAATTACAAAGAAAATCAATACTAGAAATTCCTTTCAAACTAGAATTCCCATTTATCTTAGGAATTCTCAGCCATTCATTCTGGAGTGTGATGCATCAGGTGAGGGTATTGGAGTTGTTCTCATGCAAAATAGGAATCCCATTGCCAATGAGAGACGCAAACTAAGGGGGCTTGATTTGTTGTACAACATTTATGATAAGGAAATGTTAACCATGTAAATGTGTTGAATCTGCACATAATAGATCTAGCTAAACATTGATACACACATTTGCAAAGAGAATAGGGGAAAGAAGAAGAATGAGAGAAATAATGAAAGAATTCTCATTAACCATATTCCACACTCAAAGAGTGAATAATTTACAATAGATATAGGATACATGAGTAACTGATGAGCCATAGTGGTGGTCCAGAGTGATATAAACACACACCAGTAGTTACGGGAGTGAACTGCCACCTAGTCTAGTCTCTCAGGCAGTTACAGGAGTGAACTGCCACCTAGTTGAGTTAACTAGTCAACTAGTCTTTAGTTAATTGACTAAACAAAGAGTAGTGAGAAGTTAACTCAAGAAAACAAGGGTAATGTGTCAATCTGGTGATGATCCCAAGGAAAGTGTGCATTAGCTGATGATGATCCCAATGTTGCATGGTGACAAAACCAATATAGCATCTAAATTCAACTCAACTAGTCAAACTGAAGAGTCAACTAAAAAAGAATATTCTCTAGGTGGAATAGTCTTCCCTAAAATATAAGAGACTAGATAATGACTAATTATGACTAAAACAAGGAATAACTTTAGGAAAAATAAATCTTAGGTTTGTGTGAAGTAACTTCAACACCCCCTTTTAACATTACTATGGTGAAAATAAAGAATGGGTCTCGACAACAAGGTCATGTTAGGTACCCAAATACAAAAGATACACTGAAAATAAAGTGAGGAAAGAGGGAAACCTCCCCCCCCCCTCCTTTAAATTACAATGCATAAAAAAAATAAAAATGAGAAGAAACAAGAAACAATTGCTAAGAAACCCTGTCCTTCACTCCAAGAAGACCTCGCAACTATGCAAGTTTGTGCTCGTTGAAGATTTTGTTGAAGATGCAGATGTCTGCACGGATCTGATGAAGTAGATGCATTATTGAGATTTCCACACATATCCACTTTATCTTCTTGTAATGAAGAAGATCCAAATAAAGTTTGGATGAAACTTTGAAAACTGTGCGGCCGTTTCCGGAAAAATGTTGAAAGTTTGTAGATTTTAAAACGATCATAACTTCACTTCCCAGACTCCGTTTCAGGCAATTTTTTTTTTTGAAATTGGATATTTTTCCAAGAGGAATTCAAATATGCAATTTGTTTCTGCAATTTGTACTAATAAAATATCAGAATTGAGTCTGATGTGCGTGGCTCCCTTTTTGTCTCCTGAGATGCATGCATTGCGCATGGAAAAACGTCTGCATGTGACTCATGAGATGCATGCCATATATCTTCCACATGAATTTCAGAAAAGAAATCTGAAATGGAGTAGACATCATCTTCAATTAATGGAATACAAATTTGTACAAATACTTTTGTAGAGCACTCTTCATAATAAGAGCCTTGATCTTCTGATGGTTTCTCTTCTCACTCTATCTTTCCAATCCCCTGCATGCAATCTTTACAATCTTCTTTATTCCCAAATAAAACCTCCAATCTGGTCTATAATTCATTTGGAGTGAATTCTTGTGTGACATCACATACTTGGTGGAGAATTTATGGAGAAATAGACAAGCAGATAAATCCTATGGCCATATCTTGTCTATTGAGAAAGCCATTTTTCTTATCGACGGAATTAGACTCTACTTCCATTGCCATGGTTATTTGGTATAATCCTCTACTTTTGAGAAGAAGTAGAATCTTTGGCTTCCACTCCAAATAGTTATGAGGCGTGAGAAGTATTATCAACGAGTAAAACACAAATTCCATCTTTTCTGCATTCTTCAATCTTCAGTACCTGCAAAAATAATTTGGTGTAGTTTTTTCTTAGGATTCTGTCGGCTTTGATACCATGTAAATGTGTTGAACCTGCACATAATAGATCTATCTAAACAATGATACCCACATTTGCAGAGAGAATAGGAGAAAGAAGAAGAATGAGAGAAAGAATGAAAGAATTCCCATTAACCATTCCACACTCAAAGAGTGAATAATTTAGAATAGATATAGGATGCATGAGTAACTGATGAGCCATAGTGGTGGTCTAGAGTGATCTAAACACACAACAACAGTTACGGGAGTGAACTATCACCTAGTCTAGTCTCTTAGGTAGTTACGGGAGTGAACTGCCACCTAGTTGAGTTAACTAGTCAACTAGTCTTCAGTTAACTAACTGAACAAAGAGTAGTGATGAGTTAACTCAAGGAAACAAGGGTAATGCGCTAGTCTGGTGATGATCCCAAGGCAAGTGTGCATTAGCTGGTGATGATTCCAATGTTGCATGGTGACAAAACCAATGCAGCATCTAAACTCAACTCAACTAGTCAAACTGAAGTGTCAACTGAAAGAAAATATTCTCTAGGTGGAATATTCTCCCCTAAAATATAGGAGACTGGATAATGACTAATTATGACTAATAAACAAGGAATAACCTTAGGAAAAATAAATCCTAGGTGTGTGTGAAGTAACTCCAACAAGCCATAATGCATGCATTGGCCAAATTCAGGCAATATATTGTAGGAGCAAAATTTTTGGTTAGGATATATCACAGTAGCCTCAAGCACTTTCTTGAGCAGAAGGACCTTAATGAAAGACACAAAAAGTGGGTGAGTAAGATTCATGCATACAACTTTGACATACAATTTGTTAAAGGAAAAACAATGTTGTAGCGGATGCCTTGTCTAGAAGACCCTTAGCCTACTCCATGTCAGAAATATCAGTTGATTGGAAGTCTCATTTATTGGTGGAGTACTCCAAAAATAAATTTTCATGTAAGTTGATGGACATACAGTTATAGGATGATAGGTACAAGATTATAGATGACATCATATATTATAAGGGAAGGATCTATCTGGTTCATGAATCTTTGTTCAAGAAAATGGTGCTTCAAGCATTTCATGATTCATCATTAGCAGAGAATCAAGGATTCCTTAAAGCATATAAACAGATAAGAGAAAGGTTTTCTTGGAAAGGTCTCAAGGGAGATTTCAAGCGCCACATCAAGGAATGTACCACTTTCCAACAAAATAAAGATGAGCACACTCACCCAGTAGGTCTATTGTAGCCTCTCCCCATTCCAGAGCATAAGTGGTAGAGTGTATCTATGGATTTCATTACAGGACTACCCAAGGAACAGGGGAAGGATTGCATATTTGTGGTAGTAGATCGCTTGACCAAGTTTTCTCACTTTTTCGCCATCTCCATGGACCTTAGTGCATCTCAGGTGACAACTCTGTTTTTCAGGAAAGTTTTCAGGTTGCATTGATTACCCAAAACAATTGTGAGTGACAAGGATAGTAGATTTATGAGCATCTTATGGCAGGAGTTGTTTCGACTAGTGGGTACAGAGTTAACCCCCAACACTAGCTACCATCCACAAACAAATGGAAGTTATGATCCATTACCACATGAGAATCTTCCAAATAGGACAAAAGAAAGCATGGACTTGCAGTCAGGAGTTGTTTCGGCTAGTGGTTCAGACTTGCATGCTGCTACTGGAGGACTAGGAGGACTCACAACTTCACCTATTTTGTATCTTGGAGGCCTATCCAGCCCAAGCTTTTATATCTCTTCTATATTATTCCAAATCTGTAGATCCCATGTATGGAGGTCAACTTATTATCTAAATAAAGGTTAGATCTGAAGTTGTTGGTCATTCTCTTGTATATTGTTATTTCTATCTATTGTTGTGTTATATTCATCATCCACATGCTATAAAACTCAACAAAACATCTCCTGCACAATCTTGAGAAGCAACCTGCAAAATATTCAAACAAATCATACAAACATATTAGAAATAAACCATTAAGTTCCTAGCAAATCTGCTTGGGAACATTACAACACCTCACATAAATGGGACATGTATTAGATGGATATTAAATTCACCTCCTTGCTTGGGGATTTTCAAGAAGAAATCTACATGGAACAACCTCCTATCTATGTTCAAAATGGCTCCAACCTTGTTTTTCACCTTAAGAAATATTTCTATGATCTTAAGCAAGCTCTTCGAGCTTGGTATGTTAAAATGGATAGATTTCTTCTTGACAAGATTTTCTAGATATCATTCTAACCTTAATGTCTATACCAAGAAAGTAGGAAACCATCTCATAATACATGTTCTTTATGTTTATGTCCTTATCCTCATTGGTAGTGACCTGAAACTCTTAAGATGTGTGAAATCTATCCTTAAGAATAAATTTGAAATGACATACTTAGGTTATTTGCATTATTTCCTTGGCCTCCAAGTCTTGCAGACCGAGGAAGGAATTTCCCTTTCCCAATATAAGTATGCATGTGACCTTCTTAGCCACTTTCACATGGAAGATTGTAAACCATCCCTATCTCCCTTCCAATCTGGAGTCAAACTTGTTTCCACTTATACTACACCCGAAGTAGATGCCACTTTGTACCATTAGTTGGTAGCCTCTTATATTTGACTCATACCTGTCATGTTATTCCTTTGTTTTTGGTCTTGTTGCCTGGTATATGAAAATACCCCATGAGAGCCAGTGAAAAGAAACAAAAGGATACTTCGATATATGCGAGGCACAATTCAGTTTGGGATACATTACAGTTCCAAGGGGGACTCCTTTCTTGGTTAGTTTCACTGATTCCGATTGGGTTGGAAACCCTGATTATTGGAAGTCTACTATAGGTTATGTTTCAATCTTGGTTTTGGACCTATCAATTGGGCTTGTAAGAAGTAATAAAATCTCTCTTTTTTTAGTAGAAGCGTAATACTGAGCAATAATTAATGCAAGTCAATAATCCTTGTGTCTTCGATAGATCCTTCCAGAGCGTGGATTCCAACAGGAGCATCTGACCAGCTCCTCTAGTGTGACAATCAAAGTTCCATCAATATCTTGAAAGATATAGTTCAACATCAATGCAACAAATACATTGAAATACACATGCACTTAATCATAAAGCTTATTTAAGATCACATTCTCAAAGTGTTTTTTTCCCCTACAGATGATCAAGCTGCAAACATTTTTAGAAAGTCTCTTACAGAAGTGAAGTTTTCCAAACTTTGATTTGTGTTAGGAGATGGGGAAATTGTTATTAATGGGGGAGAGGCTCTAATGCCTCCTTACTTATCCTATTGTGTCACCTTTGTAAATCCTTAAATCCTATCCCAAGTTGTTCTTAAGGGGGGATGTTAGGATATCTAGACACTTAGGAGTTAGTTAAGATCAACTTGGTCTGATGTGTCTTTAGGTAAAGTGTGTTTCTTTAATATGCATTAGTATGCATTTGTAGTTATGTAATATGAAGGTCATGATATGTTCTAGACATAAAGTGATATGACGGTTCGTATTCTCCTCGATACTAATGGATATATTGATCTGTGGCTTAGCACCCAATTGGCCCATGATCTCAATTTAAAGATCATGGTGGGTCATTTACTGAAGATTGATGGTAAGAAAATCTTATGTACACTATTTTTCTTTTGCATTCATATATTGTCTCAAGTGGCCACATTGGATGGAATCATGGATTGTTTCCCTCTTTGAGAGTTATAACCATGTAAGACACTAGTGTACTAATCCTTGATCCGATTGTGTCAGAAATTTCTTAAGGTGTTTATCTTTTGCAAAAATACCCTATTTTGTTGAACATAAGACACCTGTAGGAGATACCAAAAGAAAGCATAGAGGGAGAGGGAGAAAAGAGAGGATCGATTTCACTAGATTCCATTGATCTTGGAGGTTGGGTCAATTCAACCCCCAAGATTATAATCTTCTCCTAATTGTTTCCAGTGCCTATATCCACTCATTTATTATTAAGGACTTACAAGAAGTTGGAATCCTTAGATATTGAAAGGATATATAGTTTGATTCTATTAAGAAACCATGGCTATGTGTTATCATACTCAGAACCATTGTTGGAGTGTTTCAAGCATACAATTAATATTCCCTCTAGGCCATCTCTATCAAAGATTTCACTCACCTCACAATAGAAATACATAGGAGGATGTGCTACCTCTTTGCAACTTCGAGGTTGCTTCCCAATGCTTTGTATTTTAGGATATTGCAATTGTATGGATACAACCCTTCTGAATACATCTAGAATATGTGAGAAATTAGGTGGGTCATGTGTTGAACAAGGGTGTTGTCCAAGGCCTATCAATATTATATTCTTTGACCCATTGGATCCAAATTTAGCAAAGGTGTTTTTTTCCCATAATTCCGAGGAAACTATGGATAACCCTATCAAAGGCATTAACCATGTCTAACTTGATCACCATATCTCTTAGTTTTTCTAATATGTGACTATGAACAACCTCTTGCACTAGGATATTGTTTTCCTACATCAATTTACCTAGAATAAACTTGTTTTGCTCTTTAGGGATCGATTTTATCATAGTTTTCTTCAATGTTTTGGCTAAGATGCGTGTGGTGAGCTCACAGGAGACATTACACAAGGATATTGGGTGGACTCTGGTAAATTGATTGACTTCATTTTCTTTGGATTAAGAGCTATAAATGGGGAGTTTATCTCTCCTCCCATCTTCCCTCTTCCACATAGTTCAATAGATCTTCCCTGTTAACCTCTCAGTGACGTTTGTAGAAGCTACATATGAACCCATCAGACGCATGGGGCTTGTCAAGGTTCATTTTCCCAAGAGACAAATCTATCTCTTTTATTTTTATAAGGATAAAACAGGGCTGACCAAACATGCATCACCCTACTCATCAATGATTTCTAGGATGGTTGTGATAATTTATTTTGTTGGTCGGTAGTTAGAATTCCTTGGATTAACAAATAAGGATTGAAAGTGATGGAAGTCCTTTACCTTAATATCCTTGAAGTCCTGAAGATATCATGATTTGGGAGATATATTTCCAAGATGTGATTATTGTGTTTTATAGCATATGCTTGTCTATGGAAAAAAAATGTATTTTTATCTTGTTATCACATAAGTTGTAGGTTGGGAAAAACTTGACGCAACCACCAAGTGGCGACAACTTAAGGACAATACACCCAATGTCACCACGATATATGTCCCACACTTCAAGGGGGTGACTAAGGTCACTCCTGGGAGGCGATCCCGGAGACCCTAGGGGAAAGGTAAGAGAAAATGAAGGAAGATGTAAATTCCCATTGAGGTCAGAAAAATAAGTGGAAGAGGAGGGGAAGGAAGATGACTTGTAGACCAAGGAAAGATGCCCCAAAAGTATAGTGTTTTGTCGGATGATTATACCTGCCCTTGACACACAAAAAACCACTTTTCAATGATGCATGTTAGTTGGATAAAAAATTTAATCTTGTTGTCCCTAATTTGCATCAATATATAACAATATATAATAGCAAGGAAGAATTATTATAGCTTCCTAAAAGATTGCTTAAAGTCACGTAAGATATGCTTGAAACAAGTAGATAATGACTAGAGAAACTTCACAATTTATAGCATGATACTTTAGCAATTATAAGTGGTTGTAATAAAGGTTGTATGAAGAATTATTTTTGCAGCCTTATGGCTGTAGCAATATTGTTATGACAAAAGTAAAATCAACCACCAAAATCCTCAAAGAAGATACCCAAAAAATGCTTAAACCTAGTAGAACAAGTTAGCAAACTTTTAGCAAATTTTGGCTGTGAAAGCACAAGTTAAGAGTGACTTTATCTTAGGGTTTATGCAATGAATTTATCAGCCTTATGGATATAGAAAACCAAGACCTATATCAGAAATTTCCTCCAAAAAAATCACTCGTAATTATCTCAAAAGATGCTCCTCAGTTAGTAGTGGGTGAAGGCAGATTTTTAGGCCTAGCCTAGGGTTAGTTTAGGAGAAAAAGGCATTAGTAGGCTAGGGTTATAGAAACCCTAATGGTTTTAGGTTGGTTTTACTACATAAGCAAGAAATTTTGTTTGAAGGGGGATTCCCTAAGGGAGGAAGAATCCCCAAGGCATTAAGATCACTATCCCAAAGAGACAACTTTAAAACTTGAAAATTTCATGTTTACCAAGGCAACAATTTATTTCTCCAATGCAATAAGTAAATTAATAGTGCCTTAAAAAAAGGGTTAATTGAGTCAAGAAAATAATTATCTAGAGGTACTACCTCCTTGGGGGTATAAATCCTCTTCCTCCCCAAGGAAAGTATCTCTAGCTAGGGTTTATGCTAAGAGGGTGTATGCCCTTATACTTCTCTTAGAAAATCCTTGTTAAAACAATAACATGTAAGCATAAACTTATGGAGACTAAGGTGGGGGTGTATGCCCTTATACTTCCCACGTATCTCTAGAAAATAACCTTGACTTGAAAAATAAATGATAACAACAATGTAGAAACCTTACCAATTCAAGGAAAAAGCTAAGACAAACCACCATAAAAGATAGAGAAAATCTTTCTAAGGCTAGCACATCACTTCAATCAACCAATAATACAAGACATAGCCATAACAAAAATCACAAGAGAGAGAACTAGCCAAAGAGGGCAAAAATTTCAGTCCAAGAGCCTCTCACTACAATAGAGAGTTATGTTTGAAATGAGATCTTGTGATCTCTATTTATACAAAAGGTCACTAACATAGTTTTTCCACATAATTAAGGGTAAACCATAAGACTAGTGGTCAACAACCCTAATCTTTCCCCTTTTATAAATTAATATTAAACAATTCACTTTAATTTCACTTTTGCACAAAGAAAAACCCTAGTTTATAAAGACGTCACTCCTTTAGGGGACGTTTTGGCACTAGGAGAAAGTCATTAGTGATGGAGGAGTGTAGAAAGGCTTCCAAAATCCACATGTCAAGCATGCAAGTAAATTCCTTCATGATCAAGGCTCAAGCCCCTAAAAACTTCCTTGTGCTAATGCATGTCAACCTCACCACCAAACCCTAACCCCCCTAGATGGCATCATGCCTCTAAAGGTGACGTTTTGCCTCTCCTAGGAAAAATGTTTGGCATGTGGGGGATAGGTTATGTCATTCAAGTCATATAATAGACCTTCAAAGTTTGATCTCTCTCATCTGGCATGAAGGCCCTTGACATCCACCTATGGGCTTAAAGCCCCATGGAAGCCAAAACTAGGCTTGTTCTTCCAAAACTGTCCACCAACTAGGTCCTTCAAAGACAAATAAGCATGCCCTTGAAGGATCTCAAGTCATAACATCATGATAAGTGGATCCAATCAATAAATGAGACACCTAAGCATGTGAATCAAAGATCACTATGTCAAACAATTAAGTGCTCAAATACATTATGTGACTTGTCAATCTTGAATATGGGAGGGTTGACAAGGTGTCCTATTGGGTATATCTTACCCTAGGTCAAGGAGAGTTTCCAAGAGATCCCTCCCTAAGCCATGTAAAGTGGGTGAAGTGGTTAGGGTCAAGACTCAATGGGCATAGGGCTCATGACATACAAAAGGTTGTAGTGTCTCATTCATGGGTAACTTTGTAGAAGGTGTGTGGTACCTTCGTCCACAACACACTTCTTCCAAGCCCATTATTTTTCCTTTCTTTCATTTTTTCATAAATTCACGGAAAATTTGAAGGCCACTACCCTGTCATGGTGTCCAGATAATGGCAATGTCACCCACAAACACCTAATGGAAATGAAAAGGTTTTCTCGTGATGAGACCCCCTTTCTATCAACCATGCAATTGAGAGCCATTACCCTGGCTTAGTGACCAGACGATGGTAATTTCATACCACTAGATATTTATGGACATGATAGGTCGGCTCATGATGAGACCTCCTATCCTCCAACTAACCTTTTAATCATTCTTAATCATATTTTTTGTGGGTACCCCTTTTCTCAAAGATAAACATTTCATTGCTTTCTTGGGTGATCCCTAGGCAAAGCATCTCAATGGTTCATACATAGACTTTTATCTTTTACCCAATATCAATCCCTTTGGGCCTTCAACCCCTTCTTCCCATAGAATGAGGGACAACCCCTTCTTGGGTCAATACACCCTAAAATTCCAACATATAAGGAAATGGGGGGAAATAGTGATGGAAAGTGGTACGTATGGTTGGGAATGGTACAATGTCTCTTTAAGGGAGTTCATAGTATAAAACCCATCCCCAAGACCACTTACTATGGAACAATGTCAACCACCAAGGTGAAGCAAGGAAAAAGGGATAATGTCCAATCATATATCATGAAATCTAGAGCAATCTAAGATACAACACACTTAAATGCCTTAAATATTGAAATGATGCTCACCATAATACTAACTTGTACCTCATGGAGAAAGGTCCACTTCCTTCCAAAAGCCAATTGATGTGGTGGATTCCATCTGATAATCTGCGACCTCTGCGATGGTGAGAAGGGTCTCCAACTATGAAAAAGGATATTGTTGGTCATGTAGTCTCTCGACACTCCATATCTGCAACCTGAGGGCCTCAAGACATAATCTCCTTAGTTATCCAGAAAATGGGGATAACATCTGGCTCCTACTTGGGGACATGTTCTCGACATAGAGTGCATGAGAACCACAACATATCCTGGTAGACCTGTGCTTTCCAAAAATCAAAAAAGGGATCAGAGCATCTAGGGTGGTGTTATCACCCTTTATCCATAAAAATCCAAACTAAAAGCTAATCTAGAAAAGAAAAAAATTGACATTTTCTCAAAAACTTCTAAACTAAACATGAAATATATATGCAAGTAAAGAAAAATGAAATTGAAATGCATCTAAACTAATATGAGCAATCAAGATGAAAATGCAGGGAATAAAAATGACTTACCTACTTACCTAGGGCCTTGGGGTCTTGAAGATCACATGATGTATGATTTTAGGTGAAGTCATATAACCAATGCAACCATTTGATCATCATTTCATCAAGATATATCCCCCTATGATTAATCATGTGAAACACCAAAGATAAGTCCAATACATAATAATCATAAGCATAAGTAGACATATAATCTATCATGAAATAAACTTCATGGAGATGGGTGGGAGGGAGGATATCTCGTTGGAAATTGTAGCCACAAGCTTGATCAATCCATCTCTGAATAGGGCTACCATATGTAGATGATGACTCATCTTCATCTTCACCGAGACAATCACTGCTTCATGAAGGCTGAAACAGTATGAGAAATCTCCAAGAAACTTGTTGGTTTCCCATACAAGGGGAAACACAGTAAGGGACAATCTCTAGTCTAGAGAAAAACTCCTCCATTAGCCTTAGGAATCGTCACTTCTTCGTTTGCAAATATTAGCCCAAAATCTCAATATGAAAGTATTTTCGTTTGGTAGTGCAGTCCTTAGACTACTTTGGGATGGCCACGACCTGGTGTCTATCAAAATCTGATCACAATGAATGAAAGTCCTCATGGAATAAGTCTACATCCCCAAAAGGGTATGTATCAAGGGATGACTGAAGATCATCCTAAGTATGTTGAAACACATCAACTTCAAAGGGGTAGAGAAAATTTGTAACTATATCATCACCAGGATGCCAAATATCTAAATCATACATGCATGAAGACCAATCCTTTGAGAATGACACCCCCTCTGCTTGAGAGCTACCCTCAATGTCATAAATGGGGCCTCTATAAAAATTGAGACAACTAAGATCCCATTTGCATCTGCCAGTCTGTATGAAAGTGTCTATAGGATCATCAACCATATCGAAGGGTACTTTCATAAGACCATTAGTATGACTGAAAATGACCATATTTTCATCTTTGTGTGCAGGAGGAGTAGAGGCATGGATGTCTTCAACTAGATCTTCAAATTCTTCATCATCAAGACTGATCACTTCTTCAAAATTATGTGCAGGAGGAAAAAAAGGTTGTACAACCCCGCCTTCATCAAGCAAGATCGAAGATAACAGTGCCTCAATATGTTGCGCTTTATCACAATTCTTCTTTCTTCTTATGGACAAGCCCCTCCATAGCCTCTTCATCACAAGAGGCTTGATTCTTAGTGCATAGTTCTTTGCTTTCTTTTCTTCAAGGGGATATGTCATATCCAAAGTTTCCTCTGATAGTTCTTCACTTTCGAAGTCATGGAATAAAGTATCATCAAGGTCTTTGAAAGGGTCACAACTCATTATGTCCTCTTCTTGATGACTTTCTTCATATGTATGTTCTTCGAACACTTCTTCATCATTAAGGGTAAGAAACAATTATTTTATGTGATTGATCATTTCCTTAGCAACTTTATTAGCGACCCTTTCCTTTTCCACCTATAAAAATTCCATCATCGAGTCATAACAAGTTATGGATGAGGGTTCATCCCATGGTGCCATAATTTCATTAACAGGAAGGACACCTCAATGGAGTCACCAAGTGAGATCAATTCTCACCAAAGGAGAGAAAAGGGGGAGAGAGGTAAGGTGGGTTCGTGGAAGGTGGAGTCACCATATGAACTTCAAGGAGAGTTCATCAAGGGTGGAAAGGGAACACTCTTCAATGGAGTTACCAGAAAATCTAAGGGATAGAGGCTTTGGGAGGGAATCTTTCCAAAGTGTCATTAGGGCACGAAGAGGATTCAAAATCCTCCCCGACAACGACTCCAAAATGTTATCGCACAAGTTGTAGTTTGGGAAAATCCCGACCCAACCACCAAGTGGAAACAACTTAAGGAAACTACACCCAATGTCACCTCGTTGTAGATCCTGCACTTCAAGGGGGTGACTAAGGTATCTCTTGGTAGGCGATCCCGGAGACCCTAGGGGAAAGATAAGAGAAAAGGAAGGAAGATGTAAATGCCCCTAGAGGTTAGAAAACTAAGTGGAAGAGGAGGGGAAGGAAGATTACTTGTATACCAAGGAAAGATGCCCCAAAAGTATAGTGCTTTGTCGGATGATTATACCTGCCCGAGACAGAAGAAAAACCACTTTGCAATGATGTATGTTAGTTGTATCAACAAGTTAATCTTGTTGTCCCTAATTTGCAGCAATATATAACAAGGAATAAGTATTATAGATACTTAAAAGATTTCTTAAAGTCACGTAAGATATGCTTGAAACAAGTAGATAATGACTAGAAAAACTTCACAATTTATAGCATGAGACTTTAGAAATTAGAAGTGGTTGTCATAAAGGTTGTATGCATACGTATTTTTGTATCCTTATTGATATAACCCTAAATTGTACCACATATGCTTACCTGGCATCAGGCCATCTTATGTTACACCTTTTTCCAAGCCACTATTGAAACAACTTCTTAAAACACCCTTTTTAAAGGAATACGCGCCCTACTCCACCACTGCATGTGTGTATACGTTGACTGACCCACTACAACCCGCGTATACCTACAAAAGAATGAAAAATGAAAAGTTGGAGATGAAACTCACAGTTTCGGGTAAGTTACCTAAATCGTTTGGCTTCCCATAGTCAGTCACTCGACCAAATACCTAGCCCTTTCTAGCCTATAAAAGGGGTAGGGGACCCATTTAGATAGAGAAAAAGAAGAATAAAGAAACTCTACCTGATTTTTCATTCCCCTTGTCCCAACCTTTTGCAACCATTGTGTGAAGAGAATCATATATGAAAGCAGTTGGAGTACAGTGGAAGAGGATCCTAGGACCAGTTTCAAGGAAAAGTGGTTGATCTCACTATTGCAAGGTATTCTTGTGAGATTAATAAAATAAGTATTTTTCTCGTCCCGCCATATGAGGTGTTTAATGTGTAATCTTGATTATATTTTGATAGAATATCTAACCCATTAGTTCATAGGTCAAATGCATGCTTGTATTTCTTTGTTTGTCTGTTTGTGAATGTAGGTCAGCTTTGGGAGGAAACTTGCAGTCAAGGAGCAACTAAAAGAGAAAGGGATCTACATCAAACGTGGAAGTCAAGGTATAGTGAATTGATCCTTTTATCTTTGTATTTACATATGAATAATGGGGTTAGGATTGGAATGATGGTAAAAAGTAGGAAACTTTAGGTCATTTATGCGTGCATTATAGAACCCTTAATGCTAGTCCGTAGGGGGATTTCCCACCCACAACAGAATTGGCGACCATACTGGGGAATCTCTAGGGTTTTCTGGGGATACTTTTTGGGTATTTTAGAATTGGTTTGTTACCTTTTTTCTGAGTTTTTGCAAGAGTCTGAGCTTGTAGGGATTCTGGTTTTCCATACCAGTACTCCCTGCATGATTGCTTGACTGTTTGATTTTCATTCTGGGAATTTATAGAGGTATACATGGCCTACAGAAGCCCTGCCCGCGTATACACACACCCTACCTTTAGACAACCCACGTATATTCGTTGGGCTATTGAAGTGTTAGTTGCGTTCTTAAGTCCAGATTTTTTTTTTAGAGGTAGTCATCCTCTTTCCCTGTCAGGAGTGATCCTTCTCAGGGGTTTCCTAGATTCGGTCATAGTCTCTGTGTTGCATTCTATAACATAGGAATAGCCTCAAATTAGCTTTGTTTGATCAAAATTTTGCTTGCATTCTCTTTTCCAAAGTTATTTTCTCTGTCTCTAAGGGACTCTGGTTTTCAGTATGAGTGCTCCCTACATGTGTTGGATTGTATTTTTCACTTTTTTGAGCATTTACATAGATATACGCACCTTGCAATAGTTCTAGACGCGTGCATACGTGCTCTGCCTTTGGACAACACATTTATATACGCTAGTTGTTGTGGTGACAGTCGCGTATCTGTGTTGGGGAGATATTTTGACAGAGAGAGGCAATCATCCTCTTACCTGCCAGAAGCCATTGTTTTTAGGGGTCTTTTTGGTCTCTTCCCTGGTCTCTGTGATAATAGTTGGTAGCCTAGGTATGACCACAATATAGTTTTCTTTTCATCAAACAGATTTCTTGAATTTTATTTAGTAGAGTCTTAGACAAATCTGTGAGTCTTTTGAGATCAACCTTTTTGAGGTTTGGTCAAGTGACTCCCTGCGATCCGCAGTAGGGACAGAATTGATTTTTTGTTTCTATTTTGTCTTCACTTTATCTTTTTTCTTGCTTTAGAAGAAAGAAATGGAATCCATTTTTTAATTCTAGTATTTTGAAGCATGTTGAAAATTTTCACTTCTTTGTTTGATTAAGTAGTTGGTTGTTTGCATTAATAATCAAGGAAAATTTTTTCTTTCATAAGTTCTTGGTTGTTTACTTAAGACCATAAGTAGCTTGTAGTCGAGCGAAATTCTATTTTGAGTTTGTTGTTCAAAGATCTTTTTAAAAAAAAATAGTTTGAAAAGTTGGTTAAAGAATTAAAAAGTGCAAATCTGAATTTGTCAAGAAGAAGTTATTTTGTTTCCAGCTTTCTGTTTATCTTTTCTTTCATCTCTCAAAACATCACTAGTTTCAATTTCATAACCTTTGACTTAAGACAAGCCATAAAAAATTAACGATTAATTAAAATCAACTAGACTTTATGTTTGTAGGGTCCATCAACTAGTCTAGGATAGAGCCTTGATTTAGGTTGGAGAGGAAACTCTTCATGGCTGCAAAACATACATAATAGTTTGTTCTAGGGAATGTTAAAATTCCAGTATCTTGAAAGTTATCCGGGACCCCCCTCGCATGCGGAAAGGTAGCGGAGATAACCCCTCCAAAACCAGACCAAGCGTAGTGGGGAACACATATAGAGGGCTTGTCTTGGGATTCCATTGATAGAATTTTCCACGGAGCTTTGTGGGTCTCGAATCCATTTGAGATCCTTAGTTTTCTTCCGGACCACTTGCTTTCGATACCCTTGACAGGTTTCAGGCTTGATACCTTTCTCATTGCGGTCCACTCGACTGTTGACTGTACTCGCCTGGTGATTGTTCACGCGCTGGAAACCTAGGTGCCTTTTTTTTATGGACTTACATAGGTGACTGCAGGGGTAGACCGCAGTACCTAGGACAGACATCGGGCCACACTTTGCAGAGTATACCCGAAGGGTGCTTCCGTATTTGAGTTGCACTTGCACCAGTAAGTTTCTCTAGTGTTGGTTGTTGTAACTGTTCTTCCAACTAGTTTAGAGATTGTTTGTTTTATCTCGTAGGGACTTTTTCTAGTGTGTGTTGTTTTTGAATGAATAGAAATCCCTAGTGTGTCTTTGATCTTCTCACACAGTGGAGGATCACAAGCTCTGCTGGTCACGAAGGATTCTTGGCCTGCCACCGATTACACTGGAGCCACCCCTGCCACCACTAAGGCGAAAGCTAGACCAACAAGGGTCTTTTGAAGTGACCAGGTCACAAGAAACTGTGCCTTGCCAACATCTGTAGGAACTAACCATTTCAGACCTTGGAGTGGAAGCTCTTGTTCCATCCTAAACTTTGACCACTGATATTTCAGGGCCCATCATCGTACATATTTATCCTTACAAGCACCAGACAGTGTCACACAAAACAATGGAAACAAATGTTGCCACTTCTTCCGGGAATTCTCCTATTCCCACTATGACTGTCACCACAAGGGGTGTTCCACCTCATAACCCACTATCGTTGGTCCAAGCCACCATGGTCTCGATTTCCTCTACCTCGAGCAATGGTCTGATCCCGTCTTTGGTGGTGGCCACTGCTCCTTTCACACAGAGTGCGACAGACCCTCCGTTCTCATATGATATGCCTAACTCAAGTACAAGCCTTGTACTTTCCTACTCCACTTTACAGACTTTAGGTCTGGGGGCATGGATCTCTAACACTCCTCTTCAAGGATCCATGGGGGGCACATCAACTTCCTTTAACACTTTCCCTTATGGAGGAGGTCATATCCCTCCTTCATCCCCTTCGCTCGACGGTGCTCACCATCATTCTGCCGGACCGAACACACACTATAGCTCGTTTGGAGCAGGGAGTCAAGGACTACCTTCTCATAGCATGCCAGTAGGTTCGACACCATTTTATTTGTTTGGAGCGTTTGGTAACAACGCTTTCTCGTCAACTACTTTTCCGACTGGGGGCAATCCCAGTTATGGACAACCAAATCCTATGCAGGGTACTATTCCTACACAGGGGGAAAACCCAGGAATTCCTTCCGCACCAAGACCTTGGAATTCTTGGCAGGGATCAATTCCCTCGTCAGGAATGCTAATCGGGGGAAACCCCTTTCACAACCAATGGAACCCCAGGCAAGGCACAAGACCTACGCCCATGGGATTGGCATGGGGAAACCCTTCCCAAAGTCCTTGGAATGCAATGCATGCCCAACCGTCTACGTCCTATTTTGGAAATCATCCGATGATGTCTCCACAAATGTAGAATTCATACGCTGGTCATGGACATGGTTTTTACCATAACCCTGGCCAACAACCCAACTTTTCCTGGCAACCTAGTGCCAGTCAAACTCCAAGCCCCTTTTTCCATGGTTATAACCATCAACCCAAACTACCGTTCCTGGCAAACTTGCATTTGCCAGACTTGAAAAGGTTGTTGAATGACCCTTTCTGTCACAATCCATGTTGGCCCCCTATGCCAACGAAGTTTCCTTAGGACATACCAAATTTCGAGGCCAAGCCTAACGAAGATCCAGGAGATCATGCGACTACTTTTCACCTTTGGTGCTTGTCTAATTCGTTGAAAGACAACTCCGTACAGTTGCAATAGTTTCAACGCACTCTCATTGGGAGTGTTGTGAAATGGTACATTGACCTCGACCGCTCAAGATACTCTTCCTTCGGTGAATTGGAAATGGCTTTCCTAAACTATTTCCAATTGCCTTTGAGATACGACGTTGGCACAAAATTGCTGGCCAATTTCGGACAGACAAAAGCATACCATATCTATGATCACATCCGAGAATGGAGACACCAGAAGAGTTTGATTAAGGTGCTAGTCCCACCAACATTCCTGCTTGAGTGATTCCTTAAGTCTTTGGTCCAACAATTATCCAAAGACATCGCAACGTCGAGAGTGTTTTCCAAAGAGGATGCAATCATGAGAGCTCAACATCTTGAGCTGATTTATTCTCAGTCTGGTCTACTATATGAAATCTTGTCGGATGTGCCATGATCAACACTTGATAAAACCAGATAGAGAGCTAGACCACATGTCGATGGTATTATTGGTTCAGCACAAATAAATCCCACTGAAAAACTGACAAAACAATTGCAACAATTGTCTATAAAACACACAACGACCAACCAGACCACTGGTCTGGATGCTCCCCCTACCCAAATGTCGGATGTACACAATGTGCAATCGAAAAATCCAAATGCCACCCAACAACCTGATGGAAAGAAAAAACAACGTAAGAAGGGTAAGGAGGATAAGAAACCCACTAATAATGCTAGTAGGGGCAACACTGAAAAAAGGAAGTCGAAGTATCTATGTAACCTGTGCGTGGAAGACCACCCGACTTACCAGTGCCCTCGGCTTGCGAAGGCCCAAAAGTTATTGTCATAGCAACAACCTGTTGTGTTAACGAACCCATTTCAACATTGGAAAAATCTAACCCAAGCCTCTACAAGTGTGGAAAGGGGCAGTCAAGGACCCCCTCCGTCTTCGAGAAATCCTGCATCCGTGAATGTGTATATGATGAAAGGTGAAGCCTATAGATCGACTAGAGCACATGACTACAACAAGACAAGCACCTCTGAGAAAGGTAAAGAATATTAAATCACATCTCTTCCTCTCCATATTGAGAAGACGTTGGGCGAAACAATGACACGCATCCCAAAAGGTGCATTCAAGAAAGCTTCTCACAACCCAAATGCAAGGGCCACCCAGAACTACTCTGTGGTAGAGGATTTGTCTCAAACCCCTTGTGCGATGTTTTCTTTGGAGGTCCTCCAGAGCTACCCTTCCCAGAGAAAGGCTATGTTAGCCACTTTAGGATCTGTCGAGACTTGTAATCCAGGTATGATCACGCTTGATACGACCAACTTAAAACCTCATCTCCCTTACCACATAGTGTTCCAAATAGTAGTGGCTTACACCACGAAAACGTTTACTCGGAACATTTTCCGCACAGTGGTTGATGAGGGAACCTCAACATGCGTAATGTCTTTGGCATGTTGGAAGACCATTGGATAGCCTGCTTTGTCTCTGTCACCTACTCTTTTCACCGCTTTTGATGGTCATTCATTCTGACCACATGGCATCATCACCTCTATTACCTTGCAATTAGGAGGGAAGACCGTGTGTGTCGAGGTTGAAGTGGTCGATGCTTCTCTCGACTACAATCTCTTGTTAGGAAGGAGTTGGACCTATGCCATGAAAAAAGTGGTCACTATAGTTTTCTGGGTCTTGTTGTTTCCACACGAGGGCTAGATCGTAACCATTGATTAGTTGTCTTTCTCTCGTCTTGACCCTCCATTGGGGGCATCCACGGTCTCGATGATTTATAACCCTCAACCTAGCGTTGTCAACATAGGGGTTGTTTTGTGCCCACCTTTGATGGGTACTTTCGATTACCCGCCTTCTCAAGGCGATGTTAAGTTCATATCAAACCACCGTAAGGTTGAGATTTTCCAAGTTTCATCGTTTTGCATGACTTATTTGAACGGTCTGCGGATTCTTCCTTCCCCATCGGCCACGATGGAAGGGACAGGGCACCATGGTATGTCCATGCCCTTGTCCACAGCAGAAGTGGTGTACTCTTTAGTCCAGCAAGCTTTTGTCGACCCTGATCCGACTCCCACACAAGAGTTAGATCTGATTCTAGATCCTATTTGGGCTCAAGGTTCCCTCACTGATACAAATTCTTTAGACTTAGTCTTGCCCTCAGATGAAGTAATCATTGAAGCAATGACTAGTCTGGACAAACCCTAGGATGATCTCCATCACAGATCTTACTTCCTCCCAGAGTTAAGCGAGATTGAAGCAGGGGAATTCACTTTGACTATGACTAGAGATAAGTATTGTCCTATCAATCCTTTGGCTATTCATGTTGTTTATGTCGAGGGTAATATGGAAACCATTGTTGAAACTATACCTATTAATATATCCAGAACCCCTGGTGTCGTGGAGAATGTTTTCGTCGGAGCTGACTGCTCCCTCGAAGAGATGCGAATCTACACGGATTTATTTAAGGAATTCTGCGATGTTTTCGCTTGGTCTTACGAGGAAATGCCAGGCATCGATCCAAAAATTGTTGAACACAAAATCACGACTTATCTTGATGCTAAGCCGGTTCGGCAGAATATTCGTCCGGTTAATCCTAAGAAAGTAGCAGCTATTAAGGTTGAAGTAGAGAAACTGCTCAAAGCAGGTTTTATCTACCTCATCCATTTGACCCAATGGGTGTCAAATCCCATGCCGTTGACAAAAAACAAGGTACGATTCACGTTTGTACGGACTTCTGTGATTTGAACAAAGATTGTCCAAAATATAATTTTCCCACACCATCTATTGACCAGATAGTCGATGAATGCACAGGTTGCGAGGCCTTTTCTTTCATGGATGGTTTTTCAGGATATAATCAAATACAAATTAAACCCAAAGACCAACACAAATTGTCCATGGGGTACATTCTCTTATCATAAGATGCCTTTTGGTATGAAAAATGATGGAACCACTTTTCAGCGGGCCATGTCTTTTTCTTTCCATGATCTCAAACATATCATCGAGGCCTACCTAGATTATTTAGCATCACGATCTCGTAAGAGAACCGATCATCCTACACATCTATGACTTATCTTTGAGCGATGTCGCTACTTCCGGATTCGCTTGAATCCCAACAAATGCAACTTTTGCATGGTGTCGGTTCATCTGATAGGTTTCATAGTTTCAACAACATGGATCATGGTCAATCCTCTCAAGGTTGAGGCAATAGTTCAGTTGCCTCCCCCATGTACAATCCTTCAGCTTCAGAGTTTACAGGGAAAAGCAAAATTTTTGCGGAGTTTCATCGCAAACTATGTCGAGATCACCAAGGGTTTTATGAATTTATTGAAGAAGGATGTTCCTTTTCATTGGGATGAAGCCGCTCAATGCTCTTTCGCAGTGTTGAAACACACCCTCACGACTGCCCCTCTACTTCAGCCACCCAATTATAACAAAGATTTCTTATTATACTTGGATGCGACAGAGTCGACCATTGGTATGGTCTTAGTTCAGGAGGATGATTTTCTCTTAGAATTATGTAATTTATTACCTGAGCTGAGGCCTGGTTGGACCGGAACTCAATTATTCCCACATTGAAAAACTTGCATTGGCAACAATTCATGATGTCCAACGGTTCCGTCATTATATATTGTTCTGCAAGACCGCCGTCATTGCCATTGTGAATCTATTTCAATACGTGTTGACACGACGGGTAATCGGCGGAAAGATCAATAGATGGATAGTTTTCCTCCAGGAATTTGACTTAGATTTTGTTTCGGTGAAATCCAAAAAGTCACTGGTTTTTACGGAACTCATTTCAGAACTTCCGGTCGAGTCAGGTGATGTTATGCCTGAAGAGTTGCCTATTCAAGGAGACATGTTTTTTATCGCATCTTCGGACCCCTGGTATGGAGATATACTTGTCTATATCTAGACTCTGAAGTGACCTACCTCTGCTTCTCGTGATGCGCATCGTCGTATATGCCATCAGGCCAAGAACTATCTCATACTCGAAGACACGTTGTATCGTCGAGGTGTAGATTGCATCCTTCGCCGGTGCCTCACTCATGAAGAAGTGAAGATCGTGCTTAATGATTGCCATACTGGAGCATGTGGCGGTCATTTGTCTGGGTTGGCCACAACCCAAAAGATTTTACGAGCTGAGTACTTCTGGCCGACATTAATCAAATATTGTATAGAATCATTCAAGAAGTGCCACCCGTGTCAGATCTTCTCTCGAAAGATGAGGTCACACCCTGCTCCCATGTTTCTCGTTATCACCGTTGGTCCCTTCACTAAATGGGGGATTGATTACACTATATGCAACCCCCCTTCAGCAAGGGGGAATCACTATATCATCGTAGTAGTAGACTACTTCACCAAGTGGTTCGAAGCTATGCCAACATTCAAAGATGACGGGGAGACAACAACTCTCTTTTTATTCAACCAGATAATCACAAGGTTCGACGTCCCGAGAGAGATTGTCACTGACCATGGTAGTCACTTTCAAAACAAAATGATGACCGAGTTAACATCAAATATTGGGTTGAGACAGGAACATTCATCACCTTACTACCCCCAAGAGAATGGTCAGGTGGAAGCTGTAAATAAATCTCTTAAAATCATTCTACAACAAACGATCAATTCGGCCAAGTCAAATTGGCATTTGATGTTATATTCAGCATTATGGGCTTACCGAACGTCTGTTAAGACTACGACCGGTTTCTCACCTTTTCAACTCGTTTACGGGCTGGAAGCAGTCTTGCCTATAGAATGCCAAATCCCATCGTTAAAGTTGGTAGTACAATTATTGTCAGATACTTCACCACTTGAAGAACGATTACTATACCTCGAACAACTCAATGAACAACGTCGTGATGTGACCTTGTCTAACGAGGCTCACAAACAAAAAGTCAAGTGTCAGTATGATCGGCTCGTTCGTCCTCGGATTTTCTTTGAAAGCAACCTTGTCCTGGTCTATGACCAAGATAAGGACCCCCTGGGGGCAGGCAAGTTCAAACCCATGTGGTTCATACCTTTCATCATGAAAGAAGTACTACATAAGGGTGCTTATCGTCTGGTGGAATTTGAGGGAAATGTTTTGGCGGAGCCTAGAAATAGGCTCTACCTCAAGAAGTATTACTCATAGGTGGGTCGCCTTGGGTGAATTTTTGTAATATATGTATAGTCTTTGTACTATTACTTTTTGGGTTTTTGGTTTTATGGACGTGTCGTTTTTGATGTCATCTTCTTCACTGTGGCAAATGTCAAGTGAATCAGAGGTGTTCATTGGATTCACAGATGACGCTAGCTGGCACACTCGGAGGCTTGCCTCCGCAACTTGGGTGATTTTCACACCTCAGGGCCAGTTGCTATCTTTAGGAGGTATATGTTTAGGTGACACCACAAACAATGTCGTCGAATACAATGTAGTTATTGAGTTACTTCGTGACACTTTGTCACTTGGTATCTCTCACCTTCAGGTCTATTTAGACGCTCAATTGGTTGTGTCTCAGTTGAATGGAATCTACCGTGTTCATGATCCTACTCTACACTGGCGATTCCTTAGGGTACATCTCTTAGAACGAAACTTTGATTATATTACATATTTTCATGTTCCTAGGAGATTAAATCAAGATACAGATACTTTAGCTAATCAAATATTAGATTGGCATCTTGCACACATGTAAGAAAGACACACACATGCACATGTAAATACATTTGTAAAGTATATGTAATCCATAAGACATAAAACAAACATAAAAATCCATATATAATATCAAAAATATCAGAGTACATGGGTGGGCACAAGCGCCTCAAAAATACGTCTAGTAAAAATTCACGGGGCTTATGCCCTCAAAAATATACAAGTAGTGCCCTCAGCACGTAAGCAGTCCAACCTAACTAAGGACGGGGCCCGTTGGAACGGTTATAATGATCAATGACATTTTCCAAACGCCGAAAAAGCCAGATCCACATCTGTGGTGCCCCCACTACATGAGGCTGCATAGATGGCGACAGATCCTCGATCTCTGCCATGGGGACCGTGCGAGTAAGCGAGGTAAATTTCCACTCTACCCGTCTCAAAAATCTCTCAGCCTCACCAGTTGGAGGTCCCCCTGTTGTTGTTGGTCTGCTGGATGCGGCTGGTGCAACCTTTGGTCGAGGACGTCGCCTAGTCCTCGAAAAATCTGTTGGATGCATCGATCCCACATCTACACACAACAAACACATATCTCTCAATTAATCTTATATACAAAAAAAAATGATATATATAAAAACAACATAAAAATTTAAAAACTTTGAAAAGAAAACTTACCTAGCTCTCCTCATACCACTCCGAGAGGTACACCCATGTCCGGGTCCCTGGAAAAGTCAATTTCGGCATAGGGATAGTCCTCTATTGCCAAAATCTGTCGAGACCACCAATCGAAACACTTGTCATCGAAGGCCTCAATAGTCCTCCCTCCCCCTTGTCGTAGCAACAACGCCGCCCATCTGTTCACTGCTGGAGAGGAGGCTACATGCCCTCGAACAATCTCCCTCGGACTCAGACTAGGTACCCTCTCGAAGAAGAAAGCACAAAGGATAGTACCAAATCCAAAGTTTCTATGCCTCCACATATAACACTTTGTCAACTGCCTTTTCATGTAGTCAAGTAATGTAGTGCTCCATTCAAATATTTTTGCATTTAATCACTGAACCACACAATTCATGTGCACCCTGGAAGCATGGTGTAAAGCTGTGGATCCAGTAATCCTCCCAATGAATAGAACTATCACTTTCAGCGATAGGTTGTTGATCTTATGAAATGACACCTGAGTAACCACCATGTCAGTACCTACCTCACAATGGAGGTTAGTCAACTATGCTATGTTGTGAGGCCCAGAAGGAAACCTGCGAAGGTTGACTGGTTCCCCTCTCCTTGAGAGGTCAATCAAAAAGTAGATATCTTCAGTTTTTGGAGTCAACGACTGTCCCTCAAGCATGAACGCCTCCACGTCTAGGTGCCAGTAATCAATCAAGGCATTCAACAACCTAGGTTGTGCCAACATAAATGTACTCTGGAAGAACTTAAACAAGCCACATTGAGCTAGAGCAGCTACCACATCAGGGTTATCTGATACCACAACATCAAAGTCCTCATGCTCTCTCTCCCTCCAGTGAACATACATCCTGCAATTGAAAAATTCAGGAGGGATTATCCCTTGTATTCTTTAAATTTTTTTCCTAAGAGGGAGGGTATACACGGGCTGTAATGCAGACAATCGCATATGCCTGCATGCAGTATTTTCTCTGCATGCGGGCATACACTAGTTGTCCTAAGACAACCTGTGTATGCATAGGGCCGACCATTTTAAAGGTCAACGCCCCCCCCAAAAACAAAACGAAATGATTAAATAAAGAATGGAGATGCAAGGGGGGTTAGTATGTACTTACTTGGTCCAATCAGAAGCTCGTTCCATCCACAGAAGCTCTCGGAATCAACTCTTTTGACAAAGAGGTGTTTTTGGCTTCACAGTCAATTTCTCAATTAACAATGGTGATAATGAGCTGCCAACTTCTATTTATAGACTTTTTGGCCCCTTTTTGTCATTTTTTGGACCCTTTTGTCATGTTTTCTAAATTGAAAATCATTTCGTATGGTTCATGAGTTTTCTATGGATTGTTACGATAAGTGTTACTTTGGGTATTGGGAAACTTTTTGGAGATTTGGGTCTTTTTGAAGCTCCTTTGGTAAAAAGTCATTTTTCCAACTCGTTGCATTTAAGTTGGGATTCCACCTCCATTTTCTACATCTTGTTGTCTTTTCCTCTTTTCCATAGGATCAATCCCACTAAATTGCAACACGGAACCATCATTGCTTCTTTAGAAGTGTCGTATTTTAGTGGTAGAGCCTACCTTAACATGGATTCCCTAGGTAGATCCTGGTTGCATTTTGGTTTCCATGCCGTCACTAATGACTATAGGCTCAGGAGTCCTTATTAGTTTATTCTGATTATGAGTTTGAGCCTCATTTGCATGATGCATTATCACTCTTGACCTCACCCTCGGGACTCCCAAAACATAACAGGTCTTCTTTTAATCCCTTTTCAGACCCTCTAAAAATGAAAAGATTGCCGAGTGATCTTGTTGACCTTCAAGCTCGCTAAACTGAAATTTAAAGTCACATCTATACGACGGTAGTTTACCCCTTTTTCGGTCCAGATGGTCAATTGTACGAACAAAGGTATACTCTAGGAGCCTCAGTTCCCTAGAAGAGATTCTCGGGTATGATTTTAACCCTTTTTCGGGCCCGAGGGACTAAATTTATGAAAAATGAACCCCCACGGAGTCCATAGTTAAGATCTTCTTAGACTCCCTAAAATTGAAAAGATCGTCGAGTGACCTTATTCTTTCACACTCGTTAAATTGGTCCAGAAGAACATTCCTGACGGAGTCCATAGTTAATCTTTTTTCAGACTCCTTAAAAATGAAAAAAATCGTCGAGTGATCTTGTCTTTCTCACACTCGTTAAAATGGTTTTGAATAGACGTCTGGTCAGTGCTAGTTTACCCCTTTTTCGAGCCGACTAGACTATCTTCGAAAAAGGTACCCTAGTGGAGTCTCCTTTTACTCTTTTTCAGACTCTCTAAATATGAAAAACCGTCGAGCTTACCTTCTCTGGGCTCGTTAAAATTACATCAAAGGACGTTACCATTGTGTGTCTTATTAATCGCATTTTCATACCTGCATATTTGGCCTAATGTCGACTCCATGTTGCTCTCAACTGAACCATCTAAAGCATGCCTTATACGTGATCAATGTATCACTTTGCCTCTGTGTCTTGACACCTTTGGCCCATGGAGGATTTTTCCTGAGTGTCCTTTTCCTGCATATGTCCCTTTGCCCTAAGAATCCATGTGTTCTGTGCGCTTGGAACTAGTATGTTTGTGGCACTTGATCCTCCTTTGTAACGTAGCATTCTTTTATTATTTTTTGAGCTTTCCCAAATTATTGAAAAAGAAAAAAAAATCGAATATACCCCAAAAAGAGGAAGGGAAAAGTATTTTATTTTTATTGGCAGCACAATGAGTCGCCCTTGGACAAAGCACATCCTTCCATTTGTTCGTCAAGCCTTGGGATTTAATATGACCTTAGGAATCTTTTCTCGCTACATAGAGTTGTGTCCTCCTCCGTTTGGTTTTTCTTTCAAACATATGGAGAGTTTGTGTTGCCTCCTGCATCATGAACTTATGTCAATACCATGCTGCCTAAGTCTCATCATTTGTTGTGCTATTGTCCAAGGGAAATTTTTACCAAGTCTGAGTTGGCCCCTGTGTAGTTTGTCTCTTGCCCTCATGCCCAACCATCCCGAAAGCCCAATCAAGTCTTTGTTTGAAATCAATGAAGCCTTCATTATGATCATCAATATCCTCTAGTCCATGCCCGACGAACCGTCGAAGACCTCTAGGTAGTGAATTCGTACACTCATATTACACTCCTACCTGAGTTTTGAAGATTTTGAAGTTGTTGCTTGAGCTCTGAAGACTTCATCTCCAGCCATCAGGTCTTATCAGCTTCTATAATATGGATACTATGCATGTATATATTTTTTATTTCGAGATGTAGATCCATTGTGTATTGCTTGTGGCTACACTTTATATAGTTATATGCCATGGATCTGCAGTGTATTTGATTGGCAACCATGATTTTATTTCATCCCAAGCATGGGTATGCCTGCCTCGGTGAGACAATTGTTATTTTGCAGATGGCACATCCCGAACTCTAGTCCCTGGGCTCACTTGTTTCATATGATTGGTGAAGATTGATAATGTATTTCGGCCATCAAATGCTCTTCTGACCTCACACATTAGGGGGCATCTGTTATAACCCTAAATTGCACTAGATATGCTTACCTGGCATCAGGCCATCTTATGCTACACCTTTTTTCCATTCCACTATTGAAACAACTTCTTAAAACAACCTTTTTAAAGGCATACACGCCCTACTCCACTACTGCACATGTGTATACGCTGACTGACCCACTACAACCCACGTATACCTACAAAAGTAGGAAAAACAGAAAGTTGCAGACAAAACTCATAGTTTCAGGTAAGTTACCTAAATCGTTTGACTGTCCATAGTCGGTCACTCGACCAAATACCTAGCCCTTTCTAGCCTATAAAAAAAGTGATAGGGGACCCATTTAGATAGAGAAAAATAAGAGTAAAGAAACTCTACCCGATTTTGCATTCCCCTTGTCCCAACCTTTTGCAACCATTGTGTGAAGAGAAGCATATATGAAAGCAGTTGGAGTACAGTTGAAGAGGAGCCCAGGACCAAATTCGAGGAGCAGTGGTTGATCTCACTATTGTAAGGTATTCTTGTGAGATTAATAAAATAAGTACTTTTCCCATCCCGTCATATGAGTTGTTTAATGTGTAATATTGATTATATTTTCATAGAATCTCTAACCCATTAGTTCATAGGTCAAATGCATGCTTGGAGTTTTTTGTTTGTCTGTTTGTGAATGCAGGTCATATTTGGGAGGAAACTTGCAGTCAATGAGCGACCGAAAGCGAAAGGGATCTACATCAAACATGGAAGTCAAGGTATAGTGAATTGATCCTTTTATATTTGTATTTACATATGAATAATGGGGTTAGGATTAGGATGATGGTAAAAAGTAGGAAACTTTAGGTTATTTCTGCATGCATTATAGAACCCTTAATGCTAGTCCGTAGGATGATTTCCCACCCACAACACTTATGGATGTAGAAATCGTGTTATAAAAGTAGTAAAATCAGCCACCAAAATCCTCAAAGAAGACACCCCAAAAATGCCCTAAACCTAGTAGAACAAGTTAACAAACTTTTAGAAAATTTTGGCGGTGAAAGCACAAGTTAAGATTGAATTCATCTTAGGATTTCTGCAGTGAATTTATCAGCCTTATATCTGTAGAAAACCAAGCCGTATATCAGAAAGTTTCTCCAACAAAAATCACTCGTAATTAGCTCAAAATATGTGCCTAGGTTAGTAGTGGGTGAAGGCAGATTTTTAGGCCTAGTCTAGGGTTAGTTTAGGAGAAAAAGGGGTTAGTTGGATAGGGTTAGAGAAGCCCTAATGGTTGTAGGTTAGTTTTACTACAGAAGCAAGAAATTATTTTTGAAAGGGGACGCCTTAAGGGAGGAAGAATCCCCAAGGCATCAAGATCACTATCCCAAAGAGACAACTTTAAAACTTGAAAATTTCACGTTTACCAAGGCAACAATTTATTTCTCCAATGCAATAAGTAAATGACTAGTGCCTTTAAAAAAAAATTAATGGAGCCAATAAAAGAACGACCTAGAGGTACTACCTCCTTGGGGGTGTAAATCCTCTTACTCCCCAAGACAAGTATCTCTAGCTAGGGTTTAGGCTAAGAGGGTGTATGCCCTTATACTTCTCTTAGCAAACCCTTGTTAAACCAATAACATGTAAGCATAAAATTATGGAGACTAAGGTGGGGGTGTATGCCCTTATACTTCCCACCTAGCTCTAGCAAATAACCTTGACTTCAAAAATAAATGATAACAAAAATGTAGAAACCTTACCAATTCAAGGAAAAAGCTAAGACAAACCACCATAAAAGCTAGAGAAAAGCCTTCCAAGGCTAGCACATCACTTCTATCAACCAATAATCCAAGGAATAGCCATAAAAAAAATCACAAGAGAGAGAACTAGCCAAAGAGGGAGAAAAATTCAGTCCAAGATCCTCTCACAATGGAGAGCTATGTTTGAAATGACATCTTATGATCTCTATTTATACAAAATGCCACTAACATAGTTTTTCCAAAAAATTAAGGGTAAACCATAAGACTAGGGGTCAACAACCCTAATATTTCCCCTTTTATAAAGTAATATTAAACAATTCACTTTAATTTCACTTTTGCACAAATAAAAACCCTAGTTTATAAAGGCATCACCCCTTTAGGGGGCGTTTTGGCACTAGGAGAAAGTCGTTGGTGATGGAGTGTAGAAAGGCTTCCCAAAGCCACATGTCAAACATCCAAAAATGTCCTTCATGATCAAAGCTCAATCCCCTCACAATATCCTTGTTCCAATGCATGTCAACCTCACCACCAAGCCCTAACCCCCTAGGTGATTTCATGCCTCTAAAGGTGATGTTTTTCCTCTCCCAGGAAAAATGTTTGGCATGTGGGGGATATGTTATGTCATCCAAGTCATCTTCTAGGCCTTCAAAATTTTATCTCTCTCATTGGGAATGTAGGCCCTTGACATCCACCTATGGGATTCAAGCCCCATGGAATCCCAAGCTATGCTTGTTCTTCCAAAATTGTCCACCAACTAGGTCTTGCAAAGACAAATAAGCACGCCCTTCAAGGATCTCAAGTCATAAAATCATGATAAGTGAATCCAATCAATAAATGAGCCACCTAAGCATGTGCATCAAAGATCACTATGTCAAACAATTAAGTGCTCAAAGACATTATGCGACTTGTCAAGATTGAATATGGGAGGGTTGGCGAGGTGTCCTATTGGCTAGATCTTACCCTAGGTCAAGGAGAGTTTCCAAGAGATCCCTCTCTAAGCCATGTAAAGTGGGTGAAGTGGATAGGGTCAAGACTCAATGGGAATAGGGCTCATGAAATACAAGAGGTCGTAGTGTCTCATTTATGGGTTCCTTTGTAGAGGGTGTTTGGTACCTTCGTCTACAACACAATTTTTCTAAGCCCATTATTTTTCCATTCTTTCATTTTTTCGTAAATTCAAATAAATGTTGAAGGCCACTGCCCTGGCATGGTGTCTAGATAATGGCAGTGTCACCCACAAACACCTAGTGGAAATGAGAAGGTTGGTTGATGACGAGACCCCCTTTATCTCAGCCATGCAACTGAGAGCCATTACCCTGGCTTGGTAACCAGATGATGGTAATTTCATATCAATATATATTCATGGACATGATAGGTCAACTCGTGATGATACCTCCTATCCTCCAACTAACCTTTTAAGCATTCTTAATATATTTTTTGTGGGTCCCCCGTTTCTCAAAGATAATCATTTCATTTCTTTCTTGGGTGATCCCTGGGTGAAGCATATAGAAGGTTCATACATAGGATTTTATCTTTTACCCAACATCAATCCCTTTGGGCCTTCATCCCTTTATTCCCATAGAACGAGGGACAACCCCTTCTTGGGTCAATACACCCTAAAATCCCAAGAGATAAGGAAATCGGGGGAAATAGTGATGGAAAGTGGTAAGTATGGTTGGGAATGGTACAATGGCTCGTTAAGGGAGTTCCTAGTAGCAAAACCATCCCCAAGGAAGACCACTTACTAGGGCACAATGTCAACCACCAAGGTGAAGCAGGGAAAAAGGCATAATGTCCAAGCATATATCATGAAATCTAGAGCAATCTAAGATAAAACATAATTAAATGCCTTAAATATTGAAATGATGCTCACCATAATACGAAATTGTACCTCATGGAGCAAGGCCCACTTCCTTCCGAAAGCCAACTGATGTGGTGGATGCCATCTGAAAATTTGCGACCTCTATGATGGTGAGAAGAGTCTCCAACTGTGCAAAAGGATACTACTGGTCATGTAGCCTCTTGACACTCCATATGTGCAACCTAAGAGCCTAGATACATAATATCCTTAGTTATCCACAAAATGGGGATAATATATCCCTTTCCTTGAGCCATAGAATTCTAGAATTAAGTTCCCAATAGTGCTCCTTATCCAATTATGTTTTGAGTGGAGCTTAATTGGCTTCTTTTTTCCATTTCTGGTTTTGTTTTGTGAGCCCTTATGTCTTTATTTTGGATTGAATGTTTCCCATTTGATATGTGGTTTAGAGGGATGTTGGGCCTCAAGTTTAATCCATTTCTTTATCTCCCCCTTCAAATTCTTTATTTTTTGTTAATGCACATCTCTCTTATTACACACTAAAGCACTTAATTGACCTCCAAGCTTTTAATGTGGAGTATTGTATATACATGCTTTATTTGGGATGTTTTCCTATCTAGTTTTGTATTTTTATGAAATTGTCATCATCTCAATTGCAAAGACAAATTAGTCAAACTAATGAAGGATATAAATGAATATTAGTTCTAAGACTCCAAGAAATGACAGATTTAGAGACAAAGTTTTATTTCATTTTCTTGAACAATTATAAAATTATGCAATATAGTTTAGAATATCAATGTGAATGATAAGATGATATATACATAGCAAATAACTCTTAAAAATTGGCATTTATGTATATACATGGTTCAGTGATAAGAAATGCTTTTATCTACCTATTGATATAGGTGACTTCATTGCAAGCTGATAACTTATATGAGTTGAAGGGATGGCATACTGGATGAAGACATGGAAACTAGTGGATGCCAAGACAATATTTGAATCACAAAGAAATCCTTAAAAAATGTGATTTAAGGATATATGCTTAATGATAATAAATGTTTTATCTACCTATTGATATTAGAGACTTCATTGCTAGCCATCCACCTATGTGAGTTGATGGGATAGTAGATTCCTTGAAGACTAGAAATTTTGGATGTCGGAGTAGTTTGGGTTTCCTAAACTATTATTTAAAAGGTTCAAAACAAATTAACCAATTCAAAAATATCATTGTATTATTATAATATATTCCCTTGGCTTACAAAAAATTCAAATAGCACATTAGACTTCACAAAACGTTAGATTGGGATAATTTCCTATTTATATATTTTATTATAATATTAATAAAACTATAATAAAATAATAATAAACAAAATTTATATATATGTTGTTGTTTTGCTAACTATTTGGATAACTAGGAGACTCTTACTTGTGTTCCTTATTGGGAATTGGCATGATATGCATAGAATAATAATGACTAGATGCATATGACTTATGGCTATTGCAATGAATCAATATCTAATGTGGAGAATGATGTTGTTGATATAGTTGATTTCACATGACAAGTGAGTGTGTTTATTTGTATATGCATTCAAATGGTACAATTATTACTATGCTAGTTGGATCATGATGAATTGCTATGTTTATGATATGTGTTGGATGGTGGCAAGATGAGTAGACACATAAGGAACTATAAAAGTGGGGGTGTTATTGATATGTGGCTTAGGAATGAAGCCTAAGTCTTGTTGGGCCTTTGCTTCATCTGATGATATGATTTTCTATAGCTATTGAGTAGGGGTGCAATGTGGCAAGTTGGTCAACCACTCATCAAAACACCTAGAATAAGTTTTGGTTTGTAACCCAAGATGAGGGTCTCAATGCTATATGCGCCTCATTGGAGTGAATCTCCATATCTATCCAATATGGTTAATGAATGTGTTATACATGATACTATGAGATCATATTTACCTTAATTTATGCTAACAATTGCTCACTAGGTCAAATGAGACAAGTGTGCATGACTATTTGAGGAGGACCCTAGGATGGGAGCTAGACATATGAACCTTGAGATGGGTTACATTCATTGTTTTTCATATTATTGATGTGACACTATGAATCCTTATTTAGATTTGCTAATGTGTGTGTCCGTGCATGCACAAGACACTAAGGTTGATCCTTGTCAATTGGTCATCTCATGGGTGTGGGATGCAACAATGATTCTTCTTAGTGAATGATGATGATGATGATGGGAGGGATAGAGGTGTTAGGATTTCCAATGTAGTCCCAAGGTCGAGGCATGGAGTCTCATATCAAATATATATGCATAGAGTTTTTGATAGGCATGTAGTCTCTTGAAGGATATGTGGTATAAGGGAGTTGGATGGATGAGGAATCCTATCCAGGAGTAGAGGTAACATGCCTACTTTGAGTACTTCTATCATGAAATGTGACATGCCTCATGGATATGTTCGAGGGTGTGCAATTATGACATGGAGTCCTTATTCTCGAAGCAGCTTGAACCTTCTAGTTCTTGAGCTAAACCAAGATCATTGCATAGGACCCCATGTATGTATTAGTTGAGCTTGCAATTTACCCTTTTCTTGTGACAACTTAAAAATAATATTATTTTAATGAAATTTAGAAATTACTTTATTTGAATATTTAATAAAAAATAGAAAAATCCCTAGGGTGACACCCAGGTGGGGATGAATAATCATGAAATTAAAAATGCAATAAAAATTGGAATTCTTCACCATGACACCCAAGGCAGTGATAATATATTTATTTAAAAATTAAGAAATTATCTAATTTTCCATGAGGTGAGGTGGTAGACATTTTCTAGCTTATAAATCACTAATATTTCCATGGGTTTAGGATCCTACCTAATTTATACACAGATGATGCTAGAATTAATATGTTGATGTTTCAGAATCGGGCATACATTCTCCTAGAGTGGTCATGCTGATTTGACTAAGGGAGGATGATACATTCACTCACGGGGCCATGTTGATCTAGCTAGTGGTGAATGGACTAGGATGTTGATGTTTCTCTAGCTAGCAGCATCAAGCAAACATTCTCCAAGATTGGTCATGTTGATTTGACTAAGGGAGGATGATACATTCACTAACGGGGCCATGTTGATTTGGCTAGTGGTGAATGGCCCAGGATGTTGATGTTTCTCCAGTTAACAACATCGGGCATAAATTATTCTACATTGTTCATGTTGATTTGACAAAGGGAGAATGATACATTCACTCATGGGGCCATGTTGGTTGGCTAGTGGTGAATGGCCTAGTTGTATTTTTTCTCCTAGTAGTCATGTTGATTTGACGAGGAGTGATAAAGACTCGAAATTCTCTCACATTGTCTGCTTCGGGATGGAGTGATCTATTTTTATAGGGTAGGTTTGACTTGTTTACAAGTCTAGTCTAATGTTGAATATGTGGGCTCTAGAGACCCTTGTGATGAGGGGATTCTCGGTGAATCTACTCAACATTAGAGCCCTATATTAATTAGACATGCATGTGAGGAGATGATACATCAACAAGGCTCATGAACAAATTTTTGTTGATGTTTTGGTTGCTGCGAGAGGTATTCCCTCCTGGAAAACTTTTCTTAGAGAAGAAGATTCCAATAAGTCAAAAGAAGACCATTAACAGTTGAAGAACACCCCGAAAAAGAATAAAGTGAAATAGACCACTAAAGAGAAGTCGACCCACAGGAAATAATAATAAAGTGGAAATATAATTTCCAGGAAGAGAATTCGACCCACAAAAATAATAAAGTAAATTTGAAGACCCAAAATAAGAAATCATCCCCAGACACACACCCAAATTAGTATAAATACAAGTTTGGATCAATGCATTTGTACAGTCAGACAATTCTCCTTCTGCAGTGCACACTAGGTAGTTGCAACAATTTCTCTATTTTTGGTTTTTGGCTCTCCTGGAGAGTGTGCCCTACTTGGGGAAGGATATTATTGGTGGCTCTTGATGGTTTCTGTTATGCGCTACCTCTAGAAGAGTTGCGCTAAGGTTGTGTGGTGTTGCCCAGTTGCTTCATGCCAATTGCAGTTACATTTGTAGTTGTAGTTATAATTGCAGTTGCAGTTACTAGTTGTTAGTTCTGCCAGTTCTATGGTGCACTCTCTTTCTCTATTGATGCACCTATCTTGCGCCAATTTTGTGGTGCTACTCAGTTGTCTACCCTCACTAGGGTTTGACAATAAGAAGAGATAAACATTTTTCATCATGGTTTATTCATTGTTTGTTTGGTCTTGTGAATATAGTTTGTTCATGGTTGTATTGAAAATATTCTCTCTAAGAAAAGTTGGTTGGGTTTTTCCCCGAGTTTGGGGTTTTCCCAAGATAAATATTTTTGCCTTCTTGTGCTTGTTTATATGTTTCAGTATATTCTTATTGAATGTTAAGAGAATATAGAAAATGATATGGTAAGTCTAATGTTAACAAAACTAATGAAAATCTAACATGGTATCAAAGCGAGGTTTCCTTCATAACAATCTAACCACTGGAAGGAAGATAGCGAGATTTGTCGTTGCAGTTTGTCATTGCACATACCTAAACTTGTCAAGATCGTTGAGAACTTATTATAAATTTGTTGGTACAAATGCCATCATAGATCAACTTGCCTTTCCCTAGCGCACTTGCTACATCTCTCATATTGACTTTCCATCAAAATTGAATTTTTAGGGTTTTAGGCTTGTTGACGTTTTCCTGGACATTGAAATTTCTAATTCAGATTTCTATCCTTTCTTTTTGTTGATGTAATGTCTCAAATTAGAATACAAAGTTAGATGGTGCACTTGTATATAAGATGAGGGTGTTTGTAGGAGACATACACTTGACAAAAGGACATTTATCCAAGCAGTGTCAGTAGATCCAAAGGGATCTTAGATCTAGTGCACTCAGAGGAATCCCAAGAGTTGGAGGCATAAGTGATGGTGTCTCCTACAATATAGAACAACTCAAATGGGACAAGCAAAAACTAGACTCCAGGTTTTCATATCGGGTTTGATATTTTATATTTTTGCAACCAAAGTAAATGTTGTAACTAGAATAAGAGTATTTAGAGTTCTATTACTATTGCTATCAAATGTTTAGTAACTCTTGAATATTGTTGATACGATGATCATTAAGTAAATTATCATTGTTCAATATTAATGATGCACTTGTTTACAAGATAAATTGATCTCCTCTAGGAGATGTTCTTGGTTGTTGACCTTGTTCCAGGCAGGTTATCTTGTAAATTATGGGCAAGATACCATGGAGGAATGATTGGTCACAACACTGGAAGAGTATTGAAGAGTGTTGTTCTTATTTCTTGTTATTGTATTTTTTTTGGCTCTTGTCTCAGGAAGATCATACAAGAAGGAGATATTGTGACGATTGTTCCCATTCTTGTTTTTATTGTTGTTCTTATCACAAGAATATTGTTCTTGTTTGTTATTTTCCCTTGTTATTGCTATTGTTTCGGGCATGGCACAAGTGATATCTCTGAGAGGGAGCTATAATGACGGTTGCAAGATACAATAGATTAGACTGTCTCTAGTTTGAGACATGGAGCATTCTATCTAGACAAGAAGTTGTATACATGACAATATACATCCATGTACCAGAAAATAAGAAGATGAATTCAAAACCTTTTAGCAAGAAGGGTACATTTGCGGGATATAAAGTATCTCATATGGAGATTGATTATATGGAGCAGAAGGATCCGAAGATGATTGTACAGATCCCTCTAGTTCATTTGATCACTCTTCATATCATCAGAAAGAGTCAGTTGAGCCAGAAAGGCCTACCCAGAATCGTTGCAGTGACAAGGAAGAGACCAGCATGGTCCAATGATACTTAGAAAATATATGGCATTGATTATCCATATCATGAGGAGGAGCAGATGGCTCCACTAGTGGTGAGGCAGGTGGCCCCACCAAGTACTATCTTAGAAGGAGCCAGAGTTCATAGGGAGTCATCCCTCAGGATTTAGTGGTGAGGAGAATCCTCCCAGTATAGTCCATAGGAGATCAGACTTCAGAGGAGGTCAATAGATGTAAAGGGAGCATATGGCTCCAGAGATTATATAGACTCAGAGGGAGTCAAGCTTCAGAGGGAGTATGTATAATCAATGAGCTTGATCTCAGAGAGAGTCAGTTGACTTAGAGGAAGACCAGATCATTCAAAGGAAGTTTCCCCTCAGTTTCAGGTGGGAGAGAGAGACGTCTTCCATGAATGAAAAACATGTGCCATGAGTTGAGGAGGCTAGATCGAAGCTTCAGAAACTTCGAGGAGATATGAGATCTCCCGGGAGGATTCCCTTGTTTCAATAGACTTTGCTACAGTGACAGAGGAGGAAGCCAGTCAGAAGGACCGGGATATGGATTTTTCCTTAGTTCCAGAGAGAGCAAGAGACCACATAATTTTTCTAGCTATGTGGCGCTGATGAGGAACATCATTGATTCAGAACCTTCAATTTATGAGGAAGTTGCAAAGCAACAAGTGTGGAAGGATGCTATAATGATGTGTAGGAAGTAATTCCAGAGGGAAGTGAGTGGTGACTTCCAAGTGGATCTAAAAGATCAAGCATGTTGCAGATGGAAACATAGAGAAGTACAAAATGAGATTTGTGGCTAGAAGGTTCTCCCAACAAGAGGGAGAAGATTATGATGAGACATTTGCTCCAGTAGAAAAGTACACTCCCATCAGCTTGATTATTTCTATTGCTTTCGTGATGGGATGGAAATTAAACTAGATGGATGTCAAGACTTCTTTCTTGAATGGTGTAATTGAAGAAGAAGTGTACATAGAGTAGCCACAAGGTTTTGTAATCCATGGGAAGGAGTCCCATGTTTGGAAATTGAAGAAATATTTGTACAAACTTAAGAATGCACCCATGACATGGTATGCCAGAATACACTATTATTTGATGAGCTTTGGGTTTACCAAGAGTGATGTAGATCCCAACCTTTACTACAAGGTTGAAGATGGTTTCCCATTGATTTTGGTCATATATGTGGACGACTTGTTTCTAACAGGGAATGAGAATATCATAGTTGGGTGCAAGAGGGAACTCACTTCAGAGTTCGAAATGAAGGATCCGGATTTGATGGGACTAGAGGTGTGGCAGAGGCCAGATGAGATTTTCCTTAGCCAATGAAAACAGACAGTTGATATCCTGCAGATATTCGAGATGATGGACTGCAATTCCATGGCCACACCTATGCTTATGAATCTAAATCTCTTGAGTGATTCATCTTCAGATTTGGCTGATCCCATGATGTACAGACAGTTGATCAGATCTTTGATGTGCCTTGTTAACACCAGGCCAGACATATGATTTGTAGTGAACACCTTTAGTCAGTACATGGTTGAGCTTGGACATGTACATTGGATAGCAACAAATCATGTGTTGAGATACCTGCATGGTACGGTTAGATACAGACTCAGATATGTCTCAGATGGTGCAGTAAATTTTCAAGGTTATATAGACCCTGACTGGGTAGGGAGTGCAGTGGACATCAAGATGTTTCTTTAGTTGGGATCAGGTATGATCTCATGGTTGAGAAACAAATAGACGTTAGTGGCACTCAATACAAAAGAGGCAGGGTACCAATGTTGCAAGCCATATTGAAGCAGTGTGGCTTCAAAAGTTGCTTGCAGGTTTATTTGATCTTGAGTTGGAGCCAACTTTTCTACATTGTGATAATCAAAGTTGCGTAAATCTTTCAAAGAATCTTGTCTTTCATGAAAATTCGAAGCATATAGAGATCAAGTGCCATTACATCTGAGACATGGTGCAGAGAGGAGATGTGTTGCTCCGGTACATATCCACAAATGAGAAGATAACATACATTCTCACCAAGCCTATGTCTAGAGTGAAGCATGAGTACTTCGGAGACAAGATTGGCATGATGTAGAATTTCCACCCTTGTTGAGAGGGAGGTGTGATGTTTCTTCTCTAGCATGCTTTCCCTTTGGCCAAGGGTTTCCCAAATCATTCATGTGAGGTGACTGAGGGAGTAATGTTTGATGGGTGCAAGTCTTTCCTGTGTCATGTGAGGTGGCTAGGTGTGAATAAGACTTGTAGCATAGCTTTGTCTACCCCATGTGAGGTGGCTAGGTGTGAATAAGGTTATGATTGTAGTCTTTCCTATGCCATGTGAAGTGGCTAGGTGTGAATAAGGTTATGATTATAGTCTTTCCTATGCCATATGAGGTGGCTAGGTGCAAATAAGACTAATGGGAGAGAAGAAACATCACAACATGATACAAGTCATTCCTACACTATGCGATGTGGCTAGGCATGAATAAGACTTTTGGCAAGTCTTTCCTACGCCATGCAAGGTGGCTAGGTGCAAATAAGACTTGGAGCATGGTCTTGGACCATGAAATAGGCTTTCCTAAGCCATGTGAGGTGTCTAGGTGCGAATGGGGATATGGTGGTAGTCTTTCCCATGCCATGTGAGATGGATGGGTGTGGATAAGACTGTGGAAAATAAGAACTATCACAACATATTTGTGAGGACTATGGCAGTAATTGTGTACTACTGGACAACATGGTAGTAGTTGTGTGCTACTAGTTGATTGCTACGTAGTCATGGAGACTACTAGATTCCATGGGAGTAGTTGTGTGCTATCGGTTGAGTGCAGCATGGTCATGGAGATTATGGTAGAAGATTTTAGCTACTGATGCAATGGTATTAGTTGTGTGATACTAGTTGATTGTGGAACAATACCTCCCTAGATAAGAGGGAGTGTTGATGTATTGGTAGCTGCGAGAGGTTGTAACACCCTGTTTCCCCCAGCTTGTAAATATAACTGGACTAGCCAAGAACTATGGCAAACTCATAAATGTGAATATGTGTTGTAAATGGACCTTGAGGAAAAAGGTTAATGAATGTGAATAACATTATGAATTTTATTGCAGGATTGTTGAGAGGTGATGTGCAGAAAAAGAGACCACGATGGCGGTGGAAGGCACCTGGAAAGGTGGCATTAACTTCCACCGAGAATTAATACCGTATTTTGACTCCACTGGCCTAGAGAACCAAAAGCGGCTCGTTGGCCCTGAATTAAATGACTCGCAGGCTAGTAGGTGGATGGATTAATGAGGGATGGGGAGGTGAACCGCCCATCCGTAGAGCCATCAGACCTGATCAGCGCGAGGGTAATCGCGCCGCACGCAACCTCGCAAGAGGATAAGGCATAAGGTAGAAGCGATTGGGGGGCAGACACGAGGGGAGAACTCTGGCATTACGCAGAGTGAGTGATAGCAGAGAGGAAGGATTGCAACCTTTGCTCCTAGTCACTGGTAGACAGGGAGATGCAGTCTCACCACATCATGGTCTTAGCTCGGGGGTGGCTAGTGGTAAATCCATTGGGAGTCGCTACGCCTACGGTTGGGCAGAAACAAGCACCCCTCTCAGCAGTTGCACTCACTTCTGGTGTTATTTCTGATAAGTGTTTTACATATTGCATCTTGAAATTCATATACTGACATATATGCTCATAGAACTGTGAAATTGTGAACGATTACAGTATCAGAATGTCTGTGCAGAGTTTTGATAAGATATAATAGATATATGCTTATAACAGAAAGATCACGCATGGCTTATGTTGATAAATGAATTTAATTATGCATGAGTTGAATCAAATCAGACTTCCAGTCCATCCTCGAGAATTTGTTTCCCCTTGTTTGTCTCTCGGAATGCGTCGGAATAGATCTCTTCATAGAGATTTTCCCTCCTTGGAAAGGTTTACCAAGAGCCTGGAAAAAGGACTTGAATTGCAAGTCTTAACAACCCTGTATGAGGAGGAACGACCCTCTTAAAATCCCGAAGTAGCAGCGTAGGGACAAGTATCGATCGACAGATGAGATTTCGTCGAAAGAACTATGGTCATTCATGACTGTTAGATTGACGAAAGAAACAAGGGCGTTACATGCCTTGCCCCTTTTCCTCTATCTTTGTGAATAGCGAGGGAATCGGGATCGTAGACCCCCAAAGTCCAGGAGAACATCTGGACCGTTGATTTTTCCACATCCATGAAGTAGAGGGAGAGTGTGCGACAAGGGACAGATCTGAACCGTTAGATCCTAGCTAGAAAAACCCAACAGCCGTGGGATCTGTTCAGAGATGCATGAGGGTTAAGCCCTCGTGAACAGGAGGTTGAAAGTCCCGACGAGAGGCGTGGCCATCGAGATATCGGCACTCATGAAGTTGGGAGTCATGATGACATGAGGTCGGGGATTTTCATAGTGAAAATCCTGAAACCAATCTGAGTCGTCCATCATAGGAGGACACGCGGGCAAGATCAGTAGCCCGTCGACATTTTGGGGATCGAAGGGACAAGTTGCCGGAGTATTTCGGCAGCGGAAACTCCGAAATCATGAGAAGCGATCAGGATTGTCCATCTTAGGAGGACACATGGCGGCAATCGGAGCATGTGGGAAAAGTCCCGAAAGGAAAGTCACCCATCGGGAAATCGGGAATCCCGTGGACAAGAAGCCCATACACTTCGGAATTTCTAAGTCCGGAATCTCGACAAAGTGAAAGGCATCCATTGTAGGGCCAGTTGTCATTATATCGGCATATCAGGATTTGGTGGATCGTGAATCAGGATGAGTACATCTTGGCCTTGGAAAGTCTGAAAACCTGACAGGGGATAAGGCTACGGTCTTGCGAGATAGTGGTCACGTGGTCCGGGGGTTTAGCCAGGAGGGATAATACGTAAGGGACCATATCGGTGAATTGTCTCATCGGAGATCGGGGATTCAAGAGAACATGGAAATCTTGACATCAGGAATCACGAAACTCTGAAACCCGAAAGTACATGCACTTCCCGTTGTAGAAAGAGTAGTGGTCGTATGCAAGGGCCGTGACAAGGAATCCCCTGATCCGCTTCGGCCCATGAACTGATTGAGCGAACCTGTGAGAGGACATGCTTGGAAGCGCGACTGCATCGCTCCCCATGTCGGAATTTGGGGATTAGAATGATGAAGATTCTTGGAGTTGTTGTACTCCGAAATCCTGAGTACCAAAACCCCGGAAGGATCCATGCCATTAGATCGAGGGAGGCTTACGGCCGTCGATCTCCCGTTGGAGGGAACTTTGGAGACCTCGAAAGTTTTGGGGATTTGAATGGGAAAGGTAGAAGTCGCGTATCGCGATTCCCCGAACCGCGAAAAGTCGTTAAGCCCTTGGCTGGCTTAAGCGCGTGGACACCGTATAGGGTCATGTGGACAAGACCCCAAGAGAGAAACTTGCCCCTCTCTAAACCCCATAGGACTTCGGGGGTTCTGATTGTTGAGAAATCAATGAAAAAGCTTGATGTGCACAGTGGGTATGTGACAGAGGTATTCCCTCCTGGAAAAATTTTCTTAGAGAAGAAGAAGATTCCAACAATTCAAAGGAAGACCATTGAATAATTGAAGAACACCCCAAAAAAGAATAAAGTGAAATAAAAGACCACAAAAGAGAAGTCAACCCACAGGAAATAATAATAAAGTGGAAATATAATTTCCAAGAAGAGAAGTCGACCCACATAAATAACAAAGTAAATTTGAATACCCAGAATAAGAAGTCAGCCCCAAACATGCACCCAGATTAGTATAAATACAAGTCTAGGTCAGTTCATTTGTAGAGTCAGACAATTCTCCTTCTGCAGTGCGCACTAGGCAGTTGCATTTGTAGTTGCAACAATTTCTCTATTTCTGGTTTTTGGTTCTCTTGGAGAGTGTGCCCTACTTGGGGAAGGATATTATTGGTGGATCTTGATGGTTTCTCTTGTGTGCTACCTCTGGAAGAGTTGTGTTAAGGTTGTGTGGTGTTACCCAGTTGCTTCGTGTCAATTGCAGTTGCAGTTACAATTGTAGTTGCAGTTACCAGTTGGCAGTTGTGCCAGTTCTGTGGTGCACTATCTTGCTCTAGTGATCCGCCTATATTGCGCCAGTTCTGTGGTGATACTCAATTTTCTACCCTCATTGTTGGTTTTCTCTTGTGAATAGAGCTTGTTCATGGTTGTATTGGAAATATTCTCTCTAAGAAAAGTTGGTTGGGTTTTTCCCCGAGTTTGGTGTTTTCACGGGATAAATCTTTGTGTCTTCTTGTGCTTGTTTATTTGTTGCTTATATATTTCAGTATATGCTTATTGAATGTTAAAATAAGAAAACAAAATCTATGGTAAATCTAATGTTAACAAAAATAATGAAAATATAACACTTTTCTAGTGAAGAAGAAATGTCAAGAAAACAAGACAAACCATTGAAGAAACCTCGGAAAGCATTAAAGAAGAAATTGAAGACAAAAGAAGAAGTCAACCCCACAAGGAAATTGAAGGTGACTCGAACTGTATAAATAAAGGTTGGATCATTTCACTTGTCACACAACACAACTCTTCTCATCAAATGTGCATTAGCCAGTTGCATTTGCAATGCACAATTCCCAGTTGTTTATTGCAGTGTGTAGTTCCTAGTTGCATGTTGTAGTGTGCAGTTCCCAGTTGTTTGTTGCAGTGCATAGTTCCCAGTTGCAGTGCACATTTCCCAGTTCCCAGTTGGAGTGCGCAATTTCCAACTACACTATCTTCAAGGTGCATTATTTTTTGTAGTATCTTAGCAGTTATTTTGTGGTGCATTATCCTTGAGGGATCTTCCTGATACAAGGGCGCAAATATCTTGTGTTGGGTTTCTTCATGTAAATGGTGATAAAACTTTAATTGATTTCTTCCTAAGAAAATTTGTTGGGTTTTCTCCCAAGGTTGGATTTCCCAGGGTAAAATCATGTGTCTATTGTGCATGACTATCTTTCTATGATTTTGTTGTTTCTGCTGCAGTTATTTTTTGGTTGAGATTTTCAGTGTGTAATTATTCTATGATAACAATGGCATAAAATTATGTTTCAAATCATAAGGAAATAATTATCAGATATGGAAATTGAAAATCAACAGAGTATGGTAAACCACATCAAGTGAAGGAAGCTAAGCATTATTATTGTTATTAATCCCCTTGCTAGAGGTGTTTAGCTTGCTCAGCTGGTATAGTAGGTGGAGACCCCATCATTGGTGCATATCTTACAGTGCGTTCATCATCTTGATCTTGGTTGAGATCCCACACAATGTAGTGGTCTCATGGAATTTTTTTTTCTCTAGGATGGTAGGGTGGAAACCAACTGGCTACATCTGTATTGGCAAGGTTGAGGATTTGGACACACAACTCAACAACTAGAGTACACGTTTGTGAGTGAGGTATAGTTGTGATTTCTTATGATTTGTTTTGGATTAGTATGGAATAGCAATGTTTTGAATGACATATGAATCAAGAAGAATTTGATGTTGTAGATGAATTAGAGTTTTCAAGCATGACATTGTAATGTTAACCATGCTACCAATTGTATATTTACATTGGATGACTACATGTTTGGGAAGAATGCTAAGAAATGTGCTTGTAGGGTATAAGAGGCTACAACCATGTAAGTAAGTGGTTGGGAATATGTTTTCAATGGCAAAAGATAGAATATTCTGGTAAATTCCACAAGAAATGGGAAATTACTCTCTAAAGTATTCATTTGTTCATGAATTTGCATTTGATTTTAAATAATTTATTTTTTGGTATTTATTGATAAGTGTTATCCCACTCCATAGGTGTGGTCATGTGTATCTACCATGCCTAATGGAAGTGAAATATAGGTATGCCAATGGTGTAGCCAAGCATGAAGGGCATCGCTTGCTAGTTGTCCAACTTTGGCATTCTTATTGTGTTGCTCCTCTTTTTATGTAAACTGACATGAATGGAAGAATGAAAACCCTCCTTTGGAATTCTAACTGAGTTGCATCTCTCGGAATGTAAATCAAATTGAATGGGATGGAAGCTCAAGTAGACATTTTTCATTGCAATGTAATTATGCATGATTAACTTGAATTGGATGAGAATTGCTACTCAAAACTGTTTTGTGGTTGGGAGGAACGATTTCTATGAACTCATTACCCATATATGGCAGTCGGTTCTCCTAATTTGCTGCTTGGATAAATCATTTTTAGTGAAGGCAAATCGATGCCAAATTTTGCCCTTCTCTTTCCTCTGCATTTTTTTACTTGTTTGTATGGAATTCTTTGGATTTTGAATCTTGAAGGAAAATAATTTTCTTCCTCATCATAATCAAAGTTGGCTTCACTGTTATCATCTAGACACTTGTCATTGTGTGCCTTGTTTTTTTCTTAGAGAAAAGAGCGGTCTTTCTTATGCTAAAAATGAAACTTCTTGCAATACCAAATGTGGGTTGTTTTTTCATTTTTGGTCTCTTCCTTTTGTTTCCTTCACCCTAGAAAGACCATATGATTCCTAATGAAATGCCAATAGTGGGAATAGGATTCCCATGCCAAATCATTTTTCATTTTTCGTTGAAAAACTTTGCAATCAAAGTGTTTGATGGAAGTTGTGAACAACAACAATGCCTTAAAATCCAAGATAAGTGTTAAAAAAGGTATTATGTTATAAATTTATTTGCTTGCTTGTGTCTTCAATGTTATGGGTATGTTTTCTTCACTACTGGGCTTGCTTTGTTGTTGTTAGGTTAATTTCCATTTTTGTGGATGAGAGTTCTTGATGTCAAACGGTTGTATTGGGAAATTTTAATTATGTTTTGGATGGTGGCATGATATTTTTGGATGCTCATTAAATAAAAAGAAAATGTGAGCAAGCATGTGAATGCTTGTGTGAATTCTTTGCTACACAAGTGCAAAGTCTTGCTCAACCATGGGGTTAATTCTAGAATTTTGCATTTGTGTGGAAGTATGGTTGTGGAAGAGAAAAGCATGGCCAACCATTAGTTAAATCTTTCGTTTTGCATTTGTGTGTATGGTTGCGAAAATAAAATCACCATTCCACAATGGACGTTAAATAAATGCATTTATTTATAGTTTAATTACTTGGGCAAAGAAATTGCAACATAACTATAATCAATTTCCTTGCATTGAATTTAAGCAAGATTTTATTGTTAAAGAAGAGAATTTGTTGCTTATATGTAATTGTTCTTTTCAAATTCACCACCCATATGAAATTGCTCTCTTCATATGAATTCAAACATGAGAAACACTCTTGGACAACAAATTGTATGAGTTGCAATCTCTTTCGATTAAATGGGCTCTTGTTGCAAATTGTTGTCATTGAATTCAATGTCGAATACTTGAATAGAATGACATAGACACATGTAGAAGTATCTTGTCCTGATTTTTCATTTGCTTAGCTATGTAATTGATATTCCCAATAGAAATATTAAACATTGACTTGGCTCACTGTGGGGTGAAAATTTAACATGGTGTGAGAATGAAGGCTATGGTAGGAATGACATAGATGATTGTTTGTTGCTTGTATATCTCTAAGAGTTCATTGTTATTAAATAGTGTGTTGATGCCTATGGGAAAACAAAAACTTGTTGATTGATTGCAATCATGATTGTTGTGGATCTCTATGAACAAAAACAAATTATACGATATATTTTATAACAACAATGGCTTAATGAGAAATTGAAGCAATGCTTGAGATCGCTTGGATAAGTTGAGATGTACTTAGTTGCTAACACCATTGGGATTTATTTGTTTGGTTTTTATACTTTCTCTTACACTCTCATTGGGCATTTGTTCTCTGGCATTGTTGTTAGAACAAAGCAATATTCTCGAGCTAGTTATGTTTGTGTGCAATGTTATCCATGATGGAGCCATGGCGGTGGTAGCCAAGATATCATTTAGATGAGCCATTGTTCGCTTGATTGATTTTCAATTGGCATTTGTGAGACTTGTGAACCCAGTGGTGGTCTTTATGAAACCAAATAATTCCATGAAATGGTATATCAATGATTGGCTTGTGAAGGCATAAAGTTGAATCTTGTGAGCATTAGAAGAGTTGAGCTCTTGTTGATTATCAAAGAAAAATATTGTTAAATATCTCGAGGAATTGTTGTTGAGTATCTGGCTTTAAGAAAATGGTATGTGCTTGATAACATGGCCATGTTTGGGGCTGATAGCTTTATCATGGTTGATGATAATAAGCACAAATAATGCGAGTGAAGACTTGGAATTTCTTTGCCTCATTTTATTTTTGTTATCCACCAAGTTGCACTAGGATGGACTTGCAGTTGAGACACCAAAGATTGAACAACTACTTGTTCAAAATTCAGAGTTCAGAAGTCCAACCGGCCAATATGGCCCCCCTTTTTTAACTTTTTACCACATTTACATACCCTACGGGGAATTGTAATAAGAGGTGTAGCATGATGAAATTTGTAAAAGGATGAGCCTCCTAGGACTTAGACATGAGTGTATTACTCTAGATTGTTCCTTTTACTTGTTAATTATATTTTGTTGTTCAAGCGATTTATAATTTCTGAGTTTTTTCACTCAATTCCTCCAAAGTTGGAGTAAATACTCATGGTTAGGCCTTAGTATGGTACTCTAAGCCTAGTGTCTAATGTATATTACCATGTTAATCATCCTCCTATATTCTAATGGAAATGTGTTAAGTCCCCCTTAGGTTTTTTAAAGTTTTATGCAAAAATAAAATCTCCCGCAAAATTGAGGTATTTTAATTGTAAATAATTCCTAAGTTAAATAAGTGGTACTAGGAGGCATCATATGCCTTGAGGATATTCATTTTTGGACTAGGAATACCCACTTTACCTAAGTACCCACTTTGTGAGGGAACTTAGTGATTTTTAATCACTTAAAATCAATTTTACTTACTTTTGGTCAATAAAAGACAAATAAAATCAGAAAAATCAACAAATGCTATTTTCTGGGAAACATGTCGAAAACATGTTTCAAGTTAACTCACCCTCTCTCCTTGATAAATCAAAGTTACTATCACTTTAGTTGGAGTTAGTAGTGAGTTGGAGGCTTTGAGGTGGCATTAGGAGGAGATCCCAATGAGATGGTGTGCCCTCTCTCCCATGTGTGGCACATTTTCCAAGGAGGGCTCTCAACCCATGGAGGATCACAACTCCCTTGGGCCATGTGTCACCCCTCCCATTCATTTTCTACCTCAAATGTGGTGCATTTGTTTGATATTGAGATTAGTTTCATTTACCAACTCTCCACTTGGCTCATACCCTCTTCCAAGTGGTGCACCCTCCCTCATTGGGGTCCTCACCCAATGTGCTATGTATACAAAGCTCTTCTCCCATTGCAAACTAGTTGGAGTTGGGTAGTCTTGATTGTGGTTGTATACTACTGTAATACTTTCATTTGGAATAAAGAGACTTTGGAGGTCAAGAAGGTGTGTTATACATGTGTGTTGATGCTTGATGTCATTTGTGCTTAATCTATGAGGTAATACTTGCCTAATTTCTTGCTTTAAGTTTGTTGATTTGGCCGTTGAAAGAGTGTTATCATCTAGTGGGATAGGATTTCATCTAGCTTTGTTGTTATATCCTATTGTTCATTTATATTTAGAGTTTTTGATTTGTATGAATGTTTCGGTTAACTAACACACTCTTCAAGTCTCTTTTGTAGGTGACACCAATTTTTGTTAACAAATTTTGTTGCAATATTTTAAAGCTTACAGGTTCTCATAGCTTCGAGTGGTGAGGGAAATCGGTTGTTCCTTAACAAATTCAAGGATATAAAGACGTAATCCCTCCTTAATTCATCTAAATACCCCATTTCTCGAGGGTTCCAAGGCTACAAGTTTCTTCCTTCTCTTTTTCTCAAAAGGAAAATCTATTTTTTTGGTTACTTTGTATGCATGCAAGTGCTTAGATCTATTTTTCATTTCAAATTTTGAATATCTAATTTTGCATGCATAAGATAAACTAGATATAATTTTGTACTTTCAAGTTTCATCTAATGCTTAGATCTAACATAGGAAAGTCCCATTTTATCATACTTTCTCTTTCAAAAAATTTAGAGGTTAAAAGGTAGTTATTTTCTAAAAGCTTTCACTTTCATATTTGGAAACTTTAGTGCCTCTATATTGTTGTTTTAAAACAACAATCAAAGACCCTAAGGTAACAATCTAGTCTCTAACTTGATTTCCTTATTTCCTTTTTGCACTATTTCTTTAGTATTTTACTTTGAAATTTTTGGGTTTTCATACTAATAACCAAAGACACTTCCAAAGTGTTTTTGACCATATTTTGTCATTGTTTGCTTGTTATTTTGTGAAAGTTTGCGAACAACAAAGGGTGTTATAGCACAAGTTGTAGGTTGGGAAAACACCAACCCAATCATGGAAACAAGTGCTACAACTTGGGAATCCTACATCCAATGTCACCTCGATGTAGGTCCTGCACTTCAAGGGTGACTAGGTCACTCTAGGGAGGGGATCCCAGTGACCCTAGGGGGATTAAGATGGAGATGGATATGGATGGAAGTGAAGCCCCTATAGGTCAAGTCTAAATGGAATGAAGGGTAGGGAGATATTCCTTGTAAGTCAAGTAATGGTTTCCCCATAGTTATAGTGTTTTTTCAAATGATTGTACCTTCCCGAGACACAAGAAAACACACCTTGCAATAGTATATGTTAGTTGGATCAACAAGTTAAGATTTTTGTCCCTAATTTTCATAAATTAATGACAATATATATCAGAAATAAAAATATGTTATAAGCTGCTCAATAAATGCTAAAGATCAAGTAGCAAATGCAAGAGAAAAACTACCAATTGACTAGCTAAACTCAAGATGAAAAACCAATAATCTTAACATAAAAATTAAGGTTGTTGTAAACACTTGTCTGCATAAAATTATATCAACCTTATGGATGTAACATTCAATGTATTACATCAAGAAAATTATCCATTTAAATGCCCTCAAACATTTCCAAAACGTGTGCTAGGCCAAGGAGATCAGTGTACAAACTTTGGGTGGAATCCAATGGTTGATATGAGAGTTATTAAAGCAAGTAAGTTAGGGTTTATGCAATCATAATGGATGAAGATGTAATTATATAACAGAAGCAATAATTATTGGGAGACAGGGGACTCCCTAGAAGGGGAAGAGTCCTCTCAATTAGGCAAACCAACTTCAAGAAATAAATCTTTCAAAAGACCAAAAATTGTGTTTCCCAAGGAAACAATTTTATATCTCTAATGAAAAAAAGAGTATGACTAGTGCCTTTACTATTGGGTTAATGGATTCACCAGGATCTTAGAGAATATACCTTCTTGGGGGTGTAATCCCTTTTACTCCCCAAGGAAAGTTTCTCTAAGCTAGGGTTTAAGCTAAAAGGGTGTATGCCCTTATATTTCTCTTAGTAAACCCTTAATCAATGAGATGAAGAAATAAAATGGTAAAGACTTTATGGTGGGGGTGTATGACCTTATATTTACCACCTAGATCCTAGCACAACAATACTTGAACATGAAAAATGATAGCATAATAATAGAAAAACATACCAAGATCAAGATAAATGCCAAGACAATCCACCACAAGAGCTATAAAATAACCTTCCAAGGCTAGCACATCACTTATTCCATTAACCATTCATAACATAGCCATAAAACAAGTGCACAAGAGTTAAAAGAGCCAAGGGAGCCGAAAATTTCAAACCAAGTCTCTCACAAGAGAGAGTTATGATTCAAAATGAGATCTTATGATCTCTATTTATACAAAAATTAGCTAACATAGTTTGTCCACAAAATAAGGAGTAAAACACAATATTAAGGGTCAAAAACCCTAATATTTCCCCCTTAACACAATAATATTAAACAATTCACTTAAAACTTCATCTTTTGCACAAATTAAACCCTAATCTAGGATGATGTCACCCCTTTAGGCGACACTTTTCCACTTTGAGGAGGTCATTGGTGTTGGAGAAGTATGGAAGGGCCTCCCAAGGCCATGTGTCAAGCATATAGGTGATATCATCATGGTGAAGACCATTTTCTCCTAAAAACACCCAAGTGTAAGTGAGTGGCACCTCACCACCAATCCCTAGCCCCTAATATCATGATGTCATGCTCAAAAGTGGGACGTTTTTCCCCTCCTGGGAAAATTGTTTGGAAAGAAATGGGTGGGCTAGGTCATCCAAGTCATCATCAAGGCCATCCAAGTCATCTCTCTCTCATCTGGCATGGGGGCCCTCGGCATCCAACCTGTGGGATTGTGGCCCCATGGAAGCCCAATCTAGGCTTGTTCTCCCAAAATTGTCCACCAGCTAGGTCCTACAAAGATAAATGAGCATGCCCTCCAAGGATATAAAGTCATAACATCATGATAAGTGGATCCAATCAATAAATAAGACATCTAATCATGTGCAACAAAGATTACTATATCAAACAATTAACAACTCAAAGACACTATGCGACTTGTCAAGCTTAAGTATGGGAGGGTTGATGAGGTGTCATATTGGGTAGATCTTGCCCTAGGTAAAGGAGACCCTCCAAGAGGTTCCTCTCTAAGCCATGTAATGTGCATGAGGTGGATGGGGTTAATACTCAATGGGCATAGGGCTCATGACATACTAGGGGTCATAATGTCTCATTCATGGGTGTCTTTGTAGAGGGTGTGTGGTACCTTTGTCCGTAATCAACTTTTTCCAAGCCCATCATTTGCCTTTTATCTTTCTTTATTTATATTTTCTCTCATGATAGCATAAGGAGATACTGAAGGTCATTGCCCTAGGTCAGGATGATGGATTTCCAATCCATGACAAACTCTCATGATAGCAGAAAAAGTACCACTTGGATATGTTCCAGTTTGACCCTTGCCACGATGTTGTAAACTAGTAGGAAACAAAAGAGATGAATCCAACTATGATATATTGTATTGATTAGAGCTATATGAAGCCTTCAAAGAAAACCAGTGTTCCAGAAAGACCAAAGTACATTGAGATCAAGTATTACATTCTCTGTGATAAAGTCCAGAAAAGAGAAGTGGTTCTCCAATATATATATCTCCATAGATGAGAAAATAAGCAGATATTTTGGTAAAGCCTCTTTCCAACATGAAAGAGTTTTTGTACTCAAGATGGAGCTCGTGGAGACAAATTCCTTATTGAAGAAGGAAGAGATGACTCCCAAGTTGGGAGGGAGCACTGACGTGTATTGATTTATGGACAGTCATTTTTCAGTTCGAAAAATGGTCCAAGATGAGAATTTCCTTTCTAGTTCGGAAAGTGGTTTGAGATTTCTGACGAACAGGGATTTTCTAGTTCAAAAAATAGTCCAGATCGAATGGTCATTTTCGTAATGAAAATGGTTCGATTGATTGTTGATGTACCATAGATAGTGATTCCCCTTGTCGCCAATGTGGGGGAATGGTCTAGGACAATCTCTCTTCTTTATGGTAACTCTCAGTAGTGGTCAAGAAGACTGGTCCGCCTCGTCAGAAAGTCATTCTTTCGAAGCTCACAATTGTGAGAAGTTTCGAAGAATGGTCTATTTTGGAGGTTGGTGCAGGAAAGTCATTTCCTTAGGAAATGGTTCGGACAATCATTCCCTAGGGAAGATTAATTCTCTTTGGGTTTCACTTTGTTTAGTGCCGGAGGAATGGTCCAGGTTCAACAATCATGGACAGGCATTCCCTAGGGTAGACTCATTCTCTCCAGGTTGCACTTTGTTTAGTGTTGGAGGAATGGCCCAGATAGGTGAATGGTCCAGGCTCCAAAATCAGGACAATTATTCTTCCTTGCTTGAGAAGAATAGTCCAGATAGCTCATCATTGATGTTTTACCTTCTGAGGGAAGATGTTCTTCCAGATATCACATAAGTGAGTGGAAGAATGGATCAGATGATTCTATTTATATCATAACAATGTTTTATGTGCAGGTTGATATCAGATGATATGATTGTTATGGATATTGTATGTCTCTGGACAATAGATGTATGCTACTGTGGTGGATGTGTTCCACTGATTGTGACTATATGTTACTGATCAAGTATTTGTGTGCTACTTGGTGTGGTAGTGTACCAATGGATTGTAGTTGTGTACTGCTATGGATAGACACAGTTGTTTTCTATTGAATGACATTGTTATGATGGCCTTGAAGACTATCATTAGTGTTGGAAATGATTATTAGTTAGATGGATGATCAATGGACAGAGATTCCTCAGATGGAAAATGGTCCAGGACATTTATTCTTCTAGAACATATGTCTGGATTAGAATAATGGTTCTTGTCTCACTCTGTGGAGTGAGTGACTTATCCAACATCATGTTTGATTACTCAGATGGAGTATGGTTTTGAGAGATGATGTAGTTGATGACACGAATAGTGATGATGGTTCTCATGATCTAATCATGAGATAATCTATACGACTATGTTGATGCTACTGAGTGAATGGTATGTTTGTGCTAAATACCATTACCTTCAATACCTCCCTATCTAGGAGGGAGTGTTGATATTATGGTAGTTGCGGGAGGTATTTACCTCCACGTGTAAACCTGGCGAGAATAGAATATTTCAGGAAGAAAGAAGAAACCCTAATTAATTGGTTAATAACACTGGAAGACAAGTCGGCTCAAGAGAATGACTTGCATTATATTATTATCCTCCAAGAGAAGAATTTGGCTAAAGGAAATGTCATATACTAAAGATTTAGCACCCAGAATGAGAAGTCGGCCCAGGAAGTCTGCCAGAATTAGTATAAATACAGGAGGCCAATCTTCATTATGGAAAGTATTCTTAGAACTACAGACGCATCACTTGTGTGCACTGCAATTGGCCAGTTTGTGCACAAGTTTGGAGGAGAGTTGCTTTTGCAGCCGCTGCAACTAGCATATTTCAGTTTGGCTTGGACTATCTCTTGGTTATGGTTTGGAATCTTTGATCAGCTCTTGTTACTCTTGCTTGGTGCGCTATCCTTGGAGAAAGGTGCACCACCTTTGTTTGGCTATCTAGCCTAGGTTTTTCTTCCGGAATGATTCTCTGTCAAGGTTAAGGTGCTCGGGGGTGGCTTTGGCCTATGGTTGGGTGACAATATTGCTATATTGTCTATGGTTAAACGATCACATCCATTACTTTCTAACATAATTATCTTAGTTGGCTTGATTTCCAAATCATATTCCTGTATTTGTAACACCCAATTTCCCCTTGATCCAAGACAATCTTGTTGTGATAAAGAATCCTTCACGGTGGAGTAGGGGACAAAGGCCTTGATCTTGTTGTATCCCACATAGGTTTGAAATTGTTTGAGAGACTTTACTAGAGCATAATCTTGTTTTTCCATGATGGTGTAATTTAGTTCCGATTCCCTAATATTCTTGCTCATAAAAGTTATTGGTTGTTCATCCCCTTGATCATTCTTTTGTAACAACACACCTGCGATGGTATCTTTTGAAGCAAAGGAGAAAATGATGAAGTACTTGGATAATTTCGGGCTAACTAAGACAGTTGTGACAGTTATTTCCTCCTTAATACATTCAAAATACAACCTACTTTCACTTTCCCATTAAAAATGGGCGCCCTTTTTTAGTAAATTGTTAAGAGGTTTAACAATTTTGACAAAGTTTGGGACGAATCTCCTGATAAAGTTAATCTATCCAAAGAAGGATTGCAAGGATTTATTATCTTGAGGGAGAGGGATTTTCTTGATGGCTTCAACCCTTGCAGGATCTATTGTGATTCCATATTTAGAAATGATGTGTCCCAACAACTTACCCTTATCAATGCCAAAAATTTATTTCTTAGGGTTGAGAGAAATGCCATATTCCCTACATCTTTGGAAGATAGTTCTTAAGTGTTGAATATGTTTCTCTCTCATTTTAAAAATGGAGGTCAAATTATCTTGATAGATCTCTATGATCTTTCCAATTAGATCTCTGAAAGCATAGTCCATGTTTCATTGAAAAGTAGCCCCTGCATTGGTGAGTCCAAAAGGAATTTGTAAATACTTACAAGTTACCCAAGGGGTGGTAAAAGCAGTTTTTAGTTGATCATCCTCCTTTACCAAAACCTGATTATATCTCGAAAAACCATCAATCATGGATATAATCTCTGCATCGGTTACCCTTTGCAAAATATATTCTATGTTTGGTAAGGGATAATTGTCTTTGAGTGAAGCTTGGTTTACGTTTATGAAATCCACACAAATCCTGATTTCACCAGTCTTCTTCCTTACAATGACTGGATTAGACACCCATGATGAATATCTAATTGGTTCAATTATTCCTTCCTCAACCATGTTTTTTAACTCTTTCTGTACTTGTGGGGAAACCTTTGGGTTCATCTGTCTGATATTTTTTCTGAAAGGCTTTGCACCATCAATGAAGGGAATGGCGTGTTGTATAACATCCTCCTAGTAGGCATTTAGATCTTCATAATACAAAGAGAAAACATCTGTGAACTCTTTTATAAGTGTAGTTAGCTTTTCCCTCTCATGATTCGTTGTTCCTTTACCAAATTTGATTAACTTCGGGGATTCTTCAGTTCCAATGTTTCATTCAATAATCTCGTCATTGATTTTATTGGGAGGTTTCCCTTTATACAAATCATTTCAGTCAAAGAGGTTTTCCAAAGGAACAATTCCTTTGGGTAGGGGCCCGTTGGCTATATCAATGATCTCAATTCTTTCCTTATCAGCCAAAAAGTTTATTCAAGGTTCAGAGAATTCTCCCTCATTTTGTAGAAAGCAAAGAAGTTGACTGTTGTTTTCAAAAACTTGTCAATGTTCCAATTTGTCAGGTAATGAAGGTATGAAGTTGAATTCTACCTTGTAGAAACCGATTTCTTTGGAAAATTGTAATTTTGAAGCGGACACAGCAAGACTATCTTCCATATTATTTTCTTCCCTAGGGATGGCCTCAATGGAAAAAATTTCAAACCTATTTATGGCCTCCCAAACAACATCTCTATATTGCTTTAACCTTGGGTTATTTGCAGAAAACTTCTTATTGACTTGTGAAACAATTAGATCGGAATCCCCTTTTACTTGCAGGTTATTGATGTTCATTATTTGAATAGGCAGCTGATAATGGTTGGGGTTTAATATTCATTGTGCATAATGGTTCTTGAGCCTACACGTCCTCTAGTTTTATGTCACTCCAAACTTAAATTATCAAACATGACAGGCTCTCAAGTTCATAGGTATCAGGTCGTTTCGGTTTTCACAGACCTCTCCTTGTTATTTCTCTATTGGAAGACGAAGCCTCCCTCTCGTGGTATTTATTGTCTTTGTTTGATAGCAACCATGGCCTTCATGGTTCGAATTGAACCTAATGGGTCTCAATCCCTTCTCGCCCACGACGATGTCATAACGATTTATAGGCGCATGGTTGGCATACTTTCATTCAAAAATCCTAGGGTTATAACCTGGCGGTCGCACAAGATTTTTCTCAAACGTTTGATGGATTTAGAGCCAAAGTTGGGGATCTACAATTGGAAGTAATAGAGGACTCTTTAGCCCAAGCAACAGGACTGTCACAGGAAGGCGAAAAATGGTTCAAAAATTCCAAGCTATAAGGCGTGCTTTGGAGCCTGTTCAGGGTCTCTAGGAATTCGACATGCTACCCTAAAGGTACTCCTATTACCCTCTTGAAACCTCGATGGCACGACCTACTTCTGATTTTGAAACAGTTTATAATGTGCGAGGGTAGGTATGGTTTAGTTTTTTTGTATCACATTCGACTTTTGATGTTGTTCCTAGGGTTTAAAATAAACATGCCCTTCTATTTGTTGATGACCATGCATAAGATGTCAAAGAATTATAAGAAACAGATTTTAAACCATCTATCTAGCCTCTTCCACCATGGACTTATACGAATTTTGATGTTGTCACATTTGGATCAAATTGGGGACACTTGGGAAGAATTCCTGTGTTGAAACAATTTTTCCCTACCCGAGAGAACAGTGAACTCAAGTCTGCATTCAAATATAAACCCCAATCCTTGTGATCGAAAGTCAGAGTGTCGATTCACATAGAGACGGTGAGCTCACTGAACCAAATTTTGTTGCTATGGCGCAAAACCCTCTGGGTAAAAAACCCCGATATAATTTTGTACCCAAGAAATCATTAGAAGAGGTAGTGGATTTGTTGAGGGAGAGGGTTTCACCTACTCCTTCTAGCGAGCCGACTCAGGGTTTGATTAACAAACCAACTGTTTAGAAAAATCGTAAGAAGAAGAAACAGGGTAACTCAGACCTGAGTTTCATAAATAAAATACAAGGCAGGTTAACTTCCAGGAGTCTCAGAAATCGACAGCAGGATCATCTGAGCTCGATCTTGGTGATCGAGGTTGATGATCACTTGAACGATGACGAGATCAATGATTTCCTTTCCCGAGAATATGTGGATAACCAGGGTCTCGAAAAAGAAATCGTTAGCGAAGCTACACAATACGATTTTGTTTCTAGACTACTTTCGTGTCTAAAAGATAAAAAGGGCTTTGCTGGCATAGGCCATGATTTGAGACAAGCTACAGGAAGGACCGAAGCACCCATTGTTGAGTACAATCAACCTCTGCCTGCTATAGCCCCGGTACACTGTGACAATTGTCTGGACTGGGTAGAACGCTACTACAGAGACATACCATATTTACAGGCACAATTAAAACATTTGGTTGATCGAAATTCTTTATTTGAATGAGAAAATCAAGAATTGAAGGCATGTGCAGATCGGGCAAGTAAAAGGCCCAAAAGAACCGGTAGTGTGATTATAAAAAATGCAACCAACTTCAATGCCATCATTAACTCAGAATTATCTGACCCTTCACTGTCTAATTTCTAGAATGGTAAAAGTGGTTTTGTTTGTCTTTGATTTTATTCTGTTATAAAAGTCAGATAGGAAGATTTATTTTGATTTTCTTTGTTAATATAAGACTAGCTACGGAATCTCACGATTCTATAGCCAGTCTATTTCTAAATGTTAGTTTGTATTATTTTCTAAAAAATAATTTTGTTTTGTCATTTATAGGAAAATAATAATTATGTTGTTGTTCACAAGGAGAAGCCATCATGGATTATACACTGTATAGGTTAGTAGTTTCTTTCATGTTAGATAAAACTATGTCATTGTGTAATTAATTTTGAAAAACAAATTCCTAGAGGAGTGGTTTCATGTTGTACTATTTTGTAAAGCATTATGTTTTTTTTTGGATTACCCTCTATCTTGCGTGATAAGAGGTTGTCAATCCAAGATTAGTTTAAATAGTGATTGTTGTTGGTAGTAAAGACAACTTTTGTCGGAATATAGTATGGATATGTGATTTTGAGAACTGATATGGATAAGTTATTCACCATCGGCTTTAGACCTGTGTGATGCTTATTCCATTATGTTCTTCTATTACCTTGGTCTTGTGAGATATTATTATGATTGATTTAGCTTTAGCCTCGTCATCATATGGTGTTTCATGTTGTTAAATATTTAGATGTTGTCCATAATTTGTCATTCCATTTCATATGTGTGATCCATCTATCATTTTATTATTATTGAATTTATTTGAGATGTTGAATGATTGACAAATACTCTGAATTGAGTTTCCTTTCATTCTGAGTTATTGATTATCATAAGATCACAGGTTTTAAATCAGTGATAATTCTGTTGTTATATTTTTACTCCAATACATCAAAAACTTCTTTGAATTTATTCTGGAAGTACTAATACTATTCTGTCACAGGTTTCCCTTACATGAAGGACAAGTAGGAGCTCAAACAACACAGAAAGATAATCTCAGTTTTGTTGATCAACAATAGGTTAGTTTCTGATTTATTTAATTAAATTATTTTATAAATGAAACGATGATCACATAAATTATCTTTGATTGTTTCTGTGTTATTGTTTCAAATCGTGTTTGCTTAGTATTTATTAGTTTAAAATCTTTAAACATTCAAAAAGAAAACAAAAAGACTTATGTTCTTTCTTTCTTTCATTTAAAAATATTATTGCAAACATTCATTTCGCAAGATTTCAAGTAAATCTTGCAAGATGAATATAGAATGTTTATAATCTTTTGTGTATATTCACGTTTGTATTCGAACACTTGTAATTAGTAAACATACATAGTTAGTATCTTAGCTCTAGACTAGTTTATTTCTTTTATCATTTTTTTGGACTTAGTTGGCTAACAGAGCCATTAAACTCGTCGGGTCAATTCATTCCAAACGGCTTGGGTTATTTAGACAACCCTGGTCTGGATTTGACCTTCCAGTTGACAGTCTGTATCCTACGGCCGTCAACAAATGGCGCTAGAAGGAGGGCCTGAAATTAATTGATGGCACATGGAGGTCGCAAGACCCCTCCAAACAATTGTTCTCCTGTTGTGACGCGTAGTCGTTCTAACAAAAACATTACACTTGAAACAACAACTACCTCAAACGATAACCCCGATATTCTTGTCGAACCAATGAACCAACTCCCTCAAGAGATTGACGTCCAAGAAATTGTCCTCCAGTCACTTATAAGAACTCAAAGTGCCTTATCCCGTATTAGACAACTTGGTAGACATCTCAATCAACCCCTTGAATTTACAAATATTCAAGAACAAATTCAAAGCACAGGTCAGCCTTGAAACACAGTAGGGACTGATAGTATTACCAATCTTGTTGAAGCCCTTATCCTTGGAGCCGGAGGATATGGTATTCCACCGTCCCCACCTGGTTCTTCTCCACCTTCTTCGGGAGGTGAATCCTCAGACTAAGGTAGTTCTTCATCTGAACCATCTCAACCTTTGACTCCACCAACTCCCATGGAAAACCAAAATAATCCTGCTAGACCTTGGCTCGATCAAGATGTCGAGGTTGTACATGGACCCCAACACCCACTACCTAAACATCTGGAGAAATGGCTACCCAAATTTGATCTAGATTCGAAGCAATCAACTGAGGATCACATCAAGAAATTTATGTTATCCATTAGACTCTAGAGTATTGAATACAAATATGTAGTGTGCAGATTATTTCCTTATAATTTTGAGGGAAATGCCTCAACTTGGTATTTCGCTCAACAGCCTCAGACCATCGTCTCTTGGGACAAGTTCGAAACTTGTTTTCTAGAAAAATTTGGAGATGATAAATCTCCGAAAGTCTTGGTCATGGAACTCTCTAGCTTAAAAATGAACCCTAAAGAAAAAGTGAAGGACTTTAACCACAATTTTCTAACATTAAAAAACAAAATCCATGTAGATTTGATGCCCACAGAAAGCTTAATTGTTGCATATTATACTAAGTCCCTGCATAATAACATAGCCATATGGGTTAAAAGGTCCAAAAAGAACATGTTGTTAGAGGCCTTTGAGGAGGCAAGTCAAATTGAGAAAGATATATTGAGCTTAAAAGATAATCTTAGTAGAGAAGCTGAAACAACTTCATCTTCTAAGAAGAAAATAGAAATTCTCACTAGGCCTCCTTAACCTAAAAATCAACAAGAAACATTAGACTTGGAGAGCTTGCAGAAAGATTTCCATAAACTATCCAATCAAATCGTTAAATTGAAGAGATCTGTCAAGGAGGCATATACAAATAAAGGAAGTTTCAAACCTCCTTTCAGAAAACCCTTCCCTCCAAATCGACCAAACCCGACCACAAAAGGTCTAAATTTTGAAAGTTTACAATATGCTTTGCAAATGATATTAGAAGTGCATGACAATTATGTTTATGTTCCTCCTGAAAATCCTGATGATACAGTTGAGGAAGAGGTACCAGAAGAGGAAGACTCATCTCCTCCCATTTTCGGGCACTTGTCGGACAATATTTTTCAAGCAAATTTCAAAACTGTCCACCCCTACAACAATAGAAGCAAAACACAAAACAAGCCCACACCCAAAACAAGTAAAAATGTGTTTCTGAAACAACCAAAGAAAACTAAAACTAGACAAAACCTATCTGCCCCAGTTTTAGAGTATGATTTAATTGAAGATCTAAAAAAATTAAGGGCAAATATTTCTATTTTTGAACTGCTAAAATTTCCTCTTATTTTGCAGAAAATGCTTCAAAGCATCGCTGAAAACAGTGAAAAGAATGATGTTAACAGCAAAAAATCAGCAAAAAATGACTTAAACACAACTAAAAATGTCCCAACTAAAAAGACATCTGAACATCAAGACAAAAGGGACTTAGCAGAAAAAATTGTAGGAAACCTAGATAAAACTGTTCCAAGGACAAAAATAAAAAATCAACAAAATTATGTTGTTTCCGCATGAAAAAATGTGCCCCATTTTTTATTGACTTTTGAGATTTTTAATAGGAATTTACATAATTGTATGGTTGACTCCGATGCATCATCAAGTGTGATGCCTTTGTTTGTATGCCAAAAAATTAATGTATAAGTAAAACCTTATGATCTAAAAATCATTCAACTAGATTGAACGAATGTTAAAGTGATCAGTCAACTTAAAAATGTTTTGATTAGATTGTCATCCAATCCCACAGTTCATCAAGTAATTGATATTATAGTTGTTGGAATTCCTGAATTTTATGGTCTTTTTTAAAGCAGAGATTGGTTAGAAAAGATACACGGTTATTTTGCTACAGATTGGTCTCATTTGTGGCTTCTTGAAAATGGACATCCCAACAAAATCAGAATAAACAGAGAACGTTACCTTAAGAATACTATAACAGATGTGAATGATCCAAATGAGCCTTTTGTTACCTCCGCAAATTTGATTGAAACACAGGGAATGAATACCTTTTTTGGTAACTTCATGACTAAAATTTCCTCTATCACTTATCCAGAACAAAAATATGAAGTTACAGCCTATACTCAAGCACCAACTTTGCAAAATACGCCAAGTACTACTAATGATGCACAAATCTGGTCCTTATATTTTGATGGATCCAAATCTCGAGAAGGAGCAGGTGTTGGCTGTGTGCTCATAGACCCTACAGGTAATAAAAAATTTATTGCTTTTCGATTAGATTTTGAATGCACTAATAGCACAACCGAATATGAATCACTTCTGCAGGGACTGAGGAAAGCATTGGACATGGATGTGCAAAAATTGATAGTATTTGGTGATTCAGAAATCTTATTCAAATAGGTAAGAAACATGATACATTGTCTGTCACCGCATCTGAAGAGTTACCAAAATGAGGTATGGAGTTTAATGCACAAATTTCTAGCATTTAATATAAATTCTATTCCTAGGATGAGTAACTCAGAAGCAGATCTACGAGCCAATGTTGCTTCTAAATTGTTTCCCGCTGAAGGTATTTCTCCTAATCTGTTTTTGATCGAATTGTTATTCAGGCCATCGATTTCAGACAACATCACAAATTGGAGAGTATTTGATGATGATCAATAGATCATCAACTTTCTGCATATGGAAGACACCTTCCAGGATGCAGTTATTGATGAAAGCACTCATGACAAGAATCTCTGAGATTTCACAGTAATATCCGATCCGCGGTCTCCAAAATCAACATCCGAGCTGGTAAAATTTGTCCCCAGATATGTGGTGAGATTAGAGAAATTTTATGACTTGCATGAAAAGTTTAGAGGGTTAGTCAATTGCAAAACTAACAGTTCCTCTTTGATCTATGGAACTTTTAATTTAGGAACAAGAGATAATCCTCAAAATATTAATTTGGGAAAGGGATGTTTTGAGTAAGAAAGATCCGCTTTCATAAAATTATTTAAAGAATTTAAATATGTATTTTATTAGATGTACGACGACCTAAAAACTTTCAACCCAAACATCATACAGCATGTAATCCCTATGAAACCCCAGACTCAACCTTTTCAACAGAAATTGAGAAAAATGCATCCTAAATTGGAACCTACCATTAAAAAGGAACTGAATAAATTACTAATTGCAAAGATAATTTTTCCATTTAGGCATACTCAATGGGTGTCTAACTTAGTCATTGTAAAGAAGAAAAGTGGTGAAATTCAACTTTGTGTCGATTTTCAAAACTTAAACCGAGCATCTGATAAAGACAACTACCATGTTCCTCCAATGGAACAAATTCTATAACAAGTGTCTGGTTCTGAGAGACTATCTTTATTAGATGTTTTTTCGGGATACAACTAGGTCCTTATGTCTCCTTCAAACTAGCTTAAAACCACCTTTCGTACCCCGTGGGGCACTTACGCCTACAAGAAAATTCCTTTTGGACTGATAAATGTCGGTGCCACTTTCCAGAGAGAAATGGATATTTCTTTGTGTGGCCTCATTAACTAGTCAGTTGTGTTCTATCTTGATGATGTCATTGTCTTTTAAAAAAACAAGAAATATCACTTGTCTCACCTTACGGATGTCTTAGAACGATGTCGCAAGTTCGGCATATCTCTCAATCCTAAAAAATCATTCTTTGCAGTAGAACAAGGAAAACTGCTTGGGTTTATAGTGTCTAAGGATGGAATGATTATTGATCCCGAGAGAACCCAAGCCATTGCTAAACTTCCTCCTCCTTCCAAAAAGGCCATGCAATCCTTTTTGGGTAAGATTAATTTTGTCAGACGATTTGTCCTGAGTTTCTCAGAAATGGTTAGACCTCTACAAAACCTAATTAAAAATGATGTTTTGTACCAATGGGGACCACAAGAAAGTCAATCTTTCGATTCAATTAGAAAATCAATAATAGAATCCCCTTCCCTGATGAGTCCCGATTTTTCTCAGGATTTCACTCTTTACACCTTTGCATCTGACAGATCCTATGTTGTTGTGCTTACACAAAAAAACACTGAAAGCAATGAGATACCCATTGCCTTCATGAGATCTTATTTTAAAGGAGCAGAACTTAATTACCCTGTAGTATATCAACATGCATATGTTGTTTTTAAAGCAGTGAAACACTTCAGATCTTACCTATTGAAATCCAGAACCAAAGTTGTTGTTCCTTACCCCGCTGTAAGAAACTTGTTAGTAAAAAAAGAGTTGGGTGAGAAAAGGGAAAATTGGATGAAATCACTACAGGAATATGACCTTGGAATAACTCTTGCCCAAATTGTTAGAGGTCAAGGCCTATGTAAACTACTGGTTGATTCAGTTGAGGAATTAGAAAGTCAAATAAACACATCAATTGTAAATCAACATAACGAAAAACAGATCAGTTGTGCACAAGCTACACTTAATTCTTGGTATGAGAACATTAGATTTTATTTAACACATGGATCTGCTCCTCACAATCCTGATCCCGAAAACAGAATATCACTTAGGCTTAAATCTTCATCTTTCCAATTATTCAATGATATATTATTTCGAACGAACTTTGATGGTGTTTTTCTGCGTTGTTTAGAAAAGGAGGAGTCCGAAAAAGTGTTGACTGAACTTCATTCTGGTGATGTCAGTGGTCACTTTGGTGGAGATACCACTACCCTCAAAGTGCTAAGAGATGGATACTACTGGCCTACCTTGTTTAAATATGCCCATACACTGTCCCGCAAGTGTGTAATATGTCAAAAGGCTGTAAGACGGGTGAAAAGGCAACTTTTCCTTTGCAACTTGTTACTGTAGATGCACCTTTTCAGCAATGGGGCCTAGACATTATAGGACCAATCAATCCCTCTTCTTCGCAACAACACAAGTATATTCTCACAACAACGGACTATTTTACAAGATGGTCTAAATATTTACCTTTAAAAGTGGTCAACACCAATTAGGTAGTGTCTTTTCTGAGCTCTCGTATCATCACTCGATTCAGAATTCCTGAATGTCTAGTTTTTTACAACGCCTCTTATTTTTCGTCCCTTGATATGAATATTTTCGCTCTGGAAAAATGGATTAAACTAAAGTATTTTTCCATCTACTACCCTCAAGGGAATGGTCTAGCCAAGTCGACAAATAAGAATTTAATCAAGATTATTAAAAGGACAATTTCAGAAAACCACAAGAATTGGCACAATGCATTGTACATTGCACTTTGCACTAATAGGGTAACTCCAAAAGACTTCGTTGGTAATTCTCCTTTCTTCCTCGTCTATGGAATAGAAGCCATCCTCCCCCCACATGTCTTACTTCCTTCTCTGCAATTATCGCAGAAAGTTCAAGAAGAAGAGTGTCCTCCTTTAGAAAATCGGATAAATGTTTTATTAAAACTAGAAGAGCTGAGAACACAAGAAAAATAGAAACTGGATCAACACCAGCAAGTTGTGAAGAGTTGGTTTGATGCAAATTCATCTTCTGACAGGAATTTTGATGTTGGAGATTTGGTTCTCAAGTGGGACAAAGCACACAAGTTTAAGGGGGAACATACCAAGTTCCAAAACCTGTGGCTAGGACCATTTATAATTTCTGAAAAATTGGGTCCTATCTCTTTTCATCTGCATAACTTGGAGGGATAGCCAGACACTTTCCCGATGAATGGCTAGGCTCTCAAGAGGTATTTCACTTTATGATTTCTGATCCACCCTCTTGTATATATATATATATATTTCTGTTTTTTATTTTGGTTCTTTTCATTTTGCTTGATTTTTATTTGTTTTATAAATAATCATATATGAATCACCATTCATTTGTTGAAGGTAATCATAATTCTTATTCATTATCAGTAGTTGGTAACATTTCAAGCACTTGAATAATAAATGCTAAACTCATATCAACAGAAGTAAGTTTATGTTCACTCAGTGTTTCTGGTTTCTCATTGAAATCACAAGAAGACGCAATTATCCTTAACAAACTTCTAACGTCATCCGTGTGTTAATGAGGACAACTCAATTGTGATTTCCTATCCTAGAATTGTTTCTTAACAGAAATATATTGTCCAAATCATGATGAAAGTCATCAGAACAGAAAAATGATTCTTAAATGATCAATATTTTCATTACCAGACTATGAGATCTTCAGTATCACCCTGCTCTCTTGAATGTTATGAAGTTCTGGAAATTTATAAACAAATTTTAGAGAGTTGGAAGCACTACAATGTGTGGGAATTGTGTGAATAGATATGTTGGTAGCGGGTAAATGCACACATGATACCAAGGCAACTTCGTTGGGGTACTGAACAGGCTTGCTGGAAACGAAGCAATGTTGGGTTTAAGAAGATCCTCAGGTATGTATTTTAATTTTATCAAGTATGAATATGTTTTTATCATGAATGGACAACTCTTGGACATGACAGAAGTACTGGAGTGGGTTAACTGACATCCCTGTCGAGGCTATGGACACATGCTAGCAGCAGTGGCCCTGTCAATGGTATCGAAGTCATCTGTATAGACATCGCTACACATGTGATCTAAATAAGATATCAGATTACATTTTCGGACAGAAGTACATCCAATGTTATGATTGTACTACTTTCGAAGTTATTATCAAAACGCTTGATCTCTCGTTAACTGTCTCTCAAATTTATTTCATCTGTGCCCCTGATATAAATTTTCTGGTGATGTAGAGATAACTGCTTCACCCAACGAGTCGCCATTGTTGGCAGCCACCAATTCTTTCAAATTTTATCATAATTAAAAGTCATCACAGAGAGATAAAATATTTTTGTAGCTACCTCCTCCTTACATTTATAAACTTTTTTGTCTTTTGGCTTCAAGGAGATTTATTGGGATAGCTTATTATGTGAGTTTTCTCGTTTAAATTTTTTCTTGTTTTGTTTAATTTCATGACTGCAAGCATGGAATTAAAAAAAAAACTTGGATTGGGTAATCATTCTGCATTCTGTGTTTTCTTATTTTTTTTTACCAAAGAGATTACACCTTAAGGGGACCTATATGTTTATAAGTTTTAAGTTTTAAAAGTTTAATGATTAATCCATTGCCACATTTTTATGTACTATGGGAAATATGACTTGATCATATCTATGGCTGATTGTATGGTTTTAATTCTTGATATGCCTAATCGCGCACAACCTTAGATTAACATTTGAAATATGCTCCTTGCTCTTGCCAGTCATATCGCTTTCATATTAACCTGGTATAGGACTGATGTACTCACAAAAACACATCATCCTATTGTCCTGAACATTTAAGGCTTTCATTCATTATTTGAATAGGCAGTTGATAATGGTTGGGGTTTAATCTTCATTGTGCATAATGGTTCTTGATCCTACGCGTCCTCTAGTTTCCTGTCACTCCAAACTTAAATTATCAAACATGACAGCCTCCCAAGTTCGTAGGTATTGAGACGTTTCGATTTTCACATACCTCTTCTTATTATCTGTCTATTGGAAGATGAATCTTCCCATTCGTGGTATTTACTGTCTCTGTTTGATATCAACCATGGCCCCCATGGTTCGAATTGAAACTAATGTCTTGCAAGCCCTCTCTCCCACGAAGATGCCATAAACGATTTACAGGCGCACAGTTGGGATACTTTCATTCGAAAATTCAAGGGTTATAAACTGGCGATCGCACAGGATTTTTCTCAAACGTTTGATGGATTTAGAGCCAAAGTTGGGGATCTACAATTGGAAGTAACAGAGGATTCTATATCCCGAGCAACATGACTGTCAAAGGAAAGCGAAAAATGGTTCAAAAAACCCAAGCTAGAAGGCGTGCCTTGGAGCCTGTTCATGGTCTCTAGGAATTTGACATGTTTCCCTAAAGGTACTCCTATTACCCTCTTGAAACCTCTATGGCACGACCTACTTTTGATTCTAAAACAGATTATAACGTGTGAGGGTAGGTATGGTTTAGTGTTTTTGTATCACATCTCACTGTTGATGTTGTTCCTAGGGTTTAAACTAAACATTCCCTTTTATTTGTTGATGAGCTTGCATAAGATGTCAAAGTGTTATAAGAAACATAGTTTAAAACCTCTATCTAGCCTCTTCCACCATGAGCTTATACGAATTTTGTTGATGTCGCATCTGGCTCAAATTGGGGACACTTGAGAAGACTTCATGTGTCGAAACAATTTTTCCCTACCCGAGAGCACAGTGAACTCGCCTCTGCATTCAAATATAAACCCCAATCTTTGTGACCCTGTGACCGAAATTCAGAGTGTTGATTCACATAGAGACTATGATCTCACTGAACCAAATTTTGTTGTTATGCAAAACCCTCTGGGTAAAAAACCCCGACATAATTTTGTACCCAAGAAATCGTTAGAAGAGGTAGTGGATATGTTGAAGGAGAGGATTTCTCCTACTCCTCCTAGTGAGTCGAATCAGGGTTTGAATGACAAACCAACTGTTAATAAAAATCATAAGAAGAAGAAATAGGGTAACTTGGACCTGAGTTTCATAAATAAAAGACAAAGTAGGTTAATTTCCAGGAGTATCATAAATCGATAGCAGGATCATATGAGCTCGATCTCAATGATCGAGGTCGATGATCACTTGATCGATGACGAGATCAGTGATTTCCTTGCCTGAGAATATGTGGATAAATAGGGTCTCAGAAAAGAAATCGTTATCGAAGCTACACAATACAATTTTGTTTCTAGACTACCTCTGTGTCTAAAATATCAAAAGGGATTTCCTAGCATAGGCCATGATTTGAAACAAGCTACAGGAAAGACTGAAGCACCCATTTCTAAGTACACTCAACCTCTGCCTGCTATAGCACCAGTACATTGTGACAATTGTCTGGATTGGGTAGAACGCTACTACAGAGACATGCCATATTTACATGCACAATTAAAACATTTGGTTGCTCTAAATTCTCTTCTTGAACGAGAAAATCAAGAATTGAAGGCATGTGCAGATCGGGCAAGTAAAAGGCCCAAAAGAACTGGTAGTGTTATTAAAAAAAATGCAACCAACTTCAGTGTCGTCATTAACTTAGAATTATTTGGCCCTTCACTGTCTAATTTCTAGAATGGTAAAAGTGGTTTTGTTTTTCTTTGATTTTATTCTATTATAAAAGTCAAATAGGAAGATTTATTTTGATTTTCTTTGTTAATATAAGACTAGCTATAGAATCTCACGATTCTATAGCCAGCCTATTTCTAAATTTTAGTTTGTATTATTTTCTAAAAGTCAATTTCATTTGTCATTTACAGGAAAATAATAATTATGGTGTTTTTCACAAGGAGAAGCCACCATGGATTATACACTGTATAGTTTAGTAGTTTCTTTCCTGTTTGATAAAACTATGCCATTATGTAATTAATTTTGAAAAAAAACTCCTACAGGAGTGGTTTCTTGTTGTACTATTTTTGTAAAGCAATATTTTTTGGGGGATTACCCTCTATCTTGTATGATAAGAGGTTGTCAATCCAAGACTAGTTTAAATAGTGATTGTTGTTCATAGTAAAGACAACTTTTGTTGGAATACAGTATGGATATGTGATTTTGAGAACTGATATGGATAAGCTATTCACCATCGGCTTTAGACCTGTGTGATGTTTAGTCCATTATGTTCTCTTATTACCTCGGTCTTATGAGATATTATTATGATCTATTTAGCTTTAGCCTCGTCATCATATGGTGTTTTATATTGTTAAATATTTAGATGATGTCCATAATTTGTCGTTCCATTTCATATGTGTGATCCATCTATCATTTGATTATTATTGAATTTATTTCAAATGTTGAATGATTGACAATATTAATACTCTGAATTAAGTTTCCTTTCGTTCTGAGTTATTGATTATCATAAGATCACAGGTTTTAAATCAGTCATAATTTTGTTGTTATATTTTTACTCCAATACATCAAAAACTTCTTTGAATTTATTCTGGAAGTACTAGTATTGTTCTATCATAGGTTTCCCTTACATGCAGGACAAGTAGGAGCTCAACAACACAAAAAGATAATCTCAATTTCATTGATCAGCAATAGGTTAGTTTCTAATTTATTTAATTAAATTATTTTATAAATGAAATGATGATCGCATAAATTAACTTTGATTGTTTCTGTGTTATCGTTTCAAATCGTGTTTGCTTAGTATTTATTAGTTTAAAATCTTTAAACATTCAAAAAGAAAACAAAAAGACTTATGTTCTTTCTTTATTTCATTTAAAAACATTATTGCAAACATTCATTTCGCAAGATTTCAAGTAAATCTTGCAAGTTGTATATAGATTGTTTATAATCTTTTGTGTATATTCACATTTCTATTCGAACACTTGTAATTAGTAAACATACATAGTTAGTATCTTATCTCTAGACTAGTTTATTTCTTTTATCATTTTGGACTTAGTTGGCTAACAGAGCCATTAAACCCGACGGGTCAGTTCATTCCAAACAGATTGGGTTATTTAGACAATCCCATTCCGAATCTGACCTTCCAGCTGACGATGTGTAGCCTACGCCCATCAACACTAGGTGAGGTGTTTTTTCTAAAGTTCTCTCTCTCTCTTTTCTTCTAAAAGGTTGATCATGAGACACACTGCCCTACCAATTTCTTTCTCTCATTCCTCTTGTAGGTAAATTCTGACATCTGCGGGAAGTTTTGGTGAAACAAAGTCATCAATCTGATTAATCTTAAGAGCCTTCTTGAGGTTCTCTTCTTCTTGTATGAGGGAGTTTGCTAAGTTTTCTTCTATTTCACATGCTCTCTCCTGAGCTTCAGACAAAGTAGTAGGACGTTTCCTAATCATACGCCCATAAGGATCTTTCATAGTTGATATATATAGCTTGAGAATGGCATGTTGAGGAGGTTTCAACTCCTGAGGAAAGCATATTACGAGGGTGTTAAACTTGTCGTTGAAATTCCTTATATCTTCCCTTGTTTTTCTTTTGCAGTTGCGGAGTTGATTACACAAAGATTGGTAATCTCTCTTTTTCTCGAATCTTTTGGTGAAAGTATCCTAAAAGAAGTTCCAATTCATGATTGTCCCTAGGGGAATGTTGTCAAATGAATGCTTGGCCCTTCCAACAAAATTTTAAGAGAAAAGTTTCATCATGATATACTCATGTTGGTCACAGGATTCTACACTGGGCAGGAAAAGATACAAGTGATCTTTTGGTTCAATAAGGTCTTCCCATGAAAAAATTGGTAGCCATTCTTTGAATTTATTTGGGAGCTTATGGGGGTATCCAGGGATCTTTGTTATGTCCAAAGGTTTGTGTGCCTCTTTGTTTTGTAGACTCTAGGTAACACTTGGTGAAGAGGGTATGGGTGAAGGCGGAGGTGTTGATACAACACGTGAGGATGGAGGGCTATGATAGGTAGAAGAGAAAATATGAGGGATAGGGGACTTTGAGGGACTAGGCCCTTTGGGTGGTGCTTTACAACCCTTGGAAGGTTTGTTGGTTGCACACTTCTTTGGTGGCATGGCAGAGTCGCCAAACAAGCCATTTTTTAGGAAAGGTTTTATGGATAAGGTGGAAAAGGAACATTCCTTGGGTGTATTCACCAAGTAAGCTAAAGGAAAGGCTTTAGGATAGCTTACCAAAGTGTCGTTAGGGTTCGGAAGAGGATTCAAAATCTTCCCTGACAATGATGCCAAAATGTTATAGTGCAAGTTGTAGGTTGGGAAAAGCCCGACCCAACCACTGAAACAAGTTCTACAACTTGGGAATCCTACACCCAATGTCACCTCGATGTAGGTCCCGCACTTCAAGGGTGACTAGGTCACTCTAGGGAGGCGATCCCGGTGAACCTAGGGGGATTGAGATGGATATGGATATGGATGAAATTGAAACCACTATAGGTCAATTCTAAATGGAATGAAGGGTAGAGAGAGATTCCTTGTAAGTCAAGTAATATCTGCCCCAAAGGTATAGTGCTTTTTTGGATGATTGTACCTTCCTGAGACACAAGAAAACACACCTTGCAATAGTATATGTTAATTGGATAATAAAGTTAATCTTGTTGTCCCTAATTTGCAATAATAAATGATAGTATATATCAGCAAGAAAAAGATGCTATAAGTTTCTCGATAAATTCTAAAGATCAAGTAGCAAATGCAAGAGAAAAACTACCAATTGACTAGCTAAACTCAAGATGAAAAACCAACAATCTTATCATAAAAGATAAGGTTGTTTTTGCTAATGTTTATGCCATTATTACAGTTCTTTGCATTTCACTAGATAAGAGCATCATAAGAACAAGATCACTGAGAAATACACATTCACAAGAGACACAACATTTATCCTAGGAAACCCTCGAGGGGAAGAAAACCCAGCAAAAACTTCCTTATCATAAATTGCTAATACAATGTTCAAGAGATAACTAAAACCAATACAGATATTCCTCCCCAAAAGATGCGCCACTCTTCTTCTCCTCTCTCCAACTGGTAATTGCAGCTTGCCTCATAAGAAAATGAGCAAGTGAGTTGTGTGATAAAGTGAGGCGCTAGCCTCCCTATATATACAAGACTGGCATGTGTGAAAGGGTTTCACTGGCAGGGCCGACCTCTCACTCTGGGTGGGTAACCCCGCCTTTAATTTAATTTTGGGTCTCAATAATAACTGATGGGGCCAACTTCTTATTCTGCCTATTACAATTTTTTGATGACCAATCCGCTAAAGGGGATTTGGTCCCAATACAATTACCGACATGATTAATCCTCAATGGGGATTAATTCTATGAATAAATAACAATAAGAATAAGAATACTCTTCGCGGTTACATTATTTCAACACTCCCCCTTACCAAGAAGGGTCTTCTTCAATAGCATCAAGCGAGAGAGGTCTGCATCATCAGTGGCATCAGGAGGACAGTATCGTCAATATCATCTTGAAACATTGGCTAGCACATTTACGAGTCATCGGAAGTTTTCTTCATCAGCAGTAGCATCATTCTCAAAAGAATGCTATCATCATCTGCATCAAACATGTATCAGTAAAAATGATACCTCATCACAGCTCTAGGCTGTCACATCACAGTACTACACTAGCTTAACATCACAGCTCAGTGTCAGTCACATCTTGCTTTAC
>ML803352.1:26382-37129 GCA_009831015.1 Picea engelmannii | reverse complement strand
CCATGTGTCCTCTCCAGGTGATACAGATCCTGAGAGAGCTGAGATCAAGACATGGTCCTTAATCATCTTCATAGGTGGTTCTTCATCTTCGGCTATGTGAGCATGTTGCCTTTTGTGCTTCCTCTTGTATTCTTCTCTTATGATTGGACAATTATTCACCTTGTGTCCCATATTATCACAATGATAACATTGTATAGATGAGAGATCTTGTCCCTTGCGTTGTTCTTTCTTCTGAAAATTTCTTCGATGAGATTCTTGGTTGTTGAATTTGTTTGATGGTTGTGGTTCTCTATGATATTCCCTTTTGAAGTAGGGTTTCTTCCCTCCTCCTTTTGTATGAGTAGATAGGGATTGATCATCATCCCTTTCTAGTAGTGTTTCACGGTTGGCTACCCTTGTCTCTTCTTGGATGCATTCTTCCCATAGGCTCTCAAACTGTAGTTTCTCCTTTCTGCCACATACCGACTGGATGAAGGCATCCCAAGGTCTTGTGAGACCATTTAGGGCTGTTATTACGAATTCATCTTCATCGATGGTGTCTCCAATCACTTTTAACTATTCTTTTATTTCTAATATTCGGGAGAAATATTCTTGAATCATTTCTCCTTTCTACATCTTGGTATTCTTCAATTGAGATCTTAGATTCATCTTTCGATTGATGTTCTTTCCTTCATATAGTTTGCTTAGAGCGTCAAACATCTCCTTTGGATTTTTCTTGGACAATACATGTGGGATCAGGTGGTCTTTGATTGAATCTGCAATGATTCTTTGAGCCATGATTGAGTCCTTCTAATGCTTCGCTTTCTCTATGGCATATTCATGTTCCTCCACTTCTTCTTTGATGAATTTTGCCAGGTCATTCTCTGCAAGGATCATACCGATCCTATACTTCCAAGCACAGAATTCGTCTATGCCTTCTAGTTTCTCAACAAGCTTTGTGCTTGCAGACATCATGTACTTGAGGCTACGAAAATGACCAAAAATTGAAAATGCTTAAAATCAAATTTTGACCTTACCAGGAGGTGTGCTTGGCTGAGGCGAGTAGCCTGGTACACTTGGATCTGAGAAAATCCAATTTTTACCCCATCAAATATAATCTGCGAATTTTTGGACTGGTGCTTTTGGTACTTCTGGTACTAGTTTTCTGATACTTTTGTGAAACTAGGGTTTCACTTTGTGGAAGATCCAGCCACTGAAAAGGTGCGCTCTGAGTGCCAAATTGATCCTTGGGGGAGGGTGCAACTTTCTAGGTGGTTAGGGCGCTGAAAAGATTCACTTTTGCAAAACCCTAATTTTGGGTACGGTAATAGTGACGTTTTTCCTCTTGCGAAATATGCTTCCTTCAAGTTGGATCTAATACCATGTTAATGGTTATGCCATTATTATAGTTCTTTGCATTTCACTAGATAAGAGCATCATAAGAACAAGATCATTGAGAAATACCCATTCACAAGAGACACAACATTTATCCTAAGAAACCCTCTAGGGGAAGAAAACCCAGCAAAAACTTCCTTATCATAAATTGCTAATACAATGTTCAAGAGATAACTCAAACCAATACAGATAGTCCTCCCCAAAAGATGTGCCACTCTTCTTCTCCTCTCTCCAACTGGTAATTGTAGCTTGCCTCGTAAGAAAATGAGCAAGTGAGTTGTGTGATAAAGTGAGGCGCTAGCCTCCCTATATATACAAGACTGGCACGTGTGAAAGGGTTTCACTGGCAAGGCCGACCTCTCACTCTGGGTGGGTAAACCCACCTTTAATTTAATTCTAGGTCTCAATAATAACTGTTGGGGCTAACTTCTTATTATGCCTATTACAATTGTCCGATGACCAATCCGTAAAAGGGGATTTGGTCCTAATACAATTACTGACATGATTAATCCTCAATGGGGATTAATCCTATGAATAAAATAACAATAATAATAAGAATACTCTTCACAGTTACATTATTTCAACAATTGTAAACACTTGTCTACAGCAAATTATATCAGCCTTATGGCTGTGACATTCAATGTATTACAGCAAGAAAATCAACCATTGAAATCCCCTCAAACTTTGCCAAAAAGTGCACTAGTCCAAGGAGAGTAAGTGTACAAACTTTGCGTGGAATCCAATGGTTGATATGAGAGTTATTAAAGAAAGTAAATTAGGGTTTTTGAAACCCTAATGGCTGAATATGTAATTCTATAAAAGAAACAAGAAGTAGTGGGAGAGAGGGGACACCCTAGTAGGGGAAGAGTGCTCTCAATTAGGGAAACCAACTTCAAGCAAGAAATATTTCAAAAGACTCAAAATTGTGTTTCCCAAGGCAACAATTTTATATCTCCAATGCAAAAAGAGTATGACAAGTTCCTTTACTATTGGATTAATGGAGTCGCAAGGAGCTTATAGAATCTACCTCCTTGGAGGTGTAAAGCCTTTTACTCCTGAAGGAAAGTTTCTCTAAGATAGGTGTTAATCTAAGAGGGTGTATGCCCTTATACTTCTCTTAGCAAACCCTTAATCAATGAGATGAAGCAATAAAATGGTGAAGACTTTATGGTTGGGTTGTATGCCCTTATACTTCCCACTTAGATCCTAGCATAACAATACTTGAACTTGAAAACTGATAGCATAATAGTAGATCAAGAGAAATGCCAAGAAAATCCACCACAAGAGCTAGAGTATAACCTTCCAAGGCTAGTGCATCACTTCTTCCATTAACCATTCATAACATAGCCATAAAACAAGTACACAAGATCTAAAAGAGCCAAGGGGGCCGAAAATTTCAGACCAAGTCTCTCACAAGTGAGAGAGTTATGATTCAAAATGAGATCTTATGATCTCTATTTATACAAAAATTAGCTAACATAGATTGTCCACAAAATAAGGAGTAAACCACAAGATTAGGGGTCAAAAACCATAATATTTCCCCCTTAACACAATAATATTAAAGAATTCACTTAAAATTTAATCTTTTACACAAATTAAACCCTAATCTAGGATGATGTCACCCCTTTGGGGGATGTTTTGCCACTTTGAGGAGGTAGTTGGTGTTGGAGAAGCATGGAAGGGCCTCCCAAGGCCATGTGTCAAGCATCTTAGTGATCTCATCATGGTGAAGACCCTTTTCTCATCAAAACGTCCAAGTGAAAATGAGTGACACCGCACCACCAATCCCTAGCCCCCAATATCACGAGGTGATTCTCAAAAGTGGGACATTTTTCCCCTCCTGGGAAAATAGTTTGGAAAGCAATGGGTGGGCTAGGTCATCCAAGTAATCATCAAGGTCATCCAGGTCATCTCTATCTCATCTAGCATGCAGGCCCCTGGCATCCAACCTGTGGGCTTGTATCCCCATGGAAGCCCAAGCTAGGCTTGTTCTCCCAAAATTGTCCACTAGCTAGGTCCTGCAAAGACAAATGAACATGCCCTCCAAGGATATCAAGTCATAACATCATGATAAGTGGATCCAACAATAAATAATCCATCTAAGCATGTGCAACAATGATTACTATATCAAACAATTAACATCTCAAAGACATTATGTGACTTGTCAAGCTTAAGCATGGGAGGGTTGATGAGGTGTCCTATTGGGTAGATCTCGCCCTAAGAAAAGGAGAGCCTCCAAGAGGTTCATCTCTAAGCCATGTAAGGTGGATGGGGTCAAGACTCAATGGGAATAGGGATCATGACATACTAGGGGTCGTAATGTCTCATTCATGGGTGCCTTTGTAGAGGGTGTGTGGTACCTTTGTCCACAATGCACTTTTTCCAAGCCCATCATTTGCCTTTTATCTTTCTTTCTTTATATTTTCTCTCATGATATAAAAATGAGAGATTGACGGTCACTGCCCTGGCGTGGTGACTAGGTGGTGGAAATGTCACCCACAAATACCTAATTGAAATGAGAAGGTTGTCTCGTGATGAGACCCCCTTTCTCTCATCCATGCAACTGAGAGTCACTGCCCTGGTTTGGTGACTAGATGATGACAATGGCATACCAATAGATATCCATGGATGTGATAGGTCGGCTCGTGATGAGACCTCATATCCTTCAACTAACCTTTTAAGAATTTTTATTATTATATTGTGGGTCCCCTTTATTAAAAGATAAGTGTTTTACTTCTTTCTTGGGCGATCCTTGGGTGAAGCATATCGAAGGTTTATATATGGATTTTATCTTTTACCCAACACCAACCCACATGGGCCTTTAGCCCCTTCTTCCCATAGAATGAGTGACAACCCCTTCTTAGGCCAATACACCCTAAAATCCCAAGAGATAAGGAAATGGAGTGGAATAATGATGGAAAATAGTAAGTACGGTTAGGAATGGTAAGATGTCTCATTAAGGGATTTCCCAATAGAAAACCCATTCCCAAAGAAGACCACTTACTAGGGCACAATGTCAACCACCAAGGTGAAGCAAGGAAAAAGGAATAATGTCCAAGCAAATATCATGAAATCTAGAGAAACCTAAGATACAACATAATCAAATGGCTTAAATATTGAAATGATGCTCACCATAATACTGACTTGTACCCCATGGAGCAAGGCCCACTTCCTTTCGTAAGCCAAGTGGTGTGGTGGATTCCATCTTTAAACATGTGACCATCTATGGTGGTGAGTGGGTTTTCCATCTGTGCAAAGGGTATTGTTGGTCATGTAGTCTCTTGATAATCCATAATTGCAACCTGAGGGCCTCGAGACATCATCTCCTTAGTTATCCACAAAATGGGGATAACATCTTTCTCCTACTTGGGGACATGTTCTCATCGTAGAGTGCATGATAACCGCAACATCTCCTGGTAGACTTGTGTCTGCAAGTAAACAGCAAACTGTCAAGTGCAGGATGGCCTACTCATCCTTGTTCTCATATGATCATATCAAAACCCACTAAACTAGAAAAGAAAATTTTGACATTTTTGTTTTTTAGTAAATTCTAAACTAAGCATGAAATTGATATGCAAGTAGAGAAAAATGAAAATGAAATGAATCTAAACTAGTATGAGCAATCAAGATGCAAATGTAGGGAATCAAAATGACTTACCTACTTACCTAGGGCATGAGCCCTGAAGAAATCATGTGCCACCCTGGAAATAATGTTTGAGGAGATATCCATTTACTGGTAGTGGCATCCTCCTTCAGTCTGTCGTGGATAGGTAGAAAGACTCTGGTCTGAACATTTCCTCTATTTTGTAGGGGGCTAGCCAAAGACTGTCAAACTTGTGATGCATTCTTGGTTTTTATCTTCTTTTGTCCCACAGTAAAACTTGATTCCCTACCTTGAAGTCTCTTTGTCTTTCCTTTCAATCAAAAGTTCCTTTTATTTTTCTTGATTCCTTTCCATTTTATCGAAGGCCATTCTTTGAGTCTCGTCCAATTCTACAAGTTGATCGATTCTCCCCTGCAATGCTTCCGTATCTGTACTGAATTAGTGGACTATTTGTAGCACTAGGATTTGGAGTTTTATAGGCAAGCGAGCCTCAAATCCATACACCAACTCAAAAGGAGTCTTTCTGGTGGAAGTCTTAGTGGTTGTCTGGTCACTCCACAAGGCTTACTTGATCTTGTTGTCCCAACTCTTCGTGTTCTCCCCAACCATCTTTTTCACAATGTTCATGATATTTTTGTTGTTGGATTATGCCAATCCATTCCCTTGAGGATAATAATTCGAAGAGTGTGATAAAAAAATACCATACTTGAAACAAAACTCATTGAGAGCCACTCAGCTAAAGGCTTTGGCGTTGTCGGTGGTTATCTTAGCAGGGACACCAAATCTAGTAACAATATTTTCCTCAAGGAATTTCATCACGATGTCTTATGTTTCTTTCTTGGTTAGGATAGCTTCCACCCATGTGGTGAAGTAATGAGTGGTGGAAAAAATCCATTGGTATCCGTTACTAGAATTGTCTTTGAATTCACCAATGAAATTGAGTCCCCATTGTTGAAAGGGTGCTTCTACAATGATTGGTTTGAGGGGAAGGACGGGGAGGCGATGCTTGCCAGTAAAAAATGTACATGGTTGACAAGCTCTAACATATCGATGCGTGTCAATGAAAATAGTAGATCAATAGTACCCTGCTCTTAAAATCTTATGGGTCATGGTACGTGTTGCAAAATGGCCTCCACAATGTCCTGCATGGAGTTTTTTGACTAACTTATCGACTTCTTATTTATCAACACATATAAGGATTACCCCATCTGGATTTCTCCACCCGAGACCATCTTTTGTTAGGAAATATTTCATGGCTTTGTGTCTCAAGGCTCTTCTTTTATGTTCTACCAAATGATCAGGGCAAGTGAGGTTTTTTAAGTAATAAATGATGTCTAAATACCATTCATTGTTTTCAATCTCACTTACAACGATGTTGACTTTCTCCTTTTGTCATACCTCAATGGCCTCTTGATTGTTTTTTGTCATAATTGTTTCCAGCCCTTGTCCTTTAATTATCTTAGTTGGCTTGATTTCCAAATGATGTTCATGTATTTGTGGCACCCACTTTCCCCTTGATCCAAGACAATCTTGTTGTGATAAAACATCCTTCACGGCGAGGTAGGGGACAAAGGCCTTGATCTTGTTGTATCCCACATAGGTGTGAAAGTGTTTGTGAGACTTAACTAGAGAATAAGATTGTTTTTTCATGATGGTGTAATTCAGTTCTGAGTCCCTAAGATTCTTGCTCATGAAAGCTATTGGTTGTTCATCCCCTTGATCATTATTTTGCAACAACACACCTGTGATGGTATATTTTGAAGCAAAGGAGAAAATGATGAAGACCCTGGAGAAGTTCGACCTAACTAAGACAGGTGTAACAATTATTCCCTCCTTAATACATTTGAAATACATCCTACTTTCACTTTCCCACTCAAAATGAGCGTCCTTTTTTCGTAACTTTTTAAGAGGTTTAACGATTTCGACAAATTTTGGGACAAATCTTCTAATAAATTTAATCTTGTTGAAGAAGGATTGCAAGGATTTATTATATTTAGGGAGAGGGATTTTCTTGATGGCTTCAACCCTAACAAGATCTATCGTGATTACATCTTTAGAAATGATGTGTCCCAACAACTTACCCTTGCCAGTGCCAAAAATTGATTTATTAGGGTTGAGAGAAATGCCATATTCCCTACATCTTTGGAAGATTGTTATTAAGTGTTGAATATGTTGCTCTCTCATTTTAGAAATGGCAGTCAAATCATCTTGATAGATCTCTATGATCTTTCCAGTTAGATATTTGAAAGCATAGTCGATGGCTCACTGAAAAGTAGCCACTGCATTGGTGATTCCGAAAGGCATTCGTAAATACTTATAGGTTCCCCAAGGGGTGGTAAAACAAGTTTTGAGTTGATCATCCTCCTTTACCAAAACCTGATTAGACCCCAAGAAACCATCAAGCATGGACATCATCTCTACACCGGTTACCCTTTGCAAAAGATATTCCATGTTTGGTAAGGGATAATTATCTTGGAGTGAAGCTTGGTTTAAGGTTCTAAAATGCACACATATCCCGATTTCACCAGTCTTCTTCCTTACAATGACTAGATTAGACACCCATGATGAATATCTAATTTGTTCAATTATTTATGCCTCGACCATCTTTTGTAACTCTTTATGTACTTGTGGAGCAAACTTTTCGTTCAAATCTCTGAGCTTTTGTCTGAAAGGCTTTGCACCATCAATGAGGGGAATGGTGTGTTGTATAACATCCTCCCGGTAGGCCTTTAGATCTTCATAAGACCAAGTGAAAACATCCTTGCACTCTCTTATAAGTGTAGTTAGCTTTTCTTTCTCATCAGTTGTTGTTCCTTTACCAAATTTGATTAACTTCAAGGATTATTCGGTTCCAATGTTGCATTCAATAATCTTGTCATTGATTTTATTGGGAGGTTTCCCTTTAAACATATAATTTCAGTCAAAGAGGTTTTCCAAAGGAACAATTCCTTTGGGTAGGGGCCCATCGGCTATATCGATGATCTCGATGCTTTCCTTCTCAGCCAAAAATTTTATTTGGGGTTTAGAGAATTCTCCCTCATTTTGTAGAAAGCGAAGAAGTTGACTGTCGTTTTCAAAAAATTGTCAATGTTCCAAGTTGTCAGGTAATGAAGGTTTGAAGTTGACTTCTACCTTGTAGAAATTGATTTCTTTGGAAAGTTGTGAGTTTGAAGCGAACACAACAAGACTATCTGCCAAATAACTTTCTTCCCTAGGGATGGCCTCAATGGAAAAAATTTCAATCCTATTTATGGCCTCCCAAACAACATCTCTATATTTCTTTAACCTTGGTTTCTTTGCAGAAAAATTTCTATTGACTTGTGAAACAATTAGATCGGAGTCCCATTTTACGTGCAGGTTCTTGATGTTCATATCAATGGCCAGGTTGATTCCTAAGATAAGGGCTGTGTACTCGGCAATGTTATCTATACAATCAAACTCAATTCTATATGAAAAAAGGGTGGTCTCGTTATCTAGTGACCTTAATAATATTCCTGCACCTGACCCCACACTTGTGTGTACCATCAAAATCCAAACCCCAAGACCCTTATTTTCTTTCTTCATCTATGAAAGGGGAATCCACCACAATAAACGTGTTGTATATACCTTCTTCGAGAACCTGATGGTTTATGTTCTCACGACCCGCGGTATTTTTAGTTTTGGTAATGTCTTGGAGAGACACTGATTCAGGTGGATATAGGTGGCCACCCACCTTTTCCAACTAGCTCAAAACAGTTTTCTGGCAATTTTGGTAATTTACTATTTTTAGCAGTTTTCCAGGTCCTGAACTTCCGAAGCCATTTTGAGGCCCTAAACAATGTTTTTTGGAAAAATGGGGAGCAAAATGTATCTTCCTTCAATGTTTCTCACACAAAAGTTGTAGTCCTTGGATAGATATTTCTAACAATGTATTGAGCGCCCCAAACAGAGATCGTATGAAAAATTTGTGCCCCCAGGAAGTTGACGTATCAACTACCTCCATCGGGACCTGCAAACCTTTTGGATTTTCATCTTTCGGGGTTAGGGTTTTGGATTTTCCTTAAGTTAAAAAGGCCCTTAGAGCCTCATTATAATAATCATATTCTTTCGAATGCGAGTAGCCATCACATCTCTTCTCAGAGATAAGATGCCACCATTATAGTGAGTCTTTCACTCTGTATTTTTACAGTCTCTGTACATTTCTTTCATTAATAGAAATCCTGTATTATTGTATCTCTATGTTTATGGTTGCATCTCTGATACATTTTTGTTATATTATTGGATATCTGCGATATCTCTGTGCATTTATTTATTATATCTCCACTCTCATTTCATGCAGAAATTAATCTGGATCAGACACTTTCTCTTTAACTTTGTTGATCTCACACCTTGCTTCGTCCAGAGGTTCTGCAAAGATTTGTTTAAAGTATTGTGAGAATTTCACTTTGGCCAACACTATGGCTTGCTTCTCTTCTAATTTCAATATCTCATTTGTTGGGCGAGGTTCTTTTTCTAAAGTTCTCTCTCTTTTCTTCTAAAAGGTTGATCATGAGACGCATTGCCCTATTAGATGCTTTCTCTTGTTCCTCTTGTAGGTAAATTATGACATCTGTGGGAAGTTCTAGTGAAACAAAGTCATCAATCTGATTAATCTGAAGAGCCTTCTTTGGGTTCTCTTCTTATTGTATGAAGGAAGTGAATAAGTTTTCTTCTATTTCACATGCTCTCTCCCGAGCTTCAAACAGAGTAGCAGGGCGTTTCCTAATTAGACCCCCATAAGAATATTTCATATTTGATATATATAGCTTGAGAATGGTAGCTTGAGGAGGTTTCAACTCTTGAGGAAATCATCTTAGGAGGGTGTTAAACCTGTCATTGAAATTCCTTATATCTTTCCCTATTTTTCTTTTGCAGTTGCAGAGATGATTACACAAGGATTGGTAAACTCTCTTTTCTCAAATCTTTTGGTGAAAGTTTCCTAAAAGAAGTTCCAATTCATGATTGTCCCTGGAGGAATGTTGTCAAACTAATCCTTGGCCCTTCCAACAAAAGTGTAAGAGAAAAGTTTCATTAGGATATCCTCATGTTGGTCACACGATTCTACACTACACTGGAAAAGATACAAGTGATCTTCTGGTTCAATAAGGTCTTCCCCTGAAAAAATGGGTAACCATTCTTGAAGTCCTTTGGGAGCTTATGAGGGGTTCCATGGATCTTTGTTATGTTCAAAGGTTTTTGTGCCTCTTTTTTTTGCAGGCTCTAGGTAACAATTGGTGAAGAGGGTATGGGTGAAGGTGGAGGTGTGGAGACAATAGGTGAGGATGGAGGGCTAGGAGAGATAGAAGAGAAAATATGAGGGACATGGGACTTTGGGGGACTAGGCCATTTGGGTGGTGCTTTACAACCCCTGGAAGGTTTGTTGGTTTCACACTTCTTTGGTGGCATGGTGGAGTCGCCAAACAAGCCCTTTTTTAGGAAAGGTTTTATAGATAAGGTGGAAAAGGAACGTCCCTTAGGTGTAGTCAACAAGTAAGCTAAAGGAAAGGTTTTGGGATAGCTTACCCAAGTCTTATTACGGTTCGGAAGAGGATTCAAAATCTTCCTTGACAGTAGTGCCAAAATGTTATAATTCAATTTGTAGGTTGGGAAAATGATCCAGGTGGATATCGGGGGCCACCCACCTTTTCCAAATGGCTCAAAACAGTTTTCTGGCCATTTTGGCAATTTACTATTTTTAGCAGGTTTTCACTTCCGGGGCCATTTTGAGGGCCTAAATGAATTTTTTTCGAG
>ML803352.1:0-26282 GCA_009831015.1 Picea engelmannii | reverse complement strand
CTAGCCACATCACCTCACTTACATGGCTTGGATGAAATCTTCATGGAAACTTTCCTTTTCTTGTGGATACTAGCCCAATAGGACGTCTTGTCTTTTTCTCCAATCTTGTATTGCAGGTTTTTGTAATGTCTTTGAGCTATTGACTGATGTATCAGGGTTTTTATGCACATGTTTAATAATATTGATGATGAGATGTGATTAACATTTCTATGATCCTGGTGACTGATGAGCCCATGGAGGGCATAGCTTTTGATGTGCAGGACCATGCCCGGTGGACAGGTACCATTTGGATCGGTACACATGGGGAGATGACTAGTTTGGACCTCCATGGGGCTGAAGAGCCCACCAGATGGATGTTGAGATCCCATCAGGGGGTAGATACAGGATGGAGATGGATCAGGGATTTTTCACCGAAGAGGAAGAGGACGTTCCATCAGAGGCACTCCGACGGGACTAGAACTAGGGGGAATGACCCATTTTCAGTTGAACGCTAGCCTTGGAAGGCTTGGAACATCCCCATCTTCACCATTATGTCATCCAGCTTCATGGACACTTTTGGAAGTAGACTGGGCAGCAATGGCACGTGTGGCATGTTGGAGAGGCCCCTAGGGGGCTAACGTTTTGCTCCTAGATGTTTCATTTGCCCTAAAAGAGGCTAGTGCCTCCCTTAAAGAGGATTTTACTCTCTTTGCAGCTCAATTAGGGTTTTAATTTGACAATTTAATGTAAAAACAATATTATTTTGACATTATGGCCTTGTCGGCCTTTTTATGACCTAAAGTGTAAAATTAGGTCATTGATACACTATATATTGAGGGTTTTGACTCTCATTTTAGCATCATCTTTCACTCACCACTTGGTGAGGTCTGAAATTTTCACCCCATTTGGGTTATTGGCTGATTTGAGGAAGGCGCACTTGTTGAAGGAAGAGATTTTTGGCATTCTATGGTGTTTTTCTTGAAGGAAGGTGTTACAACTAGGGTTTGCATGATTATTTTCTTGATGATTTGTAAGTATTTTTCTGCAAAACTTCTTGATTGAATGGTTGTAGTTTTATTTCTTGCATCTATTTATAAATATTGTTGAATCAAAACCCTAGGGGACAAACACATAAGTAGGTCGTTGTCTCATGTCCCCTGATAGAAAAAAATTTAGCCATTGAAGAAGAAGAAGAGAGCCTAGCCATAGCTACACTCCTTTTTCTTCTTCCCTTAAGCTAGCTGTACCTTTTGACTTCAAGAGGAAGAGGACGTCCCGGGCCTAGGTTATCTACACCTAGGGACATTTTCTTTTAGGGTTTGATGAAAGAGCCTTGTTTTAGCAACACTCTCCCTCTTTAAACCCTCTTGTCTTGACTTTGCTTTTCATTGAGCTAGTTGTTTGTCAGGAAGGAGGAGAGAGCACGAGGCCTTTCTTTAGCAACACTGGAGTGAGCCTCTCTCCCCTAGGGTTATGATTTTGGAGCCCTACTTTAGCAGCACTTTAAAACTTATCCCTCTAGTCCCTTAAAATCTCATCTCCTTCAACTTTTGCATTCTTCACCTATGACTCCATTAACCCTAAGACACTGATCTAGGACCTCCAACGTTGAAGTAGAATTGGATCCAAACACTCTCAAACCTCTTTTGAACTGAAACCCTAACTACACTAACCCTAGAATGTTGACTTCACCCTTGGTTATTTCATCTTGATGCATCAACGTTTCATTTTATAAGAAATTGAATGGTAGTTAAGAGCATTATTGGATTGAGTGTTGATTTGTTACATTGAATGCTATATCGTTCCAGTATTTATTGACAAGTGACATATTTATCATTGCCATTTTACAAACATTGATTTCATCAATATTTATTATCAAATTGCTTACATTGAATATCAGATAGTCACTTGCATATGAAGTACTAACCCCATTGAACATAGCTTGCATATATCTTTCTTGTCGTTGTCTTGTTCCAGGCAGGTACATTTTCTTTGGGGGTTACTTCAAATTGGTCTTTGGCCAGACTATCTAATTGGCAGCAATCTGTGAGGGGGAAATTTGTCTTTGTACTATTATCCTTTTCCCTTTCAAAACCCCAGGTTATCGAGGACGTCTCCCTTGGGCCTAGCCTCCCTAAATAGAAAGAACCTCCCCATTGTGGTGACATTGGTTGGGGAAGGTTCTTGTTTCGCCAGTTTGACCTAATATTCTTTAGCCTTTCTTGCATCTACAAATTGTGCGATAAAAAATCCATGTAGGTTGCATGAGGTGGATGGGGTCAAGACTCAATGGGAATAGGGCTCATGACATACTAGGGGTCGTAATGTCTAATTCATGGGTACCTTTGTAGAGGGTTTGTGGTACCTTAATCTGTAATGCACTTTTTCCAATCCCATCATTTTCCTTTTATCTTTCTTTCTTTATATTTTCTCTCATGATAGAATAAGGAGAGATTGAAGGTCACTACCCTGGCGTGGTGACCAAGTGGCGGAAATGTCACCCACAAATACCTAATGGAAATGATAAGGTTGGCTCGTGATGAGACCCCCTTTCTATCATCCATGCAACTGAGTCACTACCCTGGTTTGGTGACCAGATGATGACAATTTCATACCACTAGATATCCATGGACGTGATAGGTCGGCTCTTGATGAGACCTCCTATCCTTCAACTAACCTTTTAATCATTTGTATTATTATATTGTGGGTCCCATTTATTCAAAGATAAGTTTTTTATTTCTTTCTTGGGTGATCCCTAGGCAAAGCATATTGAAGGTTTACATATGGATTTTATATTTTACCCAACACCAACCCCTTTGGGCCTTTATCCCCTTTTGCCCATAGAATGAGGGACAACCCCTTCTTGGATCAATACATCCTAAAATCCCATGAGATAAGGAAATGGAGGGGAATAATGATGAAAAATGGTAAATACGGTCGGGAACGGTACGATGGTTCATTAAGGGATTTCCTACTAGCAAACCCATTCCCAAAGAAGACCACTTACTAGGGCACAATGTCAACCACCCAGGTGAAGCAGGGCAAAAGGCATAATGTCCAAGAACATATCATGAAATCTAGAGCAAGCTAAGATATAACATAATCAAATGGATTAAATATTGAAATGATGCACACCATAATACTGACTTGTACCTCATGGAGAAAGGCTCACTGCCTTCTAGAAGCCAACTAGTGTGGTGGATGCCATCTATAAACATGTGACCATCTATGTTGGTGAGTTGGTTTTCCATCTGTGCAAAGGGTATTGTTGGTCAAGTAGTCTCTCGACACTCCATATCTGCAACTTGAGGGCCTCGAGACATCATCTCCTTAGTTATCCACAAAATGGTGATAACAAATGGGAAACTATGTTTGTTTTGGGCAGATTTGGACATTATGAGACCCCATAGAGAACCCTCTTCATCAATAAACTCATTGTAAACTTTGTAAAGACTTGTCACCCCCATAATAAATGGTCACAAGTCACTCTGAAAAAATATCTTTGTAATTCCATTAATAAAATCAGTGGGGCTTCAAGCTCCCACTCTTCATCACCCCTAGGGGAATGGTGTTTTTGGTGATTGTTTCATTTTTTGTTTTTTAGCTTAGATTCATTTTTCGCATCTAAGGATAATCTAAAAGTAACCTTAGAACTCATCACAAAGCACAACAACCTTAGATTAGTTTTAATTTTTTGAAAGTAATACTTTAATTGCTAGCTTGGTTTTCATTTCAGCATTTGTTTATTTTCTTGCAAATAAACTCATCTCCTCAACTACTGTGCAAAGATGGTGGTCAATGTGGACAGTAGTAATTAAAGAAACATTTAATTTTATGCAATTTCAATTTGGAAAATAAAACTATCCCCTCATCTCCCAATGTATGCTCTGAACCCTTGCGAGCCTAGCTCGATCTGGAGAATTCATCAGAGTCGAGGTTGGTTAGTGTGGATCTAGTTTAACTTAGGACAATCTCGAAAAGATTCTATTGTTTTCTATGAAAAACTGCCTAAAGGGAGTGTGTGAATTCATGAATACCTCGGGCTTGTTCCCATCCGTGTTGGACATCTAACACCTTTAGTGAGTTTTTTGGTGAATCCTGTTAAAATTGTAGCGAAGAAAGGTGTCTACCCATGCTTTTGTGTCCTAGAGCATGAGGGGGACATTAAACACCCAAGTGCACTATTTATTACTCTTGCCTAAGTTTAACTTAGGAAAGTATGATAATTTATGTTCTAATTTGTCATTGACTTTATTTGCCTAAGTTTCTAAAGTTCACTTTAGAAACAACTTAAGTTGTCTCAACATAAGATTAAATCCCAGTCGTTGATCTTGAGAAAATCGAGATCTAATCTTAGCCATTCATTTAGAGGATAGATCTAATCTCAACCATCAATCTCTTTGGAGATCTAGGGTTAGGCATAAGAGGGTAAAATCAAGAATATAAAGAGAGGGTGAGGGAAATTATTCATATAATTGTATTGTTATCATCTTAGTGATTGAGAGAGAAAGGAGGGGGGCACAAGGGTTTCTTGTGAGCCAAATTTTCTGCAGAGATTGCTGAGGACAAGGCAACAATTTTCTAGGCTTAACGAAGAGTTGATCAACTATTTGAAGGAATCGATTCATCTATGGAGTGATTCCTTGATGAAGGGGAGTCTTGGGAGGCCATATGAAACACCTATGAGGGTTTCCTATTGGATGTAAATTTACAGATCTGATTTGTGAGTTGTAATTTGTATTATTGTTGTTGTAGATTGTCTAAAGAAGAGAAGAATAAATCCCTCCTTTGTTGGTTTTCCCCAGAGTTGGGGTTTATAGGCTATATCTTTTGTTCTTGTATTGTTTGACTATTAATTTCCATTGTGCATGAACTTTACTCAGCTAGTGTAATCATTGTATAGATCAAAAATTTTATTTCTACAAAAAGATTAAATTTTATGGGAATAATCTATTTTGCTTGGTTATCATATTGTTGGGTTCAAAAAGTTTTACATGGTATCAGAGAAAATCTATGATTGAAAACAAAAGTCACAGAAATTTCCAAGCAACTGAAAAGGAACTTGATATAGCAGATATGTTCAGATCTAGTGCAGATCTCTTCAGATCTATAGAAGATCACTTCAGATCTAGTGCAGATATCTTCAGATCTAGAGCATTTCTCTTCATATCTAGTTAAGATCTAGTCCATATCTAGTTAGATCTAGCAAGCCTTCTTCATTTTCAGATCACAATTTCATATTCCCATGGCTACGAGTGTGAGGTATGTGGACAAATTGGAGGAGGACTCCAACTATCTTCAATGGAAGGTTAGGATTACAATAGTTTTGAAGGAGAACAAATTGTGGTATTTTTCTATCACCACAGTTATTCCACCCTCCTCAAATCCAATTGCTTTGGACCTCCATGAGGTGAAAGAAGCTAAATCACAAAGGATCCTATTGGATGGTGTCAAGGATCACTTGATCCTGCATCTAGCTTAAAAAAATACATCTAAGGAAATGTGAGATGCCTTGACTAAACTATACCAAAGTGATAACCAGAATAGGAATATGGCGCTAAGGGACAAACTGCATAGAATGAAGATGTCCAAGGGAGAGGGTGTTACGTCTTATTTGACCAGACCCACATAGATCAGAGACGAGATGGCAGAATTTGGTGATATTGTTCCAGAGAGTGAATTGGTGTGTATAGCCTTAAATGGATTTGGAAAACAATGGGATGTATTTGTCAAATGCATGGTGGGTCATGAGCAGTTGCCTACTTGGGAGAAGCTATGGAATGACTTCATCCAAGGGGAGATCCAGGTGTTGATATTATGATAGTTGCGGGAGGTATTTACCTCCACATGTAAACCTAACGATAATAGAATATTCCGGGAAGAAAGAAGAAGCTCTAATTAATTGGTTAATAACCCTAGAAGACAAGTTGGCTCAAGAGACTGACTTGTATTAGGTTATTAGCCTCCAAGAGAAGAAGTTGACTAAAGGAAATGTTATATACTAAAGAATTAGCACCCATAATGAGAATTCGGCCCAGGCAGTATGCCAGAAATAGTATAAATACAAGAGGCCAATCTTCATTCTGGCCAGTATTCTCAGAACTGCAGAAGCATATTTGTGCGCACTGCAGTTGGTTAATTTCTGCGCAAGTTTGGAGAAGAGTTATTGTTGCAGCTGCTGCAACTAGCTTATTTCGGTTTTGGCTTGGACTCTCCCTTGGTTATAGTTTGGACTCTTTGATTAGATATTTTTACTCTTGCTTGGTGTGCCATCCTTGGAGAAAGGTGTGCCACCTTTGTTTGGCTATCTAGCCTAGGGTTTGCTTCCAGAATGATTCTCTGTTAAGGTTAAGGTGCTCAGGGGTGGATTCGGCCTATGGTTTGGTGACAGTATTGCTATATTTTCTATGGTTAAACGAGAACATCCATTACTTTCTAACAGGTTATGGTCCCACACTATCTTTGGACAATCTAACCGTTGGAATATAGATTGGTAGGATTTGCTCAGTTGCAGTTGCAGTTGCAACCAGTTTTCGTTGCAGCAAAGAAACCCTGACCCTCTCGTTGAGGCACCTTAAGTGAAGGGATTGACCTAATTTCCAGATAAACTAGTGCGCCCTAGACTAGTGCATCTCCTGGTACTCTCAGCAAGCTAAGACATCAAGTTTGAGTTTTTTGTCAAATTTAGGGTTGACCAAGTCAAAGAAGACATGATTTACTCTATGAAGTTAGAAAACAAGTTAGAAGGGGTTTCTAACTTCGAAGCATGGAAGACAAGGATTGATCTCATCCTTGCCAAGAACAAAGTGTTGGATATCGTGAAAGGAAAGATTGTGGAACCAGAGTTTGAAGAAGGAAAAGAGAAGGAATCACAGAAAATTGCAGTTATGGAGAAGTTAAAAGACAATGACATCAATGCCATGAGTATCATAGTGGATTCTACAAAATACCACTTGATACCCTACATCTCTCATCTTGATTTGTCTAAGAAGATGTACGATGCCCTAACAAACCTCTTCTCAGTCAGAAACATTGGACAAGTAATGAGTCTAAAGAATGATCTTTGTGACATGAAGATGAATGATGATGACAGCATAACATCATACCTTGTGAGAATCTCTCAGTTAAGAGATCAACTACAAGATATTGAAGAAATCATTTCAGAGAAGGAACTGGTAAATATGGTACTCAACGGTCTTCCCAAGACATGGGATGCATTTGTCGCAAGCATGAACAGAAGGAAGGAGTATCCTACATTTGAAGAACTTTGGACTTGTTGTGCACAAGAATAATCAAGGATTAGTGCAAAAGAGAAACCTTAAAAGAAATACGATGATTAAGCCTTCACGGCAAGATTCAAGACTTTCAGGAACAAAAGGAAGTTTGATTCAAGGAAGAATCCAAATCAAGAGAAAGATATGTCAGAAATGCAATGCTTCAACTGTCAAAAGTATGGTCACTACAAGAATCATTGTCTCGAGCTAAAGAAAAGAAAGGAGACACACAAAGCATCAGTTGCCAAAGAAAGGAAACCCTCAAGGAAGACCAAGCAAAATAAAAAAGACTTCTTCTTCTAAGACAAGGTAACAATATTCCTCATAGTTCTTATACATACCATGTTTACATATTTTATGTACATATCTTGCATATCTATAAGATGTTCAAAGATCAACTACACCTATGGAAGAACAACAAAATAAGGACTGTTATCACAATAACTACAAGTCAGTCAATACACATGAAAGGATGAAGTACTTCAACAATCCGCGGTAACAATTCATGTGGAAGTTATTACATAAGTAACAACTGCAAGATAAGATGAAATCATAATCAATCTTGAAGAAACCTAGAAGAAGCAAAGACAGAAATAAGTCAACAGTCAAGAGTAAATTGGACAAATATTTGTGACACTTTGCAGAAGGCAATAAGGATGCAGACGAAAGTGTGGACTCTACTAGATGGAGGGAGTCGATTATATATTTCCAAAAGAAGAGCATGCATTCATGCATGAAGCAAGGATTAGGAGGGAGCTAATCCTAAATAATATGATCCATTGAAGACGATGAAGTATCTATCCATGGTAGCAACCATGAAAAGTAGCACGTGTTCAAAGTGACTTTATAAGAAGTCTTCTTCGAAAAGAAGTCATAAAGTATCCCTGGTTGTCCATCCACATCCATGATCCTATGATGAAAGAAAGAAGTTGGAATCTTCAGGGCATGGAAACTATAGAAAACTCCATGGACCTAATAGCTAAAGAAAAACATGAGGAAGAACATGAAGATTCCAAGAGAGAAGGAAAAGCCAAAACAATCAGTCATTGTATTGAGAATCATAAGACTACTAGCCTGATCTAAACTCACTAAAAGCAATCAAGCAGAGGAACTGATGAAGAACAATGTATGGAAGACTTATGAATGTAAGCATTGCAAGATCCAGAACTAAAGGTTCTCCCAGATGGAGGGAGATGACTATGATGATAGCTTGTTCCAGACATGCCTCTACCTAAGACATTATATCTCATGTTGTATCCATGGGTTGGAGTTTACATCAGACAAATGTAAGGATTGTTCCCCTCAACAAAGTAATCAAACAAAGAAGCGTAGAGCAACCTCAAGGTTTTGAGGTATACCAAAAAGATACCCTTGTATGCAGATGAAAGAAGAAAACTTAGTAAAGAACATCTAATGCACATCAGAAGTGTGGTGAAAAACTTTCTATAACAGAGATGTTGTATTAGAATGGTTACTTAGAAGTTCAGGATGATGGATTGTTAATCCATGACAAACCCTCATGATGGCAGAAAAAGTACCACTTGGATATGTTCCAGTTTGACCCTTGCCACAATGTTATGAGCTAGCAGGAAACAAAATATGAATCCAACAATGATATACTAAATTGATCAGAGATATATGAATCCTTCAGAGAAAACCAGTGTTCCAGAAAGACCAAAGTACATTAAGATCAAGCATTACATTCTCCGTGATGAAGTCCATAAAAGAGAAAGTGTTTCTCCAATATATATCTCCACAGATGAGCAGATAAGCAGACATTTTGGTAAAGCCTTTGTCCAAGATGAAAGAGTTTGTGTACTCAAGCTGGAGCTCATGGAGACGACTTCCTTATTGAAAAAGGAAGAGATGACTCCCAGGTTGGGATGGAGCACTGATGTGTTATTGATTTATGGACAGTCATTTTTTAAGTTCGAAAAAAGGTCCAAGATGAGCAGTTATTTTCTAATTTGGAAAGTGGTTTGAGATTTCTAACGGATAGGCATTTTCCAGTTCGGAAAATGGTCCAGATCGAATGGTCATTTTTGTAATGAAAATGGTTCGATGGATTGTTGATGTACCATAGACAGTGATTCCCCTTGTGGCCAGTGTGGGGGAATGGTCTAGGAAAGTCTCTCTTCTTAATGGTCACTCTCAGTGGTGGTCAAGAAGACTGGTCTACCTCGCCGGATAGTCATTCTTTCGAAGCTCGCAGTTGTGAGCAGTTTCGAAGAATGGTTCGTTTTGGAGGTTGGTGCAAGACAATCATTTCCTTAGGAAATGGTCTGGACAGTCATTCCCTAGGGTAGATTCATTCTCTCCAGGTTTCACTTTGTTTAGTGCCGGAGGAATGGCCCAGATAGGTGAATGGTCCAGGTTCAGAAATCAGGGATAGGCATTCCCTAGGGCAGACTCATTCTCTCCAGGTTTCACTTTGTTTAGTGCCGGAGGAATGGCCCAGATAGGTTAATGGTCTAGGCTCAGAAATCAGGATAGTTATTCTTCCTTGCTTGAGAAGAATAGTCCAAATAGCTCATCATTGATGTTTTACCTTCTGAGGGCAGATGGTCTTCCAGATATCACATATGTGAGTGGAAGAATGACCCAGATGATTCAGTTTATATCATAACAATGTTTATTGTGTGGGTTGATATCAAATGATATGATTGTTATGGAGACTATATGTCTCTGGACAGTAGATGTATGCTATTGTGGTGGATGTGTTCCACTAATTGTGACTATATGTCATTGATCAAGTATCTATGTGCTACTTGGTGTGGTAGTGTACCACTGGATTGTAGTTGTGTACTACTATGGATAGACACAGTTATGTTCTATTGAATGAAATTGTTCTGATTGCCTTGAAGACTATCACTAGTGTTGGAAATGATTATCAGCTAGATGGATGATCAATGGATAGAGATTCCCCAGATGGAAAATGGTCCAGGACATTTATTTCTCTAGGACATGTGTCTGGATTAGAAGAATGGTTCTTATGTCACTCTGTGGAGTGAGTGACTTATCCAGCATCATGTCTAATTACTCAGATGGAGTATGGTTTCGAGAGATGATGTAGTTGATGACACTAATAGTGATGATGGTGCTCATGATCTAATCATGAGATAATCTATACAATTATGTTGATGCTACCGGGTCAATGGTATGTTTGTGCTCAAGACCATTACCTTCAATACCTCCCTAGCTAGGAGGGAGTGTTGATATTATGGTAGCTGTGGGAGGTATTAACCTCCACATGTAAACTTGACAAGAATAGAATATTCTGGGAAGCAAGAAGAAACCCTAATTAATTGGTTAATAACCCTAAAAGACAGGTCCGCTCAAAAGAATGACTTGTATTAGGTTATTAGCCTCAAAGAGAAGAAGTCGGCTAAAGGAAATGTTATATACTAATGAATTAGCACCCAGAATGAGAAGTTGGCCCAGGCAGTCTATCATAAATAGTATAAATATAGGAGGTCGGTCTTCATTCTGGCTAGTATTCTTAGAACTACAGAAACACACTTGTGTGCACTGCAGTTGGCCAGTTTGTGCGCAAGTTTAGAGAAGAGTTGTTGTTGTAGTTGTTGCAACTAGCAAATTTCGGTTTTGGCTTGGACTCTCTCTTTGTTATGGTTTGGACTCTCTGATCATCTCTTGTTACTCTTGCTTGGTGTGCCATCCTTGGAGAAAGGTGTGCCACCTTTGTTTGGCTATCTAGCCTAGGGTTTTCTTCTAGAATGATTCCATGTTAAGGTTAAGTTGCTCGGGGGTGGCTTCGGCCTATGGTTGGGTGAAAATATTGCTATATTGTCTATGGTTAAATGAGCACATCCATTACTTTCTAAGACCAGGAAGGGTCTCAGCATGGGGAGCAGAAGAATAAATATGATGATGAGGAGAACTTAGTGTTAGCCACTAAGAAAGGAAAAAGAAAGAAGGGTTCTGCAGATGGAACATCTTCAGAACAGGGTGGCAAGAAGAAGTTTGACCCTAGCAAGGTCAAATGTTATGTGTGTCATCAACTTGGATACTTTGCCAGACAGTGTTCGAACAAGAAGAAAGGAAAGGGAAAGGGAAATATGGCAGTTACGGCTGATCTAGATGCCTTTGCAGCCAAATTTGAGGATGAGTTCTCACTCATCGCTTGCGTGACAAGCTCACTTGTCAGAGTGACTTGGAACATTGATAGTCACGACGCATCATGTCACATGATAGGGGTGTGTGAGTACTTCAGCAGGTTGGAGGAGTTCACCTTTGAGATCTTCATTACTCTTGGAGATGATGCTAAGTACAAGGCCTCATGATACAGAACAGTCAAGTTCCAGAGGGAGTCAAGTAAAGCCTTGTCCATTTGTGATGTTTTATATGTTCCAGGACTAACAAAAAATTTGATCTTTGTATCTCAGTTGGAAGACAGGGGATATTTGGTGACTTTCTGGAAGGGGAAGGTATACATACATCCATATGGATCCAGCATTAGCTTGAGCAAAGTCATTGAGGTGCGGAGTAAGAAGCTCTACAAGTTACAGTTTGAGCCAATACATGCTTTAGTACTTGTACAAGCAGTGGTCAAGATTTGGGTGAGCTATGGCACAGAAGGATGGCACATTTGCCTCATGGATCACTTAAGGTGCTAAGGGAGTCATTGCATGGAATTCCAATGTTCAGCTCAGATCAACACAAAATGTGCAAAGGGTGTGCTTTGGGAAAGTACGCCAAGACAATTTTTCCTAGCAGTGATAGTAGGTCCAAGGGCATATTGGACTTAATTCATTCGGATGTTTGTGTTCCCATGTCTGCAGTGTCCATTGGAGAGGCTAGTTACTATGTCACCTTCATTGATGACTATTCCAAGAAGACCTGGATCTATTTTATGAATACCAAGGATGAGGTTTTCAATCGGTTCCAAGAGTTCAAATCTCTTGTGGAGAACCAAACAGGAAGAAAAATTAAGGTGCTCAGATCGGATAATGGAGGAGAGTATACCACGAGTTTCTTCAAGAAGTTCTGCGCAGATTCGGAAATTAAGAGGGAGCTGATTGTGCCATGTAATCCACAAAACAATGGCGTGTTGGAAAGGAAGAACAAATCTATAGTAGGAGCAGCAAAGACTATGTTGCATGACCAAGATTTACCCATGTTTCTATGGGCTGAGGCATGCAACACTGTAGTCTATCTCCAGAACATGAGTCCACACAAAGTCTTGGGGAGGATGACATCTGACGAGGCGTTCATAGGGAAGAGACCAAAGATTGGTCACTTGTGCATCTTTGGGTGCTTGGTATATTTTCATGTTCCGACAGAGAAGAGAACCAAGTTGGAGCCTACTGCAGAGAAAGGCATATTAGTCGGTTACAGTGAGACCTCAAAGGCCTATATGTTATACATTCCAACACTGAGGAAAACAATGGTGAGACGGGATGTGAGATTTAAGGAGCACAGGGCTCTCAAGAACTCTTGTGGACAGATGTCAGCAAAAGGGAAATTTCATATCTTACCTAAGGAAGAGGCTACTTATCCAGGACCCCGGACTTTTGTGCAGAGTTGACAACAACAACAGATTATGCAGGTAGAGTATCATGACAAGCATGATGAGGAATAGGATGCTCCAGTCTCACGGGTCAAGTCTTCTAGTAGGAGGCCGAAGTGGGTTGAGCGTACATTGAGAGAGGCTCACGAGAAAGTGGATGCTCCTAGGACATCAATCAGGCAGAGCAAACCACCTAAGATATTTTCCAACTATATGGATCTTATAAGAAAATTTATAGAGGTTGAGCCTTCCAACTTTTAGAAGGCATCTGAGCAGCATGTGTGGAGAGATGTGATGATGGAAGAATATTCTTCTATCATGAAGAATGATGTATGGGAGGTTGTGTCGTGGCATGAGGAAAAGTCAGTGATAGGATCAAGGTGGATATACAAGATCAAGCATGTTGCAGATGGCAGTATGGACAAGTTCAAAGCTCACTTTATGGCTAAGGGATTATCACAGAAGGAGGGGATCGACTTCCATGAGACATTTTCACCCATGGCGAGGTATTCCTTTATCAGGGCGGTGATATCCATTGCAGTAGAGTTAGGGTGGCAGATTCACCAAATGGATATCAAGACTGCATTTTTGAATGGAGTAATAGAGGAGGAGATCTACATAGAGCAGCCAAAGGGATTTGAGGTGCATGATAGGGCATCTCATGTTTACAGGTTGAAGAGAGAGTTATATGGGATTAAGCAAGCACCACATGCCTGGTACAACATGATCGATAATTATTTGCTTGGGATGGGCTTCACCAAGAGTGAGGCGGACTCAAACCTATACTACATACTGGTTGGGGGAGAGCCACTCATTCTTGTGTTATATGTAGATGACTTCCTTATGATAGGATCAGGGAAGCTCATAGAAAATTGAAAGAGGGATCTTACTAATGAGTTCGAGATGAAGGACTTGGGGCTTATGCACTATTTTCTTGGTTTGGAGGTGTGGCAGAAGGATGGACAGATTTTTCTTGGACAAGGGAAGTATGCCATTGAGATCCTGAAGCGTTTGGGATGCAAGATTACAAACCTATGGAAACTCCAATGATTAACAGTTGGAAGAAGATAGATTCTTCCAAGTCAGAGGGAGTGGATCCCACACTCTACAGCCAGCTCATAGGCTCGTTGATGTATCTGGTCAACACTAGGCCATGTTAGAAAAATAGGTGTTCTCGTTTTACCATAGATAATATAGCAATATTGTCACCCAACCATAGGTCGAAGCCACCCCCAAGCACCTTAACCTTGACAGAGAGAATAATTATAGAATCAAACCCTAGAACCAATAGCCAATCAATGTAGTGTACCTCTCTCCAGAGCTAGCACACAAGGCAGAAATTTCAAACCATAACCAAGAGAAAGTCCAAGCCTAAAATCGAAAATATAAGTTGCAGTAGCTACAACTGCAGCTACTCTCCAAACTTGCGCACTTACTAAATTTCTGCAGTTGTGATGTTCAAATGAGCTCTAGCATCTTGTATTTATACTGCTCTTTCTTAGCTATCTAGGCCGAATTCTCTTTCTGGAGGCTAGAAACTCAATATTAATTATTCTCTTTAGTTGACTTGTCTTCTAGGGTTATGTCCAAGGCTTTTAGGGTTTCTCTTGCTTCCCAGAATATTCTAGTCTTTTCAAGGTTACACGTGGAGATTAATACCTCCCGCAACTACCAAAATATCAACAAGCCAGACTTGTGTTTTGCAGTGAATGCACTCTGTCATTTTATGGTGGAGCCAAAGTGTGTACAATGGGTAGTTGCGAAACATGTTTTGAGGTATCTGTGTGGCACAATTGAGTATGGATTGAGTTACATCCAGGGTGATGGAGTGAAGCTTGTGGGTTATTCAGATGCAAATTGAGCAGGCAGTGTCGTGGAGAGGAAGATTACTTTAGGTTGTTGCTTCAGCTTGGGGTCAAGTGTTATTTCTCGATTCAGCAGAAAGCAGAAGTCAGTTGCTTTCAGTTCTACATAGGTTGAATACATGGCGGCCATCTTGGCATCTTGTGAGGCTATTTGGCTATGCAAACTACTCATGGGGTTGTTTGATCAAGAGTTTGAGACTACAGTGATCAACTGTGACAATCAAAGTTGCATCAAGCTCTCTGAGAATCTTGTGTTTCATGATAGATCCAAACACATAGCGATTTGTTACCACTTTATCAGAGACTGTGTGCAGAAGGGAAGCGTGAGGCTACAGTTTGTGCCAACCGATGAGCAATTAGCAAACATACTCACAAATCCTTTGGTGAAATACAAATTTGTTTTCTTCCGAGACAAGTTGGGTCTTCTGTAGAACACCTTCCTCGCTAAGAGAGAGTGTTAAAATTGTAGCGAAGAAAGGTGTCTACCCATGCTTTTGTGTCCTAGAGCATGAAGGGGAAATTAAACACCCAAGTGTACTTTTTACTATTCTTGCATGAGTTTAACTTAGGAAAGTATGATAAGTTATGTTCTAATTGTTGATATTATGGTAGATGCGGGAGGTATTAACCTCCACGTGTAACCCTGACAAGAATAGAATATTTTGGGAAGCAAAGAGAAACCCTAAAGCATTGGACATAACCCTAGAAGACAAGTCGGCTAAAAGAAATATTTAATGTTGAGTGTTTAGCCTCCAAAATGAGAAGTCGGCCCAGAAAGCTAAGGAGAAACAATATAAATACAGGACGACATATCTCATTTGGTACACACAGCGCAAGACTGCAGAAATGTGAGTGCGCACTGCAGAAACTGAGTAAGTGCGCAAGTCTGGAGAGTAGTTGCAGATGTAGCCACTGCAACTTGTATTATCGGTTTAGGCTTGGACTTTCTATTGGTTATGGTTTGGACTTTCTGTCGTGTGTGCTAGCTCTGGAGAGAGGTACGCTACATTGATTGGCTACTAGGCCTAGGGTTTGCTTCCAGAATTATTCTTTGTCAAGGTTAAGGTCCTTGGGGGTGGCTTCGGCCTATGGTTGGGTGACAATATTGCTATATTGTATATGGTTAAACGATCACACCTATTATTTCTAACAAGTTATGGGCCCACACTATCTTCGGACAATCTAACCACTGGAAGATAGATTGGGAGGATTTGCTCAGTTACAGTGGCAGTGGCAGTGAATTTTTGTTGCATCAACGAAACCCTAACCCTCTTGTCGAGGCACCTTAAGTGATGATATTGACCTACGTTCTAGATAGCCTAGTGCACCCTAACCCAGTGCACCTCCTGGTACTTTCAGCAAGCTAAGACGCCAAGGTTGATTTTTTGGTCAAAGTAAAAGGTTGACCAAGTCAAAGGAGTCATGACTTGCTCTATGAAGTCAGAAAACAAGTTAGAAGAGGCTTCTAACTTCAGAGCATGGAAGACAAGGATTGATCTCATCCTTGCCAAGAACAAAGTGTTGGATATCGTGAAAGGAAAGATCATGGAACCACAATTTGAAGAAGGAAAAGAGAAGGAATCGCAGAACATTGCAGTTATGAAGAAGTTAAAAGACAATGACATCAATGCCATGAGTATCATAGTGGATTCTACAAAAGACCACTTGATACCCTACATCTCCCATCTTGATTCGTCTAAGAAGATGTATGATTCCCTAACAAACCTCTTCTCAGTCAGAAACATTGGACAAGTAATGAGTCTGAAGAATGAGCTGCGTGACATGAAGATGAATGATGATGACAGCATAACATTATACCTTGTGAGAATCTCTCAGTTAAGAGATCAACTATAAGATATTGAAGAAATCATTTCAGAGAAGGAACTGGTAAATATGGTACTCAACGGTCTTCCCAAGACATGGGATGCATTTTCCACAAGCATGAACACAAGGAAGGAGTATCCCACATTTAAAGAACTTTGGACTTGTTGTGCAAAAGAAGAATCAAGGATTAGTGCAAAAGAGAAATTCCAAAGGAAAGATGATGATTAAGCCTACACAACAAAGTTTAAGAATTTCATAAATAAGAAGTTTGGCTCAAGGAAAAAACCAAATCAAGAAAATGATATGTCAAAGATGCAATGCTTCAACTGTCGAAAATATGGTCACTACAGGAACCATTGTCCTGAGTTAAGAAAAAGAAAGGAAACAAATGAAGCAATAGTTGTCGAAGAAAGGGAACCCTCAAAGAAGGTCAAGCAGGATAAAACAAACTTCTTCTAAGTCAAGGTAACAATATTCTTCATAGTTATTGTATATACCATGTTTACATAGTTTTTGTATATATCTTGCATATCTAATTCCTAGAAGATAAGATGTTCAAGTGAAACAAATACCTATGGAAGAATAACAAGATAAGGATTGCTATCACGATGACTACAAGTCAAGCAATACACATGAGAAGATGACGTACATTGACAATCCTTGGTAACAATTCCTATGGAAGCTATCATATAAGTAACAATTGCCAGACAAGCCAAAATCAGAATCAAACTTGAAGAGACCCAGAAGAAGTCAAAACAGAAAGAAGTCAACAATCAAGAGGAAACTAGAAAAAGACTTGTGACACTTTGCAGAAGGCAATAAGGATGCAAACAGAAGCGTGGACTCTCTTAGATGGAGGGAGATGATTACATAATTCCAAAACAAAAGCATGCCTTCATGCATGAAGCGGGGATTAGGAGGGAGATAATCCTAAATAATATGATCCATTGAGGATTATGAAGTATCTATCCATGTTCCCATTGAAATCATCAGCCATGAAAAACAGCACGTGTTCAGTTTGACTTTAAAAGAAGTCTTCTTCGAAAAGAAGCCTTAAAGTATCATTGGTTGTCCATCTACATCCATGATCCTATGATGAAAGGAAGAAGTTGGAATCTTCAGGGCATGGAATCTATAGAAAAATCCATGGACCCAAGAGCTACAGAGAAACATGAGGAAGAACATGAAGATTCCAAGAGAGAAAGAAAATCTAGAACAACAGTTATTATACCGAGAATCACAAGACTACCAGCTTGGTTTGAACCCACTAGAAGCAATCAAGCAGAAGAAATGGAAATTATGATGAAGAACGGTATATGTAAGAAATTGTGAAAAAGGATGGAAGCATTACGAGATTCAGAACTAGAGGTTCTTCCAAAAGGAGAAGACTATGATAACAACTTGTTCCCGTAAATCAGATATACCTCTATCTAAGCTATTATATCTCTTGCATTATCCATGGATTGAAGTTTACATTAGTTGGTTGTAAAAGACTGCTCTCCCAATAGAGCATTTGAGGAAAAAAGCTTATGTAAAGCAATCTCAAGGTTTTGAGGTATACAAGAAAGAGACCCATGTATACAGATATAAGAAGACCTTGTATGGATTCAAACGACTTGATGCAGAGCATCTCATATACAGCAGAAGCGTGGTGAAAAATTTCTATGACAGAGATAGTATATCAGAACAGTCACTCAGAAGTTTGGGATGATGGATTGCTAATCCATGGAAAACTCTCATGATGACAGAAGAAGTGCTACTTGAATATGTTTCAGTTGAGCCGTGCCACAATGTCATGAGCTAGCAAGAAATGGTCAAGTGTGGGAAAATGGTCTAGGACAGTCATTCTTCTTGGCAGACACTTTGAGTAGTGGTCAAGTAGAATGGTCTGCCTCGTCGGGCGGTCATTCTTTCGAAGTTCACAGTTGTGAGTAGTTTCGAATAATGGTCTGTTTTGGAGGTTGGTGCAGGACAGTCATTTCCATTAGGAAATGGTCCGGACAATCATTCCCTAGGGCATACTCATTCTATCCAGGTTGCACTCTGTTTAGTGCCGGAGGAATGGCCCAATTAGGTGAATGGTCCAGGTTCAACAATCAGGGACATGCATTCCCTAGGGCAAACTCATTCTCTCTAGGTTGCACTATGACTAGTGTTGGAGGAATGGCCCAGTTAGGTGAATGGTCCAAGCTCAGAAATCAGGGACATTTATTCTTCTATGCTTGAGAAGAATAGTCCAGATAGCCCATGGCTGATGTTTTACTTTCTGAGGGTAGATGATCTTCCAAATCTCACAGATGTGATGGGAAGAATGGCCCGGATGACTTAGTTTATATCATGATATTGTTTTTTGTGCAGGTTGATGATATGATTGCTATGGAGACTGTATGTCTCTGGACAGTGGATGTATGCTACTGTGGTGGATGTGTTCCATTGGTTGTGACTATGTGTCACTGATTAAGTAGTTGTGTGCTACTTGGTGTGGTAGTGTACCATTGGATAGTAGTTGTGTACTACTATGGATAGACACAGTTGTGTTCTATTGAATGACATTCTTTTGATTGTCGTGTAGACTATCAGTGGTGTTGAAAATGATTATCAACTAGATGGATAGTCAGTGTGCTAGTGGACAGACATTCTCCAGGTGGAAAATGGTCCAGGACATTCATTCTTCTAGTACGTATGTAGAAGAATAGTCCTTGTAGCCCATGGCGTGGCTTCCAGCATCTGTTGAAATAGTTATTCTTCTAGGACATATGTCCGGATTAGAAGAATGGTTCTTGCATCACTCTGTGGACTGAATGACTTATTTGGCATCATGTTTGATTACTTAGATGGGGTAAGGCTTCAAGAGATGATGCAGTTGATGCTATCAGATGATATTGATAATGATGATGGTGCTCGTGATCTAATCATGAGATAGTCTGTATGGCAATGATGATGCTACCGGTTGAATGGTATGTTTGTGCTCAAGACCATTTCCTTCAATACCTCCCTAGCTAGGAGGGAGTGTTGATATTATGGTAGTTGCGGGAGGTATTAACCTCCACGTGTAACCCTGACAATAATAGAATATTCTGGGAAGCAAGAAGAAACCCTAAAGCATTGAACATAACCCTAGAAGACAAGTCGACTAAAGGAAATATTTAATATTGAGTGTTTGGCCTTCAAAATGAGAAGTCGACCCAGACAACTAAGGAGAAATAGTATAAATACAGGACGCTAGATCTCATTTGGTACACACAGCTCGAAACTGCAAAAATGTAAGAGTGCACACTACAGAAACTGAGTAAGGGCGCAAGTCTGGAGAGTAGCTGTAGTTGCAACTACTGCAACCTGTATTCTCGGTTTAGGCTTGGACTTTCTATTGGTTATCGTTTGGACTTTCTGCCTTGTGTGCTAGCTCTGGAGAGAGGTACGCTACATTGATTGGCTACTAGGCCTAGGGTTTGCTTCCGAAATTATTCTCTATCAAGGTTAAGGTGCTCGGGGGTGGCTTCGACCTATGGTTGGGTGACAATATTGCTATATTGTCTATGGTTAAACGAGCACACCTATTATTTCTAACACTAATTTGCCATTGACTTTATTTGCCTAAGTTTCTAAAGTTCACTTTAGAAACAACTTAAGTTGTCTCAATAGAAGATTAATTCCTCGTCGTTGATCTTGAGGAAAGCTAGATCTGATCTCAGCCATTCATTTAGAGGCTAGATCTAATCTCAACCATCTATCTCTTTGGAGATCTAGGGTTAGGCCTAAGAGGGTAAATTCAAGAGTATAAAGAGAGGGTGAGGGCACTAGTTATTCATATAATTGTATTGTGATCATCTCAGTGATTGAGAGAGAAAGGAGGGGGGCACAAGGGTTTTTTATGAGCCAAATTTTCTGCAAAGATTTATGAGGACAAGGCAGCAATTTTCTGAGAACAGTGAGGGTTTGGAGAGGCTTAACAGAGGGTTAATCAGTTGTTTGAAGGAGTTGATTCATCTGTGGAGTGATTCCTTGATGAAGGAGAGTCTTGGGAGGCCATACGACACACCTAGGAGGGTTTCCTATTGGCTGTAAATTTCCAGATCTGATTTGTGAGATGTAATTTGTATTATTGTTGTTGTAGATTGTCTAAGGAAGAGTAGAATAAAGCCCTCCTTTACTAGTTTTCCCCGGAGTTGGGGTTTCCAGGGTATATCTTGTAGAAGAGAAGAATAACGCCCTCCTTTGTTGGTTTTCCCTGGAGTTGGAGTTTCCAGGGTATATCTTGTGTTCTTGTGTTGTTTGACTATTAATTTCTGCTCTGCATGATCTTTACTCGGCTAATGTAATCATTGTATAGATCAGATTTTTTATTTCTGCAGAAAGATTAAATTTTCTGGGAATAATCTATTGTGCTTGGTTATCATATTGTTGGGTTCAAAAAGTTTTACAAAGCCATTGGGTTTCGGCAAACTCTCCGCAAATTTCCACTCTAAGGAATAGTCTCTTGAGAGGCCACATCCTAGATTAGATTTGTTTTTTTGCACTACAAATTTCACAAACAATAAAATTAATCTAATCAAACCTTAATAAATTTTAATAAAGTTTTACAAGGAGATCTCCACAGGGCAATCTTTATCTCAACGTTATATCTACATTATAGTATTGGAACTCGTCTTATCTCTTTACTTTCAGAAGCCATTTGCTTCAAGCTTTTACATTTACAAAGCATTTATGTTTTAACTTGAAGTATATCTTTGCTTATGGTCATTTACTTACAAGTATTTACATCCACTTGACTATCTTGTGTGCAAGTATATCTCTTTCGTTTGAATATCTTTTTCATAAACAATTGTAGTGAGTGAATGAATGATATATGTTGCTAGTGTATATTTACTTATTGTCGTTCTTGTTGTAATAAACTCCTAGACTCTTTTCTTGTACTTAGTTTAGTTCAAGCCTCAAATTGTTTTCTTCCTTTAGGGACTACCCCCCTTGGCTTCACTAGGAGTTGGCCTAGACAGAGGAGTTGAGGATTAGGTGACAGCATCTTAACTCAAACTTGCCCCCAAGGACACACCCAGTGGATTGAAGGTTTCTTTCATGTTACTCGAAGTGTGTATAAAGGCGGCAATACTTTGATAGTCCTGTTTTTATGTATTGTGAATAACACGGATGAATATTCAGAGTTGCATGCAATGCTGTGTTATTATCATATTTGTTTAAAAATAATGTTATTTTGTGGTTCGCCGGTTGAAGTAGCGGAGGTGCTACAAAAGCATAGTTTTTCTGGACTAAGCATTTTTGCTGGTGTAGTTGCTTTGCAGTTTGGGTGGGTTCAATATGCTGCTACTTGTCAGCTGGTGGGCGGTGTTTGTTCTTCTTCTTCATTGCAGCAGGTGGAATGATATCATGTATGTGCTTCTAGTGGTTCTTGCATTTTCATTGCACAACCGTTTCATGATAGTGGGTACCTTGTAGAAGATCCCAGTTTGAACTTTTGGTTAATGATTCATATCCATGTGTAAGAGGCTTCAAGTTGGGAAGCAGCCTATGGATTTCTCCAAAGCCCATGGTGTCCAGTTGTGTGTGAACTCAGCAGTTTCATTCCTACACATAGCGTTAGGGTGTCTTTCCCTGCACACCATATCGGCAGTATGTGAGGGATGGATTGTTGGTTGTTTTTGCCTATGCACATGCTGCTCCCTTGCATGCTGTATGTGATTGTGTAAAGGGATGGTTTATTTTGCTCTATGCTACCGGTTTCCTTACCAAGCTCATGCTGCTCCCTTTCGTGAAGGCCTGTGAATCTATAAAGGGATGTCTTTTGGTTCTGTGTCTGCATAGTTCTTCCCTGCTTTGTTTTTCATGGGGATCTGTAGTTTCTTAGGGATCTAGTTTTTTATCTTGGACTTAGTATTTTCGGCACTTTATCTGTATCTCTGGTAATAGCCTGTTTGCTGTCCATTTTTTGTTATATGTGCTCTACTATCATTGTTTTATTCAATAAATATTTGAAGCATGTTCCAAAGAAACAGTGAAGATGTCTCCAATTGGAGTCCTAAGATATTAAGGATCAAATATCAATGTTCGTGACTTGAGCATGAAAGCACCATTATGTGGCACAAATAGTTCACATCCCTGTGTTCAATCCAAAAAGTGCAATTAGGATGTCAAAGATCAGATGAATTCCTTTAATTATTTAACAACTGAAACATCAGACTTTGTTGCTAATATTAGATACACAGACATTATCTGTTTGGAAGCCATGAAAAGATGATCTATAGTACTCGATTTTTTTTGTAGTGAACATCACTGTATACAGCGTACACTATAAATGCAGCAAATGGACAACAACTACTTCCCATCAATCAAAGTTGTAGAACTGGGTTCAGAAAAACATGACACAAGTCATTGATTTTTATTCCTCAAGAAAGCAACTCTACTGCAAAGAAAAATACATAAAGCAGAAGGTAAAGAGAAAATGAGAGTGGTTTATACAGGAAAAGGAAAATCTAAACTTTCCTGTACCTGAAATGAATATTAAATTACATATATAACAATAATTATTGGAGGTTCAAAATGGTGGCAACCTACAAGCCAAAAATATGGGAAAAACACCCTTGCCATTTCTAAGTAAAGAGATATTAAATTATTCATTGGAAGTCTGAAGTTTGAACACAGGTACTTTTCTCTGTTAACTGCTTACCCATGAGAGTACTAGCCATAGAAACAGAGATGAATTGCTTTGATATCTTAATGAACTGGTCACCATCAAAGTTGCAAGCCTCTTGAAGCTTGTCAGCTTCAGAATCTGCAGCTTCTGCCTCTGCAAGCAAATTTTCTGCTTCCTCAATATCTTCAACCTCAAGTGCTGCAGACCATTCCTCCCTTGCAGAAGCAGCAACTAATCTAAGTCTCTCACATCTTGCCATTGCTGCATCTCTATCCTTCGAAATAATGAGACTTTCAGCCTCCTGCAATGCAGTAACTTTGCCTTTTATTTCTTCCTCCAGCTTCTGCAAATCTGACAAAACCCTCTCCATGTTATGACTGACAACATCCTTCTCCAAGCTCAATGCCTTTGCCTCAGCGGCAACCCGCCCAGCTTCCTTGAAATTTCTTGCTGCAGCTGCCACTTTCTTTTCAGCTTCTAGTTCTGGACCCCGTTTATCAATGAACAACAGTTTTTGTTTCATGGAAGTGATCTCTTGATTGAGGTTAGCTTTGGCAGATGAAAGCTCCTGTTTGCAACAAACATCACGAATTCAGTACCAAAAGGTAGTGGTATATAGTTCTTGCTGTAAAATATCATATATGTAACAGAAAATTGAGAACTTTACTTCAACATATTTGGTACATGAACAAGCACCACTTTTGCAATGAAAAGATTATCAAATGTTTTTACTTGCTACTCATTCCCCATATAGCTAAACTATGATTTCATCTCAGGAAATTTAAAACTCGTCTGCTAAACAAACAGGGAAATAGAAGCCTTTATCTTATGCAATTATTCTTATTTTTAAATTTTGATTAAAATACAAGCTCTACAATTAAGTTCCTATAAGAGACTCCAATATCCTAAATTCATCAAGCTAAACCCAAGCTTTCAGACCATTGACAACGGGGCTATCTGCTCAAATATGATAGTGCTTTCAAAGTAAACCCAGGTAAAGCAGGAATTTTTTATTATAAAATAAGCTACTCATTAATGATTATAAAACCAGTGAAACAGGAATCATGCTTTAAATATCAATTTTCCGGGTTTGAATTGGATTTGCCTCCAAACAAGCCAATCCAAAGCTCGCCGATTCAAACTTGAAATTTTAGTACAGATTGTAATTTCAAATCACGAGTCGAGGATAGATCAGACCAGTTTGTATATAAAAGCAATGTTTTGTGGGTTCTCTAATTTTTTCTGCCTGTTTGAGATGGTTTCTTCTCTACCAGTTGACTGCAGGTGACAAACAGAGCTACAGGAGGACAAAGTAATCCAAGGCCATCCACTGATGCTGCTGGACATCTGTGTATACCCTTTTTTTGTACTTGCCGAGTCTTTCCTGATTTATTCCCAATCCAATTCAAACTCTTCACTCTTTTGCCTCACTGATTTTTTGCCGATTCAGAATCTGGTAACATTGTACAAAACATAGAACTCAAAGAAATTGTCTAGTGTCTTATAATTTGTGCATAGCCTGACATGATGAATATTGAAATCGTTGGTAACTCAATGTTAATGACTATGATAGTCAAAAAGGATTGAAACAATTCTCAAATAAGGATTAAGGACTGTTGGAAGAGAAGGATTTTATTTGCACTTGTTTGAAGTTGCTAGTACTGATCATTTTTAAAGGGAACTAAACAAGATTGCAAATTGCTTGAACAATGAGGAAGTCACAATGCAACAAAAATAAATGATGATTGATAAAATGGAAAAGGAGTGGAGGACAATCTAGTTGTAGACTGATGAAAAGTTTGTCAATACACATTTAGGTGAGCGCCTTCTCATGACAACCATTTCATTTATTTGATAAGCACAATCTATCTTTTAAAAAAGGGCCCTTCACAAGCTAAAGCTTTAGGCATTTAATCATAGAAACAGTAATCACGCTTTAAATCACAATTTCCAGGTTTGAATTGGATTTGCCTCCAAACAAGCCAATCCAAAGCTCACCGATTCAAACTCGCAATTTTAGTACAGATTGTGATTTCAAATCACGAGTCAAGGATAGATCGGACCAGTTTGTATATAAAAGCAATGTTTTGTGGGTTCTCTAATTTTTTCTGCCTGTTTGAGCTGGTTTCTTCTCTACCAGTTGACTGCAAGGGACAAACAGAGCTACAGGAGGATGAAGTAATCCAAGGTCATCCACTGATGCTGCTGGACATCTGTGTATATCCTTTTTTTTGTACTTGCCGAGTCTTTCCTGATTTATTCCCGATCCGATTCAAACTCTTCACTCTTATGCCTCACTGATTTTTTGCCGATTTAGAGTCTGGTAACATTGTACAAAACATAGAACTCATGGCAATTGACATAGAACTCAAAGAAATTGTCTAGTGTCTTATAATTTGTGCATAGACTGACATGATGAATATTGAAATCATTGCTAACTCAATGTTAATGACTATGATGGTCAAAAAGGATTGAAACAATTCTCATCCAAGGATTAAAGACTTTTGGAAGAGAAGGATTTTATTTGCTGTTAGAAATTAAGGGAAACTAGAACAGAGATATTCTTTTTCAAATTATTCACTACTGTAGATATAGATCAGCAAGCAAAACAAAAATTTCTGAAGTAGATTAAACAATAGATTTGAGCATGTAGGAAACAGTTCTAATCTAGATCTAAATATGAACAGATCTAATCATTAAACAAATTCTGAACATTAAAATAATCAGATCTGATAATAAGCAAAGCAATAACTGATCATTACCTTAATTGAAAAACAAGAACAAATTTACCTTAGATGCTAGGTTGCTGTCCTCTTTTCTGTATGCTCAGAAATCGCTAATAATGGTCATGGATCTCATCATGATCTAGGTGGACAGTTAAGCCAAGAAGAAATCCAAGACCAATCAACAAATTCATCAGCAAGCTAAGGCTGATATAGATACCCCAAAGAACTCAAAGCTGATATGAAACCCCAAATACCAAAACTGATATGAAAGCTGATATGAAACCCCAAATATCAAAACTGATATGAAACCCCAAATACCAAAAACAGAAAGCTGAAATGAAGTCCAAAATAGCCCAATCAAAATCTGCCAAAACTTACAGGACTGTTGTAGCATGTGCAGCTTAAGACAGCAGATTTAGGGTGTCACAACAGACCATAAAA